>VXBR01000359.1:192-31174 GCA_013400215.1 Cisticola juncidis
TCAGTGCCCTTCACAAAGACCATTTCATCTCCTTTGGCTGCAGTCAGGAGCCCTCTGCCCATCCTTTATGGCTGGTGGGGGGCAGCTTGCTGCAAACTCCCACTGAGCCCTGAATTTCTGGCTCTGAGAGATTTCTCCCTCCTGGCAGCTGCTAGGTTGTTTCCCAAGGGAAAATTTCTCAAGGAAACTTCTTCTCAAAACAATCTTGGCAAGCAACCATCCTTTCTCAAAACAATCTCTCTCCACGTGGTGTTTTGCCTTTCTAGTTCTCAAAAAAACCCCATTCTAGCTGTTTCTCTAGTTTAACCAATGGGTTTAGAGAGGTGTTGTTCCTATTCACCAATCATGTTAAGTCTGTATGGGAACACCTTATAAAAAGTAGTAAGAATTAGACAAAGAAAACACAAACAAAAAGTAGTAAGAATTAGAACTTTTTTCTATGCTCTTTGCCTTATGAAATATTTGGAGTCTCTCATCTTTTTTTTTTGTGTCCTTCAATGACACTGATTAGTGTCAGGGAAGAGACTCATTTGTACCTGCCAAGAATGCCACAGGAAAACTGTTTTTTTACAAAAAAAACCCCTCTACTGTGGGGTCTCACTAACTGTTTTCCCTTAATGATGTGTGTAGATGTGATGAAAGGACGTGGAGAAAGCTGCTCTCCTACCTGGACACCACCAGCAGTGATGGGAAGGACCCTGAGGGGCTCTCAGGGAGAATCTCCCCCCTCACAGAGCAGCCAGAACTCCAGGGCCACCACGAGAAAAAGCTGCAAACAAGCATGGAAGAGGTAACAGGTGCCAAGCAGGGTGTGAAGAGTTGTTTGTGCATCTTTGGGCAGCTGCATCTCTGTGTTTGTATTTTATTCTGGCCACTCTGCTCTCTGTGGCTGAAGTTTCTCCTTGTGCTGTAGTTTGTCAGCTCAGACATCTCCTGCTTTCCTCCAGCACCTGAATTTCAGCTCTGATTCCTACCCAAAACTGCCTTTGGAGGATGAGATGTACCCCAGGCCCTTCAAATACTGTCCTTGGTTTACTGAGGTTCCTCAGCTGGGCATGAAACACTCCCCATGTCCTGAGGCATCCAACACCTCTGGGAGCAGAATAACTCTTCAATAAATACCTCAGGCTGGCAGTAAATTATCCCATTTATTCTTTTTCTTGGGCTTAGACTGATATATTTATATCACAAATAGAATATATCAATCTAATATATCAGTAATATAATAAAAGATGAATAAAACTACTTCTCAGGTTGTCCAATTCCCCTTGAGGTTATAACCACAGTATTTAAAGCCCCAGTGCTGTATCCCAGCAGGCCTGTGTGATTTTCCTGTTTAAATTCTGCAGACTTCAGCCCCTGATGGGCACAGACTGAAGTGCCAGCAAATCTTTCTGTGAAACAAAATTATTGCCTGGCCCTGGTCTGCTTTCTCCTGTGCTTGTTCAGTATTTTATACCCCATCTTTAAACAAAGCAGGAAGCTTTCAGTAGTTCTGGAAGAATTATCAGTGAATCAGTGAAATATTTAAAGTAAGGGTGAAATATTCAGCTTCTTTACTTTGTGTTTCATATAATTTTCTCCCTTAAATTAAATGAAAGAGTTTACTTGTTAGGGAAAAAAATTAAAACCAGAGTAAAATCCTATTTCTGCCTTACACAATTTGCAGTATTCAATAGCAATTTATCCTTGCAGTATTCTTTAGAGAAACACAAAAGTTCTTTCTCTACTGCTTATTGTTAGAAAAAAAAACCCTACCTGGAGGTAGTGCCAGTTTTATTCTTTCTTCCCATTCTGAGGTGCTCATCATCTTCTGCAGCATCACACTGCCCTCTTTTTCATCTCTGCTGATGGATATTGGTTCTGTGCAGCTTGTCTGGAAAAGCACCATTATCAACAGATTAATACAAAATTCCAGAAGAAAAATGGAATCTGTTGCTCTTGATTTAGAGGCAGGCAGGGAGGTGAAAAAGACATAGTGCCAACTCACTGTGACAAGAATTAAACAGCAATGGGATGAATCATTTGGAGCCTGTTAGGAAATTTATTCTTAAACCCTTTTATATCAGCCTGCAGTTACAGGGGAGGAATTTGCTGCTATGAAAAAAACAAGTAATAAAAAAATTCCTGACCAAAAGGTGACTCTCCTTGTAATCAACAGAAAGAAAATGGGAAGATTGAGAAATGCTCTCTCTCCAGCACTGTGCAAATAAATATATTGGCTTAATAAATACACCACCAGCACTTTCTCTGAGGCTGACAAAAGTGCCTTATACATTGCTGTGTGTGCTTCTGTCTGTACCTGCTCAGAGTGGAAAATCAGCCTGATAACAGCCAGGCTAACAAGGCAGAGCCTCAGCAGGCAAGTGAAGGGCAGCACTCTCAAATACTGATTAATAATTGCTCCAGTCTGAGGCTTGTAACACCAGAGGATGAGAGAGTTCTGAGATTTGTCATGTCTAGAAAGTTCTACTTTCCAACAGCCAAACTCTTAAAAATAGCTCCTGCTGAAGACAGGGTGGTGACCTGGCCATGATTGATGGGGAGAGCAGGAGTGAAGTCTGAAAATAAAGTTTTATGCTGCTGAGTGTTGCAAAGAAATGCCAATTATTTTCTATACGAGCCCAATTAAAAAGATCATTAGTTTATGAACTGCCATACAGGGTCAGGTGAGAAGTTCACCCCAATATCTGGAGAAAAGCAAGGGGGACAGGGGACAGGTTGTTCCTGTGGGTGTTCCTCAGTGGTCCCCACTGCACCAAGGACAGGCACATCCTCCTGCCTCACTGAATGGACAGATCATTGCTAGTGAGTTCTGCTTTTTAGAGCACGACAGGAAAGCAAAAGGGGAGAAATCTGACATAGCAATGTTGGTATTTAAGCATGAAATATATAACACATTTAGTATTTAAAATAATAAATTTAGTATTTAAATTTTTTACATTTAGTCCCCACTGCACCAAGGACAGGCACATCCTCCTGCCTCACTGAATGGACAGATCATTGCTAGTGAGTTCTGCTTTTTAGAGCACGACAGGAAAGCAAAAGGGGAGAAATCTGACATAGCAATGTTGGTATTTAAGCATGAAATATATAATACATTTAGTATCTAAAATTCCTGAATGGTCTGCGTGCAGCCAGTGAGGAATGAACTCCCAGTGCACACAGCTCTGATCTCCTAACAGCTCCTGAAATCTCACTTTAAGTGGCACATTAAAAAATGCACTTCCCTCCAGGAGACCCTTCTGGAGCGAGCCCCATTTGCCACAAAAGGGGCAGAACTCAGCTGTGCAGTCCTTGGGAGGGAAGGAGCAGCCCCAGAGGCTCAGGTTTGCTGTGTTTTGTGCAGAGGGAAAGGCCCTGGCTCGGGGAGCTGCAGCAGAAGGTGGAGGAGACAGAGGTGCTGAAGATGGAGCTGCAGATGCTGGAGACAGAGAGGGTGCGGCTGTCCCTGGTGGAGGAGAAGCTCCTGGATGTCCTGCAGCTCCTGCAGCAGCTCCGAGACCTGGTATGGTGAGGGAGCAGGGCTGACACTGGGCTTGGAGCCCTTTGCACACTGAGGATGTGTTCATCCCTACATAAAGCTACAAAAGCCTTTACAGCAGGGCTGGGTTTTACATCTGTGTGCCCTGGGATCTGCCTGGGGCTTGCAGAAAGCTTTTAGACCCCTTTGGCTTTCTAAAAGCCTGGAGATCTCCTTGGAGCTGAATCTTCAGGCTCATTTCCCTCTGAACCAAATTTGAGGGCAAACGAGGAAAACGAAGTGAGTAATCAGGAAGATTCCAGAATGTGGATTTTTCCTTCTAGAACAGAACCTGCTAATGTAACTCTGAGTATTAAAGAGATAAAACTTCCAGGAGAGTTTAGCAAGGATCCCCTAAATCCCTGATGGGATACACCTAAGACAGAAGGAACCCTACCCATCAGAAACTGTGGGTTCAGGTGTCACTTCTCCCACGTTCACCTTCATGTCTGAAATGTTTCATTCAATAGAACCTGCCACTGAGCAGTGAAAGGCACACACACATCCTGGTAAAACTCACTAATAAAACCCCACACTGTGCTGCTGAGGCCATGGGAAATCCCAAAACTGCCTCCCACCCTGCCCCAGCCCCACTGGGAGAGCCCCAGTGCCAGGGAGCAGGGCAGGTAGCAGCATCCTCCTCCCAGAAGTGCTCCCTTCCACTTCCACCTCCTGAAGTTTTAGCAGGAACAGCCTGTCCCTGCAGATGCAGGCTAAGTGCTAATTAAACTGATTGCAAGCCCATCTCCCAGAAAGCACAGAGTGTCTTGACAGCAAATTAGGGGAGTTTGCTTTTCCAGGCACATGAAGTGATGTCCCACAGGATTTCTTACGTAAATCCACCACTGAGAGAGCCCATCCAAAGCCTGAGCTGTTTGTGCAGTGCTCTCACTTTGGCTGATGTTTGTTCCACCTCAGACCCAGCCCTGCCACAGGACATCTGCTTTGTCCTTCAGCTGAAGGCTCTGAGAAGATCCTTCCTAAAATAACACACCAGGTGCACTTCACCTTCCCCACAGACCTGGCACAGGACTCAAGAGCTTTTGCTTTGCTTACCCTCCTACAGTTTTTCCAGTTTTACAGTCTGGAAAACTCTGTATTTTCCACTGAATGATTGTTATTTCTCTTCCCACAGCCATATGAAGGAATTGCAACCCCCTACAAACTGCTGTCTGAGCAGGGTCTAAGATAACTGCTTGAAAATAAAGCAAATATCAAGTCTTGTGTAATCAGGATTCAGTGCCATTTTGGTTTAGTTTCCAAATGCAGACACCCTGCACCTAGGTTCTGTTGCATGTCTGTAAACTGGTGCAGGACATATTTGTGCCATGATGTGCTGTTTTGTTTTTTTTTAAAGAACATATCTAAGCGAGCCTTGGGGAAAATCCTGCTGAGCACTTTGGAATCCTGCCGTGACCCCCAGCCTGGTAAGAAAAGAAGTCACACCCAAAGACCAAGAAGCATGAAAAGTGTCCTTTTGGGACAAACCCTGGGTAACACACAGATGGGTAGATATCTAAAAAAGGGTGTTTCAAATCCTGGGATAGGCTGGGAGAAGGAGGTAGTTTGAAAGATTACCTCTAGAAATGATGATTTTTAGTCTGTGATGCATCAAAAACACACCCAGGGTGCTTTTCTAGTCAAATTTTGATTAAATTTTGGCTTTTGGGGTGTAATTCAATACTCTATAAATGTTTTTAGGATTTCATTGATACAAGAAAGTGGAAAAATGACCAAGTGTGTGATTGCTTCTCAGGTTTGCTGCCCCAGGGTGTTGTGTTCCTCTGGAGCACAAGATTTACCCATCAGAACTGTTCTGTACAGACACCAGATCAAACATTCACTCCTCTAAGAACAGCATTCCTTGATCCTTGTGTGAAAATTAAACCTGCAAACTCCTGTCCCTTGGCAGTTGTGTGGAGCTGCCTTTGCAGGAGCCCTGCCCCAGGGCTTTGGGTTGATTGCTTTGTTCCTATTAGCAGAACATTTGTACTTCCCTCCAAGAGATGAACAGCCTGTCCCAGGAACAGGCTTGGAGGTGTTTTAATAGGCAGGCAGCAGTCAAAGACAAGATTAGAAAGGAGCAGATGGGCCTGGGGGCCCGTTTTTGGAGAATGTTATTTACAGGGATTTAGGGAGGATGGCCTGGGAGCCCTTTAGGGTTTGCAGTTTGTTTTTCCTCGTGCCCAGAGCCAAGCTGTGCTCTTCAGTTGCTGAGGGGGCAGAGAAAAGAGGGCAAAGACAGATTTTTGTGGGCTCCAGGACACCAAGACAGAGAGAAACCCCATGGGTTTGATGTTCTCCTGGGAGAACAGAGGAGGAGGCTGTTTGGAACCACAGCACAGTGTCCAGAAGGTGCTGCCAAGTGTCCTGCACAATTCTCCAGCTCAAAGTTCCTCCCTTTGGCACAGCAGCACAGCTCAGCTCCCTGAAACTCCAACAAGAGCTGCTCCCTGCCCATTCTGCACACACAGCTCACCCCTCTGGTGAGCACTGCCTGGCTGAGCACTTGGGCAGAGTTGGGCAGAATTTCCCAAGTCTTTGCAGTCAAACATTTTTCTCTGACAAGCCAAAGGGGATGGTTGGGTTGGCAGTTGTGATGTGAAATGCTCTCTGTTCACACAAGTACATAAGCCCTCAGTGGGCAGGGAATGAAGCAAGAGAAAAGCAGAGAAGACAGCTGAACCCAGATTTGTTCACATTTTTGTGGACAGGAATTCATTATTCCGTCACAAAATTTAGACATTTTATGATACCCACTTGAAAGGGAACCCATGGAGAAAAGAGCCAGTTATGATTGTGAAACTGCAGTTTCCTGACTTTGCTCACATGCTAAGGTTTGCAATTCTCTTTCCCAAGGCAAAGCCCAGCTGTTTGAAGTGCTGGACACCCTTCAGCAGGAGCTGGCAGCCTGTGAGCTGCTGCACCAGCAGCCCCTGGAGCAGGCACAGAGCCCACGCTCCCTGGCCAACCCCCTGGTGATCTCCTGCTGAGCCAGGACACTGCAGGGAGGGAGGAAGGAGGGACATTTGTCCATCTCAGCCACGCCTGGACCAGGCAGGAGTGACCCACGGGGAGAGCACCAGCCCTGGGCTGGGCACAGCTCTGCCTGGCCTGGATTTACAGCCCTGGAAAACTGGGACTGGCACCAAACTGTGCCCACCTGACCCAACTGGATTTACAGCCCTGGAAAAGGGGCACAGGCACCAAACTGTGCCCATGACCCTCACCTGACCCACCTGGATTTACAGCCCTGGAAAAGGGGCACGGGCACCAAACTGTGCCCATGACCCTCCCCTGACCCCCCTGGATTTACAGCCCTGGAAAAGGGGCACGGGCACCAAACTGTGCCCATGACCCTCCCCTGACCCCCCTGGATTTACAGCCCTGGAAAAGGGGCACGGGCACCAAACTGTGCCCACCACACCCACCTGACCTACTCTGTAAATCCCACCTTGATTTACAGCCCTGGAATAGTGGGACTGGACTAAACCAAACTGTGCCCACCACACCCATCTGGATTTACAACCCTGGAAAAGGGGCACTGGCACCAAACTGTGCCCACCACACCCACACAGATTTACAGCCCTGGGTGTGCAGGAGCTGGGCACAGTTTTCAGCCTTTGGGGAAGCCCCACTGCAAAGCCAAGGCAGCCAGTGTAATCCCTGGATTTGTTATCCCTGGATTTGTTATCCCTGGATTTGTTGTCCCTTACCCTAAGAGTGAAAACTGAATGATAAACACACCCAGGAGTGTGTGCCAGCAGTGCAGGTTTTAAGGGCTCTGTGTTTCTCACTCAATTATTCACCTTATTTAACTCTGAAGCTGGATTTTTTTATTGCTCTGCTGAATTTTATATTTGCAATCATAGAGATGCCTTAGGAAGACGCAGCAGCCTTTGCTGACAACAGTCAGATTTTACATAAAAAGTTAAATTTAAATGCTTGAAGAAGGTCCAAAGCAATTTTGTTCCCAGGCTCTCAGGGAAAGGAAGGGCTCAGAAATTCGCTTTGCTGTTGTTGTGTGTTAGCAAACAACTCATCCAGTGCATAAGTGAGTTCTCAAGTTTAATTTCCCTCAATGTAGCTGCAGAGACACAAAATCAGGCCCCACATGCAGCCCAATCAATGTCAATGGCTGGGCCTTATCATGGTGCCATGAAATGTTTTAATTTTAATCAATAAAATAATTCCTGGGGCAAAAGTAAAATAAAACAGGTTTCTTCCAAGGTGCTTTTGCTGTGTTATTCACCTGCCAAACAGAGGCAGAATTCCTAAAAGAGCCAGCTGAATCTGTGTTATTGAAAAGATGCACTGTGGGTCTTTCAAGAGTGTGAAATGATTTGCCTGAGATAATGCCAGGGATGAAATGAGGTCACTCAACTGCACAGGGAGGAGTTTTTCCCAGGAAAATGGTTTCCATACAGGAATAACGTCCACAGTGCAAGGTGGGGAATGAGATTTCCACTCCTTTCAATGCAGAACACACTGTCCTCACTGCTCCTGCTCAGGGTGTAACAACTCCATCCCCACTGCTCCTACTCAGGGTGTAACAACTCCATCCTCCCTGCTCCTGCTCAGGGTGTAACAACTCCATCCTCCCTGCTCAGGGTGTAACTCCATCCTCCCTGCTCCTGCTCAGGGTGTAACTCTATCCTCCCTGCTCCTGCTCAGGGTGTAACAACTCCATCCTCCCTGCTCCTGCTCAGGGTGTAACTCACTCCATCCTCACTGCTCCTGCTCAGGGTGTAATAACTCCATCCTCCTTGCTCAGGGTGTAACTACATCCTCCTTGCTCAGGGCGTAACTCCACCCTCACTGCTCAGGGTGTAACTCCATCCTCCCTGCTCAGGGTGTAACTCCAGCCTCACTGCTCAGGGTGTAACTAACTCCATCCTCCCTGCTCAGGGTGTAACTCCATCCTCCCTGCTCAGGGTGTAACTCCATCCTCCCTGCTCAGGGTGTAACTCCATCCCCACCCTCACTGCAGGCACGGGCAGCCCAAATTCTGCATTCCAGGCAGCCTCACTGGGTCACAGTGGGCAGAGCTCAAACCCCACAGAGCTCCTTGTGTTCCCTGGGCTGCACAAACCAAATTACATTCTAAATTACTGGTTTATGATTCTGCCTCAAAGAGCTGTGAGGTAACTTATCTCTGTCAGGGGTAAGCAAGGGTTGGGGGATGACATTGAAAAATTATCAGCATTCAAGTGGTTTCACCCACGTGCCCCCTGCAAAGCAGAAAGGTCATGGGAGCTGAGGGTTTGGGTATTACAGTTTGAGATAATTTCTGCACTTCAAGGTTTTATTGTTTGGTAGCCTTGGTTTTGCTGATTGCTTCTCATTGATTTTTTTTCCACGCTTACAAGTGGAAAAATGGTCTCTAACAAAGGCAAGGTCCTGTCTTTTGTGAGGAATTTTCTACCTCTTAAGGTTGCCAAAAACAGATAAAAAAAAAAAAGAGAAAACATGTGGAGGCTGATACAACTTGACTTAAAATACCATTTAGATAAAAAATGTTATTTTTAAATAAAGAACATGCAGTACCCATGGGAGGATTTTTTTGTTTCTGAACTGATTGTGGGGACCAAATCCCTTTCCCAGACAGTGCCAGCCCAGCACACAGCAGGACAGGCTGCTCTCCTGCCAGGCTCTGCAGCTCCACCAGCACAGATCAGCTCTGGGGACAGCAGAAGCCAGAACAGCCTCTAATTGCTTATGAGCAAACATCTGTCATGCCCAGGGCTGAGACACAGCACTGACTCACCCAAAAAAGGATTGATGGGCACCCAGAAATGCCACCAGCTTTGCAGAGTCGTTTGAAAGTCACTCACAGATGGGCTCAGGCTTTCAAAATCATTTTCTTCTGCCCTGGCATGACCAGCACAGAGCACGTCCCACTGCCATGGAAATCATTCCTGGGTCACCTTTGTTGTATCTGCTCTTGGTTAGAGGGCAGAAATGAGCCCAGACACAGATTTCTTGGTGATCACAGCATGAAAAGGCCCTGCTTTATTCCTCTTCACAGCTCAGCCATCCTGACCCCAACCATTCCCTGACTCTGCTGCAGCAGCTCCTGCTGTGGGTTTGCCTTGCAGCCCCTGACTCAGGGCTTGGTGTGCAGGGTCTGAGTGCAGGGATTGGTGTGCAGGCTGTGGCTGCAGGGATTGCTGTGCAGGCTCTGACTGCAGGGATTGGTGTGCAGGCTCTGACTGCAGGGATTGGTGTGCAGGCTCTGCAGGGATTGCTGTGCAGGCTCTGCAGGGATTGGTGTGCAGGCTCTGGCTGCAGGGATTGCTGTGCAGGCTCTGGCTGCAGGGATTGCTGTGCAGGCTCTGAGTGCAGGGATTGCTGTGCAGGCTGTGGCTGCAGGGATTGGTGTGCAGGCTCTGAGTGCAGGGATTGGTGTGCAGGGTCTGAATGCAGAGAAGCCACCAAGATGGAACGTGCAGCTGGAGCTGCCTTCACACCTCTGACTGCAGCCAATGTATTTCTATTTATAGAAATAAAGCCACAAAACCTATCATTCAAGTCACCAAAGCAGATTTAAGGAGCTATTGAACTGAAGAGAAATATATTGAGGGGAGATGGAGAAAAGAGACAGGAAGAATTCCAAATCCTGAAATCAGGAAATATGTCAGGACATGAGGTAAATAACTACAAAGGTGGCTCTTCTCTGCTCAGAAAACACCAGAGAATAACTGATGCAGGGAGAAGAAGTTTAATTTTCATAGCAACTGTTAGCAAACACTAACTTTAAGTATGAAATGAGAATGCCCAGCTCTGCAAAGGAAGTGTCTTAAGAAGATACTCTGGAAAGAGAAGAAAGACAAATGTTTCATATTGCATTGGTAAACCTGGAAATTTTCATTCTGTGGTGGTTATTTTAATGAGCTGCTCTCCGGAGCTGGAGGCTGAATTTATACTGCAGCTCTTCTAGTTCATGTGCAGGGCACAGTCCTCCATCCCAACAGCCACAAGTGTCATTTTTTAGAGCTGTCATTTGTTTTCTTTTTTACAGCTCTACAGTTTGTGGTGGGCTTTACCCCAATCAGGAATAAATAGGGCATCCAGCAACCCCCATTCCATTAAAAGAAATTGTTGCAAGTCCCAGCAGACTGACCTCAGCCCATGCCATGATTTCATTGACTGCACAAGTCATTCCCAAACTCCTGAGAGCTGGGCATGGCCAAGGTCACAAACCATTGAAAAGTACAGGAGGAGAGGAAAACAACAGGGCTGAGAGTCTAAAATAAAATCATATTTGGCAATTCTGAGCCTGCAGAAAAGCAGATTCTACTGACAAGGAGTGTAAGAGGAAAAACTCTAGAATAAGTGGGAGAAATCTGCATCCCTGCAAAACCTACCTTTGACAAAAAATCTCTTTAAGTTCATTTAAACTCTTCCACTTCCACTGAATCCCATTGTGTGATGGGAAAAAAATACAGTGTCATGAGAATCTAACCTGGTTTATAATGTAGAGGCCTTTAAAACATTGGTTCTCTTTATTCCTTTGCTCATGCAAGAAAACAGCAACTCCAAGGTTGCTGATCTGTTCCTGTTCTTTAAGCAAAAGGGAACCCAAAACTAAAAAGTAGGGAGGCCTTTCAAATCCTGCAGGACATTGGACATTGCCCTATAACCAGAAACAGACTTAATTACAAAAATCAGCAGATAGCTCCATAAACTACTGCTACTAAAAATGGAGAGAATTCCAGCCATTTGTCTGAAATCTCTGGAAATTCCTCATTGCAGATTCACTTTGTTCCTGCACAGATGAATAAACACCACAAAGAGTTTTAAAGCTGCATCTGCTGTTGAATGATAACATTGTGGAGACCTGGTCCTAACTCCTGCTGAAAATAAACAGCTGGAGATCTCTGAAGGACAGTGGGGTTGTAGTTTAGGCTCTGGCTGACTCATAAACTGTCACACAAGCAAAGAACAAATAAAAGTCACATTTTTCTTCCTTTCTTCCCCATTACTCTTTGTCCAGCCAGTGCCAAATAAAAATTTCCATGCAGGTTGCAGCAGGTGTGGACACAGAAATGCAGATCGGTCACTTCATGGCCCCACCACAACCATGGGTCAGTGCAAGGGTGCTAAATAAACTCCCCCAAAAGCCTTGGATTTAATAATTTTACACAATTATGAGAAGAGAAATGACCTGGCTTTGGGGGCTCCCCAATCCAGGGCCAGCAGAAAGCCAGGACACCCTAAAAGTTACCTCAGCTCATGTGAAAAAAGAGATGATTTGTTTGCAATTAAAAAAAGAAAAAGAAATTCTGGCTTGGATAACAAGGAGGGAAAATTTTATTTCTGTTCAGAAAGTTTAAAAAAAATCAAGAAGAGGAAAAAAATCAAAGTTAGCAGACAACAGAGGAGAAAATGATGTCACCATTTCAGCAGAGTTGACACTGAAAAGAATCCAGTCTGGCAAGTGAGCCTGCCCTTCCCAAACTGTGAAATTAATTATTCCTGCACATGGCAACCACTGCTAAGCAATCATTATGGAAATTGGGAGCTCCCAGCAGGAGCTGGGAGTCTGAGGAACGTGGAAAATCAATGGAAAATCAATGCAGTGGGGGCGAGGAGGGATCCCAGCAGTGACCTCTGAACAAGGGGATTGGGGGGGACAGGGGGACACAGGGGGCACAGGGGACATGGTGGGAGCAGGACAGCTCAGCCACACTGTCCCTGTGCCCCTGGCACCCCCAAATTCAGCCTGGCTGTGGTGCTGAGGAATAAAAGCAAGAATTATTTACAGTATTAATGGGTAGCTGTTCACCAGTAATGCCCTGTGATGGTTTGAGAGGAGAAATAGAGCCCGTGGAAAGCACCCAGCAGGACAGGAAAGAACATCCTGCAGGATGGCAGGCCAAAAATGAGAATTGATAGTGGGGTTTGGTTAGATAACCCACTTGGTAAGTGAAATTTAACATCATGGGTGAAAAAGCTTTTAAGAATGGGTTTATACATATTAGTCATGATAATAATTGTGCTGATAAGGATGCCTCGTTTACTCCAATGCACTCAACAAGTGATTAATAAAGCAAGTAAGGGATGCTTCAGGGCTCAAGGAGAGGGGAGAGATGTAAATGCAGCAAATCCAGTGCTGGAATTGTCAGAGCCTGGGCAGTGGCTCTGCCTTCCAGGGAGTGCCAAGGACCTGGCAGGTGAGTCCTGGGGGGCAGAGGAGGAGGAGGAGGAGGGGGAAGAGATGCATCAGTCCCTCCACACAGCTGGAGCAAGGACAAACTTGGCAGGCACAACAGGGATTTTCCTGAAGGGAAATAACTTTGGCCAGGAAGAGTGCACTTCACCAAACTGAACCTGATTGTGGTGATGTGAGTGGCTCCAAGAGCTCTGCAGTGCAGGCAGCACTCCAGGGGTGTGGTCCCACCCAGGAGGGGGAAAACTGGGTGGGATTGAGCAGGGATTGAGGAGGGATTGAGGAGGGATTTACCCCTGGCCTCCCACACCATGCTGAGTTCATCTGAATTCCCTGAATCCTGAATTCCCTGCCCTCTGCACTGCTGGGTTCTCTTCAGCCCTCCCTGTTGCTCTACTTTGCAGCAGTAACTGCATTTTACGGAATTAAATCCAGTGCTGCCAGAATGCCCTGACCAACGGGGCATGCACCTCAACTCTGCATCCACCAGCTGAAATCTGCCTTGGAATAAAGAATAAGTTATCTAAATCAAACACAAAAATTCAAATCTGAAATAATCAGATGGTTAAAATTATCTTCCTATTGTTTCAAACATTTTAAAGACTTCTACCTGTCACTGACTTAATGCCAGTCTGGTTTAGATTTCCTCTTAGCCATGGGATGCTTCAGGGTTAAAGCACAGTAAGCATCCTTTAAAATGCCTATCCATCTAGAAATACAATTTATTTAGACAGGTTTTTCCTTCTCGTCAAGAACTCCATACCCATAGAATTATAATAAATGCTACAACCATTTTAAAAATCATCTAATTTTCAGTATTTCCCTTTTGCAGCTCAGTACTTTAAATGCAGTCTCCCAGTAAAGACACTGACCTTCACCTCATTTAATAAATGTAAATCTCCAGCAGTTCTGACCAAAGAAAGTTGAAGAGATCCTTATATATTAACATATAGTTAAAAAAATTTGCAAAGAAGCTGTAATTTAAAATCAATCTAAGAAACCTTCCACAGGGTTAATGAAAGATTCAAAATCTTTATTTTGCCTTTCTAGCCAAAGGAAACACAATCAGGGCTATATAGTTCTATATACTTATATATATAATTATATCTTTCTCCATTATATTCTTACCCAGAGGGACCTTAAGCTGACCTTGAGTTCAGGGGGGGTCAGGCAGAATTTCCTGCAAATTAGGGCTGGTAGGAATTTCTCATTTTAGATAAGAAAATTTTCTTTTTGAAAAGAGTGTTCTGAATATTTTTTGAGAGAGATGTCAGTCCGTCAATGCCAATGCAATCATCCCTATGCTGAAGCATTTGAGAAATGATATTCTGGAGTAAAACCTCCCCTTCTCATGGCTACTTGACTGAAAATGGCTTTGGAAAAAAAAGGAGCAACAATGTGGGTGTTGTTTGAGAATACGGCTCTTAAATACCTTGAAGCAAAAGGAAAAGCCAAGCAGATAAAACTGAGCCAGGCACAATGTAAGGTATCAAGAAACAGCTGAAATTTTCAAAGTCTGGGGTCACTGAGGAAGCTAATGGGGAAAAAGGAGGTGTGGAGGAAGGGCCTTGTAGTTCTCAACCAAATAACCTGGTTTTCAAGGAAGAAAATAATGCAGAACTACAGATCCATCCAAAGATCCCTGAGCATTTTTAGGTTACAGAAGTGAGCACAGGCTTCCATTTCACCTGCTGGCACAATCTGACCAAACACACCATTCCTTCATTCCCATTGTCTGCACTGCAATGATTTGTGTCACTGGGCTTTGCATAATTCCCTTCCAGGGTGAACTTTTCTCCTCCTCTCTTCCCCAGCACCTGGAAATTATTTTTATCCTTATTTCCTTTGTTTTTTACCTGGCTGCTTACAGGTGAATCACCTCTAGCCTGAAAACAGTAGGATGTGAGATATTTAAGGGGTTGAAAGGAACTTGCTTGAGGCTTGGAACATCAGCATTAATTAATTGCTGTTTAAAACAGCAGAAAGGACTGAGCCCTTGTCAGAGATTTTTGCCTGAAAATATGGGTGATAAACTTGGGTTGATGAGGATTTTCTTGGCAGATGTATTGCCAAAACCAAAGCGTGGGGGAGAATTAATTTTGTTGGCTTTTCAGACAGATGATGTTGTTCCTGCTCATATTCTGTGCACCTATTTCAGCAGTCTGGTGGGTGAAATATCAAAAGCCACGAGATTTATACCTGTTCCAAAAGTGCAGTGCAAAACACCCTCGTGCTCAGAGAGCTGTGCTGCCTGGACTGAGCTTAGTGCCAGAAACATCCCTGGACAGAGCCCCTCAAACAGCCCTGCCTCAGTGAAACCCTGCAGGCAGAGCTGCTCTCACAGCAGTGGAACACTCCTTTTCATCCTGTTGAATTTCAGAGCAAGATTAAGCAGGAGTTTATGGGGTTTTGATGTGTTTTTCCCACATGCCAGACATGCAAAATGAGCAAAAGCTGAGATTTGTGGCCAAAGCTGTGTTCAGCTGCAGCAGTGGTGGAGCTGGAGGTGTTCCCTGTGCTCTGGAAAGGGAATCTCCCTGCTCCAAGTTTGGTTTTATCCACAGAGATTCATCAGAAGTGCCACAGAGTTTGAAGGAGAAGAAAAGCAAAAATAATTGTGTTCAGTAGGAAACCGGCTGGAACATCCAAAGGAATGGAGAGGATGAGTAAAGGCAAAAATCAAAGCATGGGGGCAAAACCTCAGGCAGAGCACTCTGATCTCACAAAGGTGCTTAGACCACAGTGAAATGTCCTTAAAACAGCACAAAGTGCCACTGAAGGGAGGCAGTGAGCAACACTGATGGGAAGGGGAGTCCAGGGGTTTCTCCTTCCTTATCCTTTCAGCTGAAGACACCTCATGGTTCAGAACAGTTCACGGGATGAGTCCTCATTAAAAACACCCTGTAAAGTGGAGCTGATGGATTTTCTGTGGCCATGAACCCTGAGCAGTGCCCTTTAGCTGAAGGGGCAGCTGAGGTGACACTGAGTGAGGACAGGGAGCTCTCCTCCCACCCCAGGCTCTGCTTTCCCTGTTAGAGGCAGAGATTTTGGCTGTGCTGGGCCTGTCAGAGTGCAGGGAGTGACACCACGAGTGGCACTGCAGGACAGCATCAAACCACCAGGATTTATCAGAACTGATGAGGAAATAGATTGTAAATTACCTCCAACCAGCTCCACTAAATGGGGGAAGTTTCACTGAATGCAGTCACCAGCACTGGGCTAGAGACACCAAATGAGGGCAGAAATAATCAGATAGTGCAGGAAAAAGCTTGCAGCATCTTTTAATGAATGCACAATTCTCCTCAGAGGAACTGCTGCTTATTTATACCCTAATATAAGTGACCATGTGATTAATTCAGCTGCCAGCTCTATCAAACTGACTCTCCAAATTGTTTGTATATCAGCATCCAGTGATAGGAAATAACAGGATTAGCACAGCAGCATTTTCAGCTCTTGAGATTTTATCACAGGTCACACTACATAAAGGATTTCCTTCAGGACCCAAGGCACTTGATCAGCTTTCATTAGCAATCTGCAGCCTTAAGGACCAGGACTTGCAAAATGTGGACTTTAATAGCTAAAAATATCAAGCCCATGAAAATAATAATAAAAAAATTAAATATCCTACATGGCTTTGAAATGCAAACATCGAGGGATGCAATGCAAGCACTGGAAGCTGGGGTTGGCAATAATGTTATCTCACATCCTGCAGCAAACCCTGCAGAGCTGGAGATTGCTCAGGACTGCTCCCACCCCCAGGCCAGCTCTGCACTCTGACATCTCCTGTGGGTGAAACATCCCCACGAGGCAGCTGCAGCAGGAATTCAGCACAGAGGGGCCAGCTCTGCCTGCAGGGAGGAGGGATCAGGAGCCTCCTGCAGTTCTGCTGCACAGCAAACAGCTGGGCACATCTGCAGGGCTGGCCCCACAGCTGGGCACATCTGCAGTTCTGCTGCACAGCTGGGCACATCTGCAGGGCTGGGCCCACAGCTGGGCACATCTGCAGGGCTGGCCCCACAGCTGGGCACATCTGCAGTTCTGCTGCACAGCTGGGCACATCTGCAGGTTCTGCTGCACAGCTGGGCACATCTGCAGGGCTGGCCCCACAGCATCAGTGGGGCAGCAGCAATGGGACTGGAGCTGCTCCCACTGGGAAAGGAGCTCATCACTAGGTGGGTACCCAGAGCTGAGAGGTTCATTTCAAAACCTCTGAAGTCACAGCTTTGTAAAGGACAACATAAAAAAATAAAAAAATAAAATAAAATAAAATAAAATAAAATAAAATAAAATAAAATAAAATAAAATAAAATAAAACAAAATAAATAAATTTATCAGTTGTGGACAGTGAGTGAAACTCTGCAGTGAATTCCCATGGTAAACTCCTCACCTGGGCTTTCCCAGCGTGGTCTTTTACATCAGACACTAATTAATGTCTAATTGACCTCTCCAAGATCAACTGCTCAGTGTGGCCAGCAAGCTCAATGCCCTGCCTCCCACATTTCCAGCCCTTCAAGCAGAAAAGAGCAGGGTTTAGCTGAGGGTTGAGCTGATTTTGTTTGTCCCCACTCTCCTCAGACAAGGACTACAGCTCTGGGAGTGCTGAACAATCTCGTGCTTTTCACAACCCTGCTGCAGCTGCTGTGCAAGACATTGGTAAAGATTGGTAAAGATTGGTAAAGATTGGTAAAGATTGGTAAAGAAAGATTGGTAAAGATTGGTAAAGATTGGTAAAGATTGGTAAAAGTGCTTAAACACCTGTAGCAGGCTTGCCTGAGGAGTTAGCAGAGCACAGGAACAAGGGACATCCATGCCAGCTCCTTGTCACCCTGGGAATTCAACAGAGTGGCCCAAAGAGCTGAACAGAGCAGGGGGACAGTCTGGAACTGGGGATGCCACGTGCAATTTGTACCAGGAGAGCAGGGGCTGATTTTTACTGTATTTAGTCTGGTCCAAGCCCTGAACCTCCATTAGCACCAATCCCAGCTATTTCCAGAGTGAATATTGCAATTTAATTTAATACAGAAGGCACACACGGAAACAGAGAGCAGGAGATCTGCTCTGACAGCTCAATCCCAATCCTAAATAAAACATTCCCAGAAATGCAGCCTGGTGCTGGAGCACTGGATTGTATTTTTAATGGCAGTGACTGTGCAGAAAGAGCTGGGGAAAGTCCAGCTTTGCATCAGAGCAAAGCAAGGAAGGCAGAGAGGGGCACAGAGCCTCCAGTTCGTCCAGCCCAGGGATGTGTAAATCCAAATTGATCACGAATATTTTCATTAACAGGCTCAAAACCCCCGAGTTCCATCAAACACAAACACATGGTTTTAACCCTCTGATTTAGACAGATCGTTTAATACACACATTTTGTACCTCGGATTTATTTGTACCTCGGAGACAATGGAAAATAATATCTTTAAAAAAGAACAGTATTTCGTTCTTTCAGGCAGTTCTTTTGAATTGAGAAATTACAGCTCAAGGGCCGATTCGGGGGATGCTCAAGGTCTGAGAAGAAAATAACTTGGATGACACCTAGTGGGAAACTGAGCAATCACTGGGGGAATTCTGAATGGGGAAAACGGCAGAGAGCGAGATTCTTCATGAGAACGGGCGGGAGGAGAGAGAATTTCCCGATAAAATGGGTGAAGTACAATTCAGGAGAAGAATTTCCTGAATTACAAGACTTTATCTGCCGGTGGAATGATCTGAAGAAATGGGATTTTTGATTTGACAGGGGCAAAACTGCATTAGGCAAAACCCCATTGGGCAGAACCACGATAAAAAATATGGACAGGAGGGAGCTCTGAGTCCTCCTGTGGAAATGCTCAGAAGGCTTTGACAGCAAATTCTGCAGAGAGAAGTGAATGAGAGGAATGTTTTGGCCCCCAGGCAACAATAGCTCCTGATTTGACAGAAACCCCAGTTTTTCTTTAATTCATTTCTGCCAGCAATATTCCTTGATGTGAGAATGAATTTTGTGATTGATTCTTCTTCTTATTTGCTTATTTGTAGAATGCATTAATTACCAGTGAATCACATCCAATTACAGAGATATATTTTATTAGTCTGCTCTCACCAACCTATCTGAAAGCACAAAGGAACAGAATTAATCAAGGTGAGAGATTTTCAATGAGAAGCTGTCCAATGTGAGATGGGCAGGTTTTTCAGCACTGGAGATGGAAACAGTGCTTGAGAAAACTTCTGCTTTTTTAGGTCAAGAACAGGTCACTGACAGCAATAAATGACTGTAACTCCTTAAAAGTGACTGGAAAAGATAATGGCATCTTCTGCCCGAGTTTCACACGTTTGATCTGCACATTTATCTCCAGCTTGCAGCTTTTATTTTGAATTGATATTTTCCTTGTGAAGCACAAGGAAAGCAGCACTGTCCCCTCCCTGGATGATCAGACACAGCTCCCACAGAACTCAGTGAGAAGCCAAGGCCTCCCAAGAAAGCTGATCCAGAGAAAAAGGATTTCAGGGATGAGGTGAGGAGAGAGGGGGTGTTTGGGAAACAGGAGTGTCCAGAAATCCCTCTCCACTGAGAGGAGACAGAGCCTCTCTCATTCACTAAAACTTCAAATGGATTCTCTCTGTGAAAAAAAAAATACTTTCATACCCTAACAAGATTATAGCAGATTATTTTTTTTTCAAATTGGCTCTTAATAAATCCTCTTAAATGAAGAATCCTCATTTGGCCTACAAAAAGCTATGGCCCTAAAATTGGCAATGCAAACTCCTGGTGCTGCTGGCAGATCCTCCCTGCACAGGGAGCAGTGGCCAGGGCCAGTCTGGGACAGCCACCTCTGCCACCCCGGGG
Organism: Cisticola juncidis; assembly: GCA_013400215.1. Lineage (NCBI taxonomy): Eukaryota > Metazoa > Chordata > Aves > Passeriformes > Cisticolidae > Cisticola > Cisticola juncidis. The sequence goes on from VXBR01000359.1 coordinate 19,705, forward strand.
ACACCTGCAGGTGGTGGGAAAGATGAAACAGAAAAGCCTTATGGATATGATTGCCTGGCAAAAGAATCTGAGGGTATGAAACCTGTAAATGAAACAGAAATGAAGGCAAGGTTTGATGTACAGGATGCCAAGGCAGGCAGTGACTGAACAACTGCAAAGGCAAAGGNAGAGAAGAGAAGAGAAGAGAAGAGAAGAGAAGAGAAGAGAAGAGAAGAGAAGAGAAGAGAAGAGAAGAGAAGAGAAGAGAAGAGAAGAGAAGAGAAGAGAAGAGAAGAGAAGAGAAGAGAAGAGAAGAGAAGAGAAGAGAAGAGAAGAGAAGAGAAGAGAAGAGAAGAGAAGAGAAGAGAAGAGAAGAGAAGAGAAGAGAAGAGAAGAGAAGAGAAGAGAAGAGAAGAGAAGAGAAGAGAAGAGAAGAGAAGAGAAGAGAAGAGAAGAGAAGAGAAGAGAAGAGAAGAGAAGAGAAGAGAAGAGAAGAGAAGAGAAGAGAAGAGAAGAGAAGAGAAGAGAAGAGAAGAGAAGAGAAGAGAAGAGAAGAGAAGAGAAGAGAAGAGAAGAGAAGAGAAGAGAAGAGAAGAGAAGAGAAGAGAAGAGAAGAGAAGAGAAGAGAAGAGAAGAGAAGAGAAGAGAAGAGAAGAGAAGAGAAGAGAAGAGAAGAGAAGAGAAGAGAAGAGAAGAGAAGAGAAGAGAAGAGAAGAGAAGAGAAGAGAAGAGAAGAGAAGAGAAGAGAAGAGAAGAGAAGAGAAGAGAAGAGAAGAGAAGAGAAGAGAAGAGAAGAGAAGAGAAGAGAAGAGAAGAGAAGAGAAGAGAAGAGAAGAGAAGGTCTAGAAATTCCTTTCTCTATTCCTGTCTTTATCTCTGTCTTTCTGCATCCCTTAATGATGTCAGCTCACTATCATGGTTATTTTGATGTTATGCTGTGCTTTTATAAGTTTTATATGGTAAGAAAGCAGATATTAAACAAACCTGGCTGACTAATACAGAAAAACTCAATTCCACAAGCTAACTTCATCTCCCTCATCTGCTGGGGCTCGAGCCCAAACTAACTTTTATACCTGGAGATTTTTTTGGAGGAAAAAAACCCCACAAATTTCAGATGAGTTTTTCCAGATACTGTCAGATCCAAGAGGAAAAATACATTAGGAATAAAACAAAAATCCCAAAGCCTCTCCTCTCATCTGCAGAGAACACATGACCCACCCCAAGCACTTTCTGCCATACCATAAATAGCAGCTTGCTCCGGGGTGCTGCCCCATCCTGCACAGGAAAAAGCTCATTTTCCCTGCCACACGTCCCTAGGGACTCTGAGCTGCCAGCCACGCTCCAGCACTGCAAAAGGCAGAGGGACCAGAGGGATCAAACAGGGTAAGTGCCAGCCAGGCACCTCCCCAGCTCTCCCCTCTGCATTGTTGCCACAGTTCTTGTTTCTGTCTGAGTTTGGGTTTCTTGCTGTTTCTATGTTAAATCAGAAGAGATCATCTTTTCCTTGAATAGCACTTAGCTTGTTTTGGCCAGCTGTCACAGTCTGTGCTTCTAACATGTTTACTTTGAGAAAAAGAGCTCCAGTAGATTTCTTGAAAAATCAGGGATGAGTATCTGGACTCAGAGCAAAGATATTCAGAATAACTCACTGACAAAGACATAGCAGAGGGTTAAGATGAGAATTTCAGCTTCAGAAAGATAGAAGATTTTCAGGCATTTACAATTATCCAACCCCTTAAGCTTCACTTTGAAAGCTGGTTTAAACACACAATTTTAACACTTGATCTATGCAGATATGCAAACAGAATAGAAACCTTTGCCTCAAACTAAACTCGTTTTTCCCATCATCTCCTGGTGACATTCTGTGCCAGAATTTTGATCAATAATATTTTTGGTACAATTATGAAGGGAAAACAATGAACCAGAGAGGAAAGGGAAGAACTGTCCTCTGTCTTCAGCATTTGTGCTGAAGTTGGGGAGACTGGTTCTGTGGGACATACAGAAAGCTGGAGATTTTATTGCAGAAACCTAAACCTGGGGGAGAAATAACTGCTGTGGTCCTGATGCCTGGAGAGGCTGCCTGGAACAGAGGCTGGGCAGAGTTCAAGGAATAAAGCAGGGATTTATCAAAAGGCCTTCCAAGGATACACCTTGGGCAGTGCAAGAGCCTACAGTCTAGATGGATATGAGATGGATGCCTGGGCATGAGGTTTCACACTTTTATAAATTTTGGTCGTTTAGATATTGGTGTTAATTGTCAGGGTATGCAGTCCCATCCTCCCAGTGTGCTCTCCTCAATTCCCTGTTGTTTGCATTTTTTGGGCACAAAGCTGCAGCGGTGTCCTTGGTTCTCGGGCTGGAGAAGGATTGTTCTGTCTGACTGAGCTGTGAGGAGACCTTGCTAGCACTTTATGTGAAATTGAGAGTTACACACACCAATGCAGTGCAGAATCTGTAAAACATGAGAGCTAAAACTGAAACTCTCCGTTCTGTTCTTGGAACCATGGTGCTAAACCCCATCCCTGTTGTCTGTTGGCTGCAGATGTTGCTGCTGGCCGTGCTGGGCTGTGAGGAGACCTTGCTAGCACTTTATGTGAAGTTTAGAGTTATACACACCAATGCAGTGCAGAATCTGTAAAATACAAAGCTAACACTGAAACCCTCCGTTCTTCTCTTGGAACCACGGTGCTAATCCCATCCCTGCTGTCTGTTGGCTGCAGATGCTGCTGCTGGCCGTGCTGGGCTGTGAGGAGACCTTGCTAGCACTTTATGTGAAGTTTAGAGTTATACACACCAATGCAGTGCAGAATCTGTAAAATACAAAGCTAACACTGAAACCCTCCGTTCTTCTCTTGGAACCACGGTGCTAATCCCATCCCTGCTGTCTGTTGGCTGCAGATGCTGCTGCTGGCCGTGCTGGGCTGTGAGGAGACCTTGCTAGCACTTTATGTGAAGTTTAGAGTTATACACACCAATGCAGTGCAGAATCTGTAAAATACAAAGCTAACACTGAAACCCTCCGTTCTTCTCTTGGAACCACGGTGCTAATCCCATCCCTGCTGTCTGTTGGCTGCAGATGCTGCTGCTGGCCGTGCTGGGCTGTGAGGAGACCTTGCTAGCACTTTATGTGAAGTTTAGAGTTATACACACCAATGCAGTGCAGAATCTGTAAAATACAAAGCTAACACTGAAACCCTCCGTTCTTCTCTTGGAACCACGGTGCTAATCCCATCCCTGCTGTCTGTTGGCTGCAGATGCTGCTGCTGGCCGTGCTGGGCTGTGAGGAGACCTTGCTAGCACTTTATGTGAAGTTTAGAGTTATACACACCAATGCAGTGCAGAATCTGTAAAATACGAGCGCTAAAACTGAAATCCTCCGTTCTTCTCTTGGAACCACGGTGCTAAACCTCATCTCTGTTGTCTGTTGGCTGCAGATGTTGCTGCTGGCCATGCTGGGCTGTGCCCTGCTGCTCCCCGGGCTCCTGGCCGAGGACTGTCCATCCCCCTGCAGCTGCTGGTCCCCAGGGCAGCCGTGGGGGACACGCGTGGACTGCAGCTCGCGGGGGCTGGCCCGGCTGCCCGCGCTGCCACGCTCGGCCCGTGCCCTGCGCCTGCACAACAACAGCCTGGCCTCCGTGCCCGCCGGGGCCCTGGACGGCCTGGGCCACCTGCAGGAGCTGCAGCTCGGGGACAACCCCTGGCACTGCGACTGCCGCATCCTCTACCTCAAGCTGTGGCTGCAGGATTTCTCCGCGCCCGCGCTGGCCGGGCTGCGCTGCGCCAGCCCCGCTCACCTCAGGATGAAACCGCTGGCGCAGCTCACTGGGAGTGACCTGGGGGTCTGTGTGAGGCTGCTCCCCACCAAGTGCCTCCAGTTCTTCTGGCGAGACCTCGTGTTAATTGCTGCAGTGATCATCACCTTTCTTTTGGTGGCGTGGGCTCTGAAGCTGTCCAAGAAGCTGCTCTGCCAGCTCAGCCTCGGGGGCATGAGGAGGAGCATCCCCAAAACCCACAAGGTACTCTGAGCTCTGCCACCAGCACAGAAACCTCAGACTCCTCCACAACAAAAATGCAAGAGCACTGGTAACACTGGTCTGGGTAGTCAATGCTGGAAAAGCTCAAAGTCCGGGTCCTCAGGCAAGCTGGATTTAATTTTTGTCAAGAAAGAAGCTCAGCGAGGTTTGGACAAGTTTCACCCTGCTGCCATCTACTCATACGAAGAGCAGTTTCCACATTTTTAAAAATCATTTAACTTAGCGTTTTCCCACTGAATTCTCACCTCTTATAGAAAGAAGACTTTCTATAAGTGCTTCTATAACTCTTATAGAAAGAAGATTTTCTATAGAAAGTGTAGGCCCCGCATCCTACACTTTCTAATATATGGAGATGAGGCCCAGGTGTGTTATTTTAACCACTCTTTTCTCACTCAGGCTCTGTGAGGTTACAGCCCATCACCATCTCTGGTGTCCCAGTGGGCTTGGTAGGACCATCCCTGTCTGCAGAGCAGCTCAGCCATCTCCTGCTCAGGTTCAGGAGCTTCCTCCACCAGAACCACTGGGATTATACAGACCAGACACTGAATATATCCCTTACTGAACACAGTTAAAGATGGACTGGACATGAGAACACAATCACCTAAATAATTTTAAATCTCATTGGATTTCCTGGAGGGTGAACAACAATAAATATTCTATGTGAAACTGAAATAATGGATGTTTGTTGAACATTCATATTGACCCTAAATTGATTTCTTTCATGATTCTAAACATTTCTGATTAAATTTCTAAGGTATTTCCAGAACTTGTCCTCTGGAGATAATTCTAGACTATTTCCCCTGCACTTTTCAATTTTTTAAAAGACAGCCACCATTCCATACAAATGCAGAGTGTTACAGAAGAAATGCACTCTGCCATCCCTCATGGAATTTCCTACAAGATATTTCTTGTTTCCCCAAAATGAAATAAATCATTAACACTAAAAGCTTCTCCCTCTCTTCTGTGCCCATAAATTAGATATGCATGGAATAGTATACTGCTTTATGACATGGCTTCAATAGCACAAATATTTCGAAAATGAGAAATTTGCAAACATTTCTGCTTATACCAACCAACACATCAAATAAGATGCACAGAATAAAGGAAAAAAATAATTGAAAGAACTTTTCTGTTCTTATAAGAAGAGAGAGGAGGGAATCTGTTCCATGGCAGAAGTTCCCATTCTACCAAAAGAGCATTTTATTTATAACTTTTCATCCGTTTGGGTTTTATCAGGAAAAAAACCCTCTGCAAAGGGGACAGCTGGAACTAACTGAGGGCTCAAAAGGAACACTCAGTGTTTATCTGGCAGGGCCACTGTGTCATGCTTAAGCCACACACTCCATCAAACTGCATAAATAACAGCACAGTTGCTAACAACGTGCAACTTGTTAGGGCAAGGAAAGGCAGGAAAGGCAGGAAAACACGTCAGCTATCAAAATGAAACACGCAGGCAGCACTGCCAAAGTGGCTCTGAACACCCCAGAAAACGTCACTGCATCCTGCCTGCAGGGGCACCTGCCTGCACAGCCTGGAACACAGGGGGACTGCAGGGATGGGAATAAATAAAATAAAATAAAAGATTATCAGGTTTGCTTCCACACTGGGCAGGACAAGTCACCAGATTCAGCATTATTGACCAAAACCTCACACAGAGAAGGTTTGTGTGAACAGCAGTTCTGGGTGAACAGCAATTCTGTGTAGACTGAAACTCAGTTAATTTGAAGAATATTTGCAGGTTTTGTTTATTAAACAGCACAGTATGTGAATCACCTTTTTGCCTATAAATCCTCTATATTTTGTTAACACTGGAGCAATCAGCATTGCTCAAGATGAACGACTTCTGTTCAGCTACCTGCTTGCTTTCTGCCAGGCTTTACTTGGGGTTTATTCCAGGTCTGTTGTTTGAGCTCATGCACCAGAACAGTTTGTGAGGCTCCATCATCACAAAATCCTGTTCTCCTTTGTGCCACAGGGCCACCATCCTGCAAAAACATGATTATTATGATCAATGTCTGCTCTGGAGCTCTATAAAACACACAAGGCAGCCCAGTCCCTAAGAAGCACCCTGTCTGAGCTCACAGCAGGCTGAATAAAACAGTTCAGATCTACCCAATGAAATAAAATAAAACAGCCCAGATCTACCCATCAAAATAAAACAGCTCAGATCTACCCATGAAATAAAACAGCTCAGATCTACCCAGTGAAAACAGCTCAGCTCTGCCCAATGAAATAAAACAGCTCAGATCTACCCAATGAAATAAAACAGCTCAGATCTACCCAATGAAATAAAACAGCTCAGATCTACCCAATGAAATAAAACAGCTCAGATCTACCCAATGAAATAAAACAGCTCAGATCTACCCAATGAAATAAAACAGCTCAGATCTACCCAATGAAATAAAACAGCTCAGATCTACCCAATGAAATAAAACAGCTCAGATCTACCCAATGAAATAAAACAGCTCAGATCTACCCAATGAAATAAAACAGCTCAGATCTACCCAATGAAATAAAACAGCTCAGATCTACCCAATGAAATAAAACAGCTCAGATCTACCCAATGAAATAAAACAGCTCAGATCTACCCAATGAAATAAAACAGCTCAGATCTACCCAATGAAATAAAACAGCTCAGATCTACCCAATGAAATAAAACAGCTCAGATCTACCCAATGAAATAAAACAGCTCAGATCTACCCAATGAAATAAAACAGCTCAGATCTACCCAATGAAATAAAACAGCTCAGATCTACCCAATGAAATAAAACAGCTCAGATCTACCCAATGAAATAAAACAGCTCAGATCTACTCAACGAAATAAAACAGCTCAGATCTGCCCAGTCAAATAAAACAGCTCAGATCTACCCAGTCAAATAAAACAGCTCAGATCTACCCAACAAAATAAAACAGCTCAGTTCTGCCCAATGAAATAAAACAGCCCAGCTCTGCCCAATGAAATAAAACAGCCCAGCTCTGCCCAATGAAATAAAATAAAACATCTCAGATCTACCCAATGAAATAAAACAGCCCAGCTCTATCCAATGAAATAAAACAGCTCAGATCTACCCATGAAATAAAACAGCTCAGATCTACCCATGAAATAAAACAGCTCTGATCTACCCAGTGAAAACAGCTCAAACCTACCCATGAAATAAAACAGCTCAGATCTACCCAGTGAAAACAGCTCAGACCTACCCATGAAATAAAACAGTGCAGTTCTGCCCAATGAAATAAAACAGCTCAGCTCTACCCAGTGAATTACTGAATTGAACATTGAATTCCTGGATTTTACACCTGAATTACAGGATTAACCCTCCTGCCAACAGGTGAGATGTCAGCACGGAAATGTTAACAATTCCCACCTAACCACTCCTTTGATGGTGCTGGGTTTACTGCAATGCTCAGTGATGCTAAGTTCATTTCTCTTCATGCCTTTTCTCTCCAGAGCACAGAACAATTTCCCAAAGTGCTGCAGCTCTGCTGCTGGGACCCATGTAAATATTTTGCCATTGCATTGGCTCCAATGAAATTCAGATTACACTCAATAATGGGAGTGTGATAACAAATTGCTGCAGTTGCATAATGGCCACATGGCTGCTATTTATACTGAGCTCCTTCCCAGGGGCAGTTTACTCCTGACGTGGCCTCTCCAGTGCCAGCAGCACTCCCCAGTGTTTATCCCAGTGATGTCACAGCTACTGCCTGGCCTGGCATCTTCATTTTAGGCAGAAGAAATGGGGTGCGCCTGATGGATTTTTGCTCAGATTTCATTTGGCTTGGCTCGTCTGACCAGCAAGCATCCAGGTCTCCAGCAATCTAGAGTGGTTAAAATTGAGTGGTGCTGCTTTGCATCAGGATATTCCCTGGGAAAAGTGCATTGAAACCTCTTCCCCCAGAATACTGTTAAGGAATAAGGCTACAGAAATGCAGAGCATTCATCTTAGTCCAAGAGGAAACATTCAAATGAAGCTCTTTTTCACATGACCTTGATCCCTAGGAAAGGGAGTTTCAGCAGGGATGGATTGCAGCCTCCCTTTTCTCCTTGAATCATCTCTCTTGTCTCCTCTTCAGGGGTCAAAAGGGTTTTGCCTCCCAACTAATCATTTATTTTTTGACAAGGATTCATAGATTGCCTCTTAGGGCCACGGAGAAGGACTCTGGAACCTGACACATCCAGATAAAATCGACCTTTGCAATCCTTTCCCTCCAGCAGCAGTGCACAGCAGAGGAAGGCCATGGCAGTGGCCACACCACCAAAGGTTGCCCTCAAGACAGTGTTTAGAACTGAGGGTATTTTTGACTTTCCTGAGTTTGCAGGGACACTGCAAAGCCCAGTAATTTAGTGTTCAGCTGCACTTACCAAAAGGTGGATTACAGAAAGACAAAAACCAAACCAGCAGCAATTACAGCCTGAAGGGAAGGGGCAATGAAAGGAGACAAATTGTGCCCAGCAAAAACTCAGAGCCCCCAAGGGATTCCTTTGCCAGCATCTGCCTTGTCTGACTGCTCTGAAGCTGGACCAACATTGGCACCTAGTGGCTGCTGAATTCACAGGGACAGAGGCTCCCTGACGTTTGTCACCCTTTCCAAGACCCCAGGGGTGGGCTGAGGTTTTCCAAACAAGCTGCCAGTTACTGCCAGCTCTTCCCAGGGTTTCCACAGAAGTTTTTCTGTCCTGAAGTGCCAGAAGGTGCAAGACATAAATTGTTTTCTGTTGTCAGAAACCTGGAGTAATCCTACTCTGGACACTGGGCAATACAATCTCCATTTTTTTTTTCTTCACTGTGATTAATCATTTTTAGACATGCCTGGAATTTTCTGGTGCTACAACTCGCAAAGTCACAGCTCAATATTTATATTGAAGCTTGACTGAGGTTTTATTTCTTCTGCTCTCCTAAAGTCACAATGGACTTTGATGTAAACTCAAACTAGACTAACAACTTTGTACTATGGCTTCATCCTATCAACGTGCGATGAAACAAAAAAGGAAAAAATGTAGATTAAATAAAACAAAACAATGAGATCAAATCCCTTTGTGGGTCTTTTCCCCTGCTATTCCCCTACCTAACTGATGTGCAGCATCATAATTTTTAAAGGCCCAAATATATTGAAACAAGTTGAGCTCCCTGAGCAATCTGTACCTGGGAAAAGTTACCATCCAAAATTCCAACTATCGTGACAATATCAGGGGATCACAAACAGATATGAAGAGAATCAAAGCCCGGATTTTAGGATGTCTGATAAAAAGGATAACGAGCCAGCAAACACTGCAGATTTCCAGATGTTTCTTTTCTGAGTCTTTAGCACTTTGTGCAGTATTTCAGGCCAGTTCATGTGCACCCTGCTGCTCTGTGGGACTGGCTGCACTGGAAATGCCAGGCAGGAATCCTGGTGGGTGCAAATGCTGTTAAAGGCACCCAAAACCTGCCTGACCCTGCCCTCCTGAAGGTGCAGCTCCAAGCAAGGTGATGCAGGTCCCCAAGGAGCTCAGGGAGCTGCACAGACACCCAAAACGAGGGGACTGCTGTGAGGATTGGCCAAACAAACCCCGGGGTTTCGTTTCATCAGCCTCTCTTCAGTGTCTGAGGCTGATTAGGAGCTGGGTTAAAAAATCAGCCCTGTAATTGGCATGGCTCTGCAGTGGTGTGTGTGTCCTCACACCCCTGAGATAAACCCTGCAGTGGCTGCCTCTCACCCTCTACAGAGCACACACAAGGAAAAATGAATGGGTGCCTGAGACTGATAAAAGCCTTCAGAGGCCAAGCAGAGGAGGATTTGCACTTCATTCACTGAGAAGATGATTAAGTTGTGCATATGAATACAGAGTTTCAAATAACAAAGAGGCCAGTCCCCATAACCGAGTCATCTGAAAGGAACTGGAAATAGCTGATGGTTTCTAGCATTCAAAACTCCCAACTTGGAAAACTTCATGAATACAATCACAATTTTTTTGTTCTTCCCAGCTTGTTCTGGAACTTGGCTGATAGCAAACGAGGCACCCACGCATGTCACACATGACAAAGTCACACATGACAAAGTCACACATGACAAAGTCACACCTTTTGCTGAACAGCTGCAGAACAGAAACCATTTCATTGCTAGGAGTCACCATGAGGGAGATATTTTCAGTTTTTCTCACAGCAAGGGTAGGCTCTGCAGGCTTAGAAGAAGTACTCAATACAGATGCTTGGCTGGAGAAGTTTTGGACACTGAATTCATCCCTGTTTATGTATCAGTAATTTCCTTATAACTTGATGGTTCTGCTGCCACCTACAGAAACAGAACGCCTTTGGTCCAGCCTGACTCAAACCTCTGCTCTTGGCTAGCAGGTAACCACAGATCACCAAAAATATATATCCAAACCTGAAAAGGAATAATCGTGGAGCCACTCAAAAATAGATGGATTTCAGAGGCAATTCAAGCCAAGCTGGCCTGGCTGCCTGTGCTGGCTCAGAGATAATCAGGTTGCTCTCCTCCTGCACAACTACCTATGGGACAATTTAACTCTCAGTCTTTGCCACAAAACAGTTTCATTTCACATTTTTATAACCTGAAACGATGAGGATGGAAATTAGCTGATCTTTGGTACAAAGAACGGAACAACAAAATGTGCTCTGTCAATGTATTTTATTAGTAAAGCTTATTTTTATTAGCCTCTTGATTTTCCACATAACCTAAAGAGCACTTTGCTTTATAGATAACCCAGACAGCAGTTAAAACAAGTCATTCCAGATAGAGATATATTGAGATATATTTATCTTCATACACAGACCCATGTGATGTAATAGTCATACACGGATGTGCACATGGCAGACACGTGGATGTTAACAGCTCTAAAGCCCTTTCTCAGCAGCACAGGACCTGGCAAGGGTGAAAAAAACACTGAAAAACCAAGCCCCGAGCCTTGGCCTGTGCCTGTGGAAACAAACCACACCCAGCCCAGAGCTGAAAATGAAAAGCCAGCGAGGCAAGGCAGCGGCACTTCCCGGAAGGCTGAGAGCCAACTGCACCTGTTTATTTCTGTGAAAGCAAAAATCAAAACCAGCAAAACCCGGCACAACAATCTGTCACTCGGGCAGGAATGTGTCACTCCGGCCTGGGCAGCGATGGATGGATGGATGGAGGGATGGATGGAGGGATGGAGGGATGGATGGATGGGTGGATGGATGGATGGATGGATGGATGGATGGAGGGATGGGTGGATGGATGATGGATGGATGGGTGGATGGGTGGGTGGGTGGATGGATGGATGGGTGGCNGCCCCCCCTCGGGGCCGCCCCCGCCCGGCCCCGGGCGATGCCGGGCAGAGCAGGGCGGTCCTGGGCGGTCCCGGGGCGATCCCGGCGCGGTGTCGGGCGGAGCGGGGCGGTCCCGGGGCGGTCACCGGGGCGGTCCGGGGAGATCCAGGGGCTGTTCCGGGCGGTCCTAGGGCGGTCCCAGGGCGGTCCTAGGGC
>VXBR01000359.1:32021-49146 GCA_013400215.1 Cisticola juncidis
CTCCCCTTCCCTGGCCACGCTCTGTTTACAAGCCGCAGGAAAGCTCAGCTGGGCTGCCCTGTTTCCAGAAAGGGATGTGGAAGTGCCAGATTGAGAGAGGGTTCTCGATTTAGGCGTGTTATTATCTTTAAGACACTGTTTACTGGGTGTCACAGGAAGTGCCGTTTTTACGGTTCTTCTTTATAACCGATAAACTCTAAATTTGACATCTGATTTTTTTTTTTTAAGTTTTTTATGCTGGAGGAAATCAGCTGATTGTTAGGGGTAGAAAGAGCCTAGGATGTGTACCCAGTGGATCTGTCCTCAGATTCTCAGTGGCACAGATTCCCTACGACTGTGCTCACCCTCTGAGCACAGGAGTACAAGTAAACAGTGGGGAGAAAATGTTTAAAGCATCTAAACTTTATAGCAGATTTATAGGTTTATAGTAGATCCTTTAAACTGGGATCAATCCCTTCACCAGCCCCTCCAGAATGGGGTTGTACAAATATCCTTAGCCCCAGTCAGACTAAAAAGCTTTTAATTCAGCACTGCCTGGAGAAAGATGATGGAATTGTAAAAGCTTTTGGTGACACACAAATACAGGGATGCGGTTAAATCTTGGTCTGTGTTTACCAAGGGAGGTGTCAAAGTCCTCTGTTGTTTCTTTCTTATAAATTAACTTTGGTGAGCAGAATATTCAGGGGAGAAAGTTGCAGAAATACAAGAAGTGGAGCCTCTTTTTTAGGAAAAGAGTGGGATTAGCAGTTCCACACCCTGCAGCAGTGTTTATTTTCTTGTTAGTGTCACACCTTTCCCTGTCACGTCTGGCTGGGGCTGAGGAGCTGAAAAGGAAACTCAGATTTTTTGTTTGAGCTGTCAGTTCTTCCACACTTTCTGGAAAGTGAGGAGTGGGGCTCTCCTTTAAGGATGAAACCTGGTACCATTTAAATGTCACAGAAAGTGACAAATGTGTCTGTCCCTGGTGCCAGGGGCTTCAGGGGTACCCCAGGAAATCAGCCAGACTTCCTAGGTGTGCTTTTGCACATTGTCACTACTTACACCTGAATATTCCTGGAGTAGCAGCCTGTCTGTAACAAAACCTGTGTGTTATTCCTAAAGTATTTAGGAAATAAGTATTATAAGTATTATAAGTATAATAAGTATTATACTAAATTATTAGTATTTATTTCCTAAAGTATGTTAGGAAAAACAAGTAAGAAAGTGCAAGGTCTTGAAGCTTTTTCTTTGGGTTGTTCTGTTTATCCACTTAGAATAAAAAGTGAGGAATGCACATGTGGAAGAAGAGTATTTTAAGTATTATTTTAGGGAGATTAATCCAACACTGTTGCTGATTTACCTTACAGATACTTCTGTCAGCTGCTGAGTCAGGGATACAGCCTGAATATGAAAGCATTTGCTTGGAGGGGCTTTTTTTGTTTGGTTTGTTAAAGTGTGAAGTTTAAATCAGACTTTTGCTGCTGGGTTGAGATTTCAGAGCAGCCCATCTAACCGGGGTTAGGTTTGCTCAGCATGCTCTTGGAAACAGGAAATAAGGATAATTTTCTTTTTTGAGCTCCCTTACACACACTGCTTGCACTTCTTGCCTTTCAGAAGCAGGCCAGGTAATTATCTGATGCTTTGATTTCGTTAGGGGTTTATGCTACTCAAGACAGTATTGTTTTCTATTTAGGAAATGGTGCAGGAAGGAGAAAATTCCTGGTTTTATAGTGTTTTAGAGGCTCATTTTTAGATGTTCTTTCAAAACAAAGTGTATTAAAAAAAATTTAAAAAAAAAAGAAACAAAAGAAACAAGGAGCTCTTGAACTCTACTTGTTCCACCTCCCCAGTGGCCTAAACTTCATTTTCAGTCTGGCTAAGGGTAGCATTGCAACCCAGCACTTACTCTGAGACTGAAACAAGCAATTTAAGGTTAAATGTGCCCCTTTCTGTTTCAAACTTCAAGTGTTCCTGTCACAGTTACATAATATTTCTGAAACATTTGGAACCCAAAGATTTTAGGTCTCACTTTCCTTTGATGTGTTTTTGGAATTTTTTTTTTGATAAGGGAAAAGATGCCTGTTGGAATACTGAAGGTTAAGGTGCTGTGAATAACTTTTTTTAAAATTATTTATGAAACTTGAGGCTTTCCTTGCTCCTTGAAGCTCTGTTCTTTCAAATGCCTCACGTGGTGTTCCATGCACTGCTGCTGAAGCTGACTAAATTTCATACAGAAAGAGATCAGCTTTATGAAATGTCTGCAGGCTGTCTTCATTTAAAGAAATGTTCTAGTACATGCTGTTTGAAATTGTGGCACACTGCTTTCTCTGAAAGAAATCCTTCCTAGCTGGCTAAATCCTAGAGTACAGACTGTAGTGCCCAAAAGTTGGCCTTGTTAATCACCCAAAAGTGTTTAAAAGTGGTGTTAATCACTTGATGCATAGTGATTAAAGTCCCATTGATAAAATAATTACTTGTTCTTTGAGTGACAGAAAAAATCTGGCAAACAGAACAAAAACGTTTTATAACTGTTATGTCACTGTAAGAAAAGATATTTATAAAATGCTGGAACTAAGATTTTATATAATGATAGGCAAGGACATTCCTGAGTCCAAGTCCATAAATCATGGTTAGTAATAACAAAAGTCTTTTTCTTTTGATGAATTACCTCCTGTGAGCTGATTAATTGTCCTTAATGTCTACTTTATGCTGTCATTTCCTAGTGTTTTACATAAAGTATTTTTTCCTCTGTGCCATAGTTTTTCTCCCTCAGCATAACTTTCAGAAAGTAGCAGGAGAGAAGAACAGTTGAAAACACATTTCTTTTACAACAAACACTTCTTTATGTGCCATTGCACTTCTTCATTTAAAGCTTTTTCAGCCCATATGTTATCAAGACTATTGGCTTTGATTCAGGCCTCCTGGCTGTGAACTCTGTTCCTTCCAGAATGGCCCAAAATGTATTTTTGTGTCATGATCTGGCCAAATTGCCAGTAACACCGAGTAGTGACTTGGTAACTGGCCTGTGTCCTGAGTGGGGATTTAATAACTTTGCTACACAGATAAAAGCAGAGCTGTTGGAAGCAATATTCTTTGATATCCAGAGGAAAAAGTGGCTCTCTGTCAACTCCTTTGACACTTGTAACCTGGAGGAAATGGGAATACCACACCCCAAAAAGAGGAATTCCTCCTTCTCTCAGAGCTGTGTAGGGAAACATTTGAATGGAGCAGTTTATCCTGACTGTTCTGGCTATGAATATCCCTTTAAATGGAAATACACTGCTCAGAGATGTTGCTTTTGGCAAAAACTGCGTGGATTAAGTTGCAAGGCTGTTTCAATAAATGTTTTTAGGAGCAAGTGTTGTGATTTGCCAGGCTACAGGAATGTATATTATTGTTTGCCATTGGAGATGACAGGATTCAGACACAGCTGGTTAAGATTCATTTAGCAGTCTTTAGGTCCAGTATTTCACCGCTGGGGAATTTTTTGCAATGTTGCTGCAAAAGTGTCATTTCTATTTTTGTAAAGGAAGGCATCAGCTGGAGGATGTCCTTAGTCATTATTTATGCTGCTCCACAAGCAGAAGTACACCTGAACTCCTGTGGTACTTTGGAAGAATCAGGAAAGTCCTTAATAAATTATGTAGGAAGTGAGGGAGGGAGAAATTATTTAATGTGTCTTGGGGCCATCTGTTAAGCATTAACCTTTGATAAACAATGTGTTTATCAATGCAAGGAGCAGCCACTTTGGCCCATTTGATAATGAACATTTACTGTGCTCTTTGGCCAGCCTGTCACTCACCATCTCCAACATTTTGCCTATTCCTGTAGTTCAAAATCTGTTTTCTGAGCAGACATCTCAGAATGATCTTCCTGAGAACCTCCATGACTTTTACCACCTTCTGGTTTTTAATTTCCTTGTCTCTGGTAGTTGCTGTTGACTGCTCTGAACCATTATATATTTCATTAATAATCATTGCTTTGTGGTTTTCTGAGTCCATTACAGAGCCTTCCCCCTCTCTGAGAAGACTCTTCCCAGAACTGAGGAGTCCTTTTTCCCTGGATTGATTCCCTTTAAGCTGTACATATATCAGCTGGGATCTGAATGCTGGCAAAGCACAGGAAATGAGATCTTATCAGCACAGCCTTTTCCAAGGTGAAATTTGCTGCTCAAAAATGCAGCGGAATCAGGATGCAAGGAGAACACTACTGTGCAAAAGAAATAAAAGAAAAAATGATTCCATATTATTTGGTATAATATAGCACTGGCACATTGTGTTAAGTGGTCAACAATACTTCAAAATAAGGAGGTTCAGAGAGAGGAGAAGCCATAAATAAAAGGTCCCCTCTGTGGGAGGATTAAAAACTCCAGTAGTGTTTGCCTATGTCCTGTTTCAGTAGAGATGCAGAATATAAGAAATGGCACAAAAAGATAAGCAGTAGTCTCTTATTTATCATTTGGGGATAGAGAAGTGAAAGTACAATAGAATATAAATTTATAAAAGGAATTTCTTTCATTTCAGTGTGGCTATATATTGAACCAAGAGCTTTGGAAGATTCAGAAAGGATTAGAGATTTGTATGGAGGATGAGAACATCCACAGTTACTTTAGATTAAAAGATCCTGGAATATATTCTCATCCTTAAGATCATGAACAAAAGGCTAGATAAACACAGGGCTAGAATGTCCTGCATGTACAGGTGTGAGGTTTTTATCTTCTTTGTGTTAGGGCTGGGATTGACACACAGAGTCACAGTTTTGTGTTTGGACTCGGTGATTATTAATTCTTGTCTACATTACAGCCTCAGGAGTTGTGAGCTCTAACCAGTAACTTAGGAAATGGAGGTAAAGTGGATGGATCTAACTCTTTCCAAGGTTATTTGAGTGCTAATCACCCAATAACAAGGTGACACCCATATTATTTATATTTTAACCCAGTAATGACCACCCAAGGTCCGCAGTGCCGAATTTCTTCACCCAATTAGAAAAAAACACCCAAAATCAAGAAGAAGAAGGTGAAGAAGCACTCAGACAATGCCCTAAATCCTCCATCTTGCCCCATATATATTACTATATAGTAAAACCTGAATTTTCAGGTTCTGGAATTCCAACACACAGCAGATTTGGGTCAAGGGTGTTGGCTGCAGCCCTGTCTGGGTGTCACTGCGTGTCCCTGGTGTGTGACCCTGTGCTGTCCCCAGCTGCAGATCTGGGACACGGCGGGCCAGGAGAGGTTCAGGACCATCACACAGAGCTACTACCGCAGCGCCAACGGGGCCATCCTGGCCTACGACATCAGCAAGAGGGGCTCCTTCCTGGCCATCCCCCGCTGGATCGAGGACGTCAGGAAATACGCGGGCCCCAACATCGTGCAGCTGCTGATCGGTGAGTGGGGACGGGCAGGGGCTGTTCCTGGGGGAGGTTAACGTGTGTGCACAGACCTGGCTGGAAATCTCACCAAAGAGGTGGTTTGCTCTGCTTGGATCCACTTCTGGGAAGAGGCAGACAGCTTTGAGGCCTTTCATCTCGTTTATGGAGAACTGGGATGCCCAGGATTTCCCAGTTCTGAGGTGAATTTTGTTGCCTTGCATTGCATTGCATTGCATTACATTGGATTTTGTTGTGTTGCATCGCATTGCATCGCATTTTGTTGCATTGTGTTTCCTTGCATTGCATTTAATTTTATTGCATTGCATTGCATTGAATTTCATTGCAGTGTGTTGCATCGCATTGCATTTAATTTCATCTCATTGCATTCCATTCCATTTCATGGCATTTCATTCCCTTGCATTGCATTGCATTGCATTCCATTTCCTTGCATTGCAGTCCATTCCATTTCCTTGCATTTCACTGCATTCCATTTCATTTCCTCATTAAGACCTTCAGGTTTCCAGGCCCCAAGAAAGAAGCTCCATCCTGTCTGATGTGTTCTGGTGAGCTGGAGCACACACACATTTCAGCAGACAGGGAATTTCAGAAGGACTTTGGGGCAATCAGTTTGCCAGTTCTTTGCAGAAGTTCTGCTTTCCAGCCCAGATGTTTTGGGCTCAGATGGCTCCTGGGGCCTGGAGAGCTGCTGATACAACAGCAGCACCATTCTAGATTTCCCCAGGAACCAGCAGAGAGCTGCTGTTGTCTCAGAATGGTTTTAACTTTGATTTCTAGCCTGTTCCCTTCTGTTAGGGTCTACAGCCACCACTGTTCAGTTACTTTTTCTATTCTTTATGGATAACACAGAAATCCAGGTTGGAAAGGGCTGGGGAGATGACCCAGTCCACCCTTCTGCTTGGGGCAGTTCAGTTACTTTTTCTGTTCTTTATGGGTAACACAGAAATCCAGGTTGGAAAGGGCTGGGGAGATGACCCACTCCACCCTCCTGCTTGGGGCAAGGCCAGGTCAGAGCCTTGTCAGCCACATTTTGAAAACCTCCAGAATGGGAATTGTTCATCTTCCTTGGGCAACCCGAGAACCTTTCCAGCTCTTCCTGTGACACAAACAAGAACTGACACGTGGCCCTGCTGTTTCCTCTCCTTGCAGGGAACAAGTCTGACCTAAGTGACCTTAGAGAGGTTCAGCTGGAGGAAGCTCAGGGCCTGGCTGAACACTACGACAACATCATCTGTGCCATAGAGACCTCTGCAAAGGACTCCAGCAACGTGGAGGAGGCCTTTGTGAAGGTGGCCACGGAGCTGATGATGAGGCATGGGGGGCCCATGTTCAGTGAGAAGAACACTGACAGCATCAAGCTGGACAGCAAGGACGTTGTGGAAGGCTGGGGCTGTGGTTGCTGATAAGAGCTAGCTGAGATCCCTAACTTTACTGGAATTTAGATGGTGCTTCACCCTACTGCTGAGTAGCATGGTAGCCATATTCTCCTCCCTCTCCTGTGAAACCAGCAATTTTGTAGAAGTTAGACACAATCCTGTTTGCTTCGGGGTCTTATTTTTAAAAAGGGACTTTGGAGAGGTAATCCTAAAAGTCAAACCCTCTGAAAAACTTGCTCAACATTTCTCCCCACCATTTTATTTTCTGTAACCTTCACACGAGTTACAAAAATGGAGGGAATGACTTTGAACTTGGTATTTTGGGGTGGGAGGACATTTGGCTGGGGAAGAGGCTGATGCAAACCCAAAGGTCTGGGCATTTATCACAGGACTGGTGGCAAAGGAGGTCACTTTTGGAGTAGGCAATCTTGACAGTCTCTTCAAATCCTCAGCACTCCATGAGTGACCAGGAATTGTCAGTCTTTGATATTTCCAGGGTCATAATAGCCAAGATTTTAATTACAGGACCAAACAGCAGTCACCTGTCCTAGGGCACACGAATTGCTGGTTGCTTTGGAGCAGGCCCAGGTGGGGGAGCTTCTCTCAGGTTGTGTTACCATTTGAAGTCAGAGTTTTACCAGAAAGCAAAGCCTGAGCAGGCTTTTATCACCAGCAGGATTGGCCCAGGGTGGTGATTTAAAGCAGCCTTGAGGAGGGGGAAGATGCATTTCATTTGCCTGTTGTTTGCACAGTGAGAGCTCCTTTTTCCACGTGGAAGCATCACTGAGATTTTGCCCTCAGGTCTCATCATTTCATTCCACAACTCAAGACCTGGAAACAGGAACTGGAGGAACCTTGACCTGACTGTAGCCAGGATCTCCTGCCATGTGCCTGATGGTCAAATACAGGGTTCATTCTGCTCAAATATTTGATGTTATGGCACCAGAGGAAAAGTGGATTTGATTTTTTTATTGGTTTTGTTTTTTTAAACCATCTCTTTAAATACTACATGGGCATATACTGGGGAAGAAGACTCAGAATAGCTGAGAACTGCAGGATTGCAGCTTCTTGGTTGTGAGAAACCTTTGAGTGATTTTTGAAACCTTGTGAGTCTTTTTGAGTGATTCCCTCCCAGCTTTGTACCCAGATGTTCCCCTCTCCTTGTCACAAGTTAGCAGTTGCTTTTCATTTCTTTAAAAGACTCAGCAGGAAAAAAGTCTTTCCTAGTGGATCAAAAGCCTACATAAAGTGAAATAGATTTCATAATCCAGTTCTTTCAGCTGCAGCTCTGTAGAGTCTCTTGTAGATGTTGCTGAGGTACTGATGGATTCCTCTGCATTTACACTCTCAGGCACCTTGCAAAAGGGGATTTGCAAAGAGAGCAGGAGCAGCAATATTTTTAACTCTGCAGACAAATAAAAAGTGTTCAGGGATGGCAAGCAGTTTTTGCAATCCTGATAATTTGAAGGAGTTAATTCTCAAAAAGCACTCACTTGAAGTCACTTGTCTCTTTGAGAAATCCAGATCAAAAAGGACTTGAATTGTTTTGCTACTAGGGCTGCACCAGTTTAATCCAACATATCCAGTGTCATGGAAATTAGGAAGATTTAGGAAAGGGCTAATGGATACCAATTTCAAAACTGTTCATCTTCCTGTAGAAATATGAAGCCATTCTCTGCTCTTCCTGCTTTTTAAACTGTGAGCTAGATAACAGAGGAGTGATGTGTGCTTTGTAGCCTGTGCTTCTACCTAAGGGGTTAGTTTTCAAATTTTATAGCTGTGAGAATGAAAAGGCCTTAAATTTTTCAACTAGTACAGTTTTCACAATTCTATATTTTCTACAGAAGGGCAGGCTGGGCTGCAGGACTTGGTAGTTTTTGGATATTTTTCCAGGATATTCCTACTTCCAAAGATAGGAGGCAATAAATGTCCAGCTAAACATCAGGAGATTGAAATTGGGAATGGGAATGAAAATGGGAGTTTTCCTTCCCCTAGAGTTGTGGTGTACTCCCTATATTCTGCTCCTGGGAGAAACTGAAGACAGCCCAGGCTCAAACTCAGTGCTGGTGGCTGCTTTTCCTCCTGGTGAGCTCCTTAAGGCACAGAATATTTGCAAACATTTGACTTTCTGTCATTCTCCCTTCCAGTTTGTACCTGTAGGTCACAGTCCTGCAGCTCTGCTTGACCAGGGACCCCAGATGAGCTCAGCCCCCACTGCCTGCAGCATTAGTGCCAAATTATTTCAATGCTGGGAAAAGCCCACGTGCATTTCAGAACAGTATTGCTGCTTCTCAGACTGAACTCCACAGTTTACATAGAAACTCATCTCAAAACTGGAACAAGAAGCAAAATGAACATAAATCCTGCTGCCAGTGCAGCCAGTGAAAATTTGTGTTTTTACAGTAGATGAAGGAATTCTTCATTTATTCATTTTCTTCATTTTCTTCATTTTGAGGTTTGTTTAGGGAACAAGTAGAATTAGACCAGGCACTACAGTTTTCATTACAATTTGCCTGGATGTATCTCTCAAACTGGGCTTGAAGGGTGAGGCTCTGTCTGCAGGTCAGCCTGGCTCAGTCAGAAAATGCAGCAGCAGGGATTTGTTTGCTGTGCTTTAAATGAAGGCACCAATTCCAATTAGTTTTCAGTTTCCTGCAGAAAACTATAAAACCATGGCTTTAAATCAGTTTTGTCTTCTAACTCTTGGCTCTTCTGTGTTGGAACAAGTGGAGTACAAGTTTGCATGCCCTCCTAACTGAACAAAAGAAGTAGAAGACCTGGTTTATTTATTAAATAATAAATAATTTATAAATTTATTTTGATTACCAAACCCTTCTTGACCAGAAATGAACAGTAAATGTGGAGCTTTTCACTGCAGACTTTCTCCAACCTGGGACTCACACAGAGCTGTGGAATTCAGGAGATTGTTGGTTGAACTCCATTAATCCTATTGCAACCACAAGGATGCCTGGGTGAAGAGGGTGAGGAGCAATAAACCTGTGATTTATGGGTACAAACCTGAGTTTCATCTCCCAGGGTATAAATGGGCACTGATGTACATCAGGTGAATAATTCAGTAGTGCTTGTTCAGAGTTCACAGCATAAACATTTGCCAAGAAAATCTGTTTAGTGCCAGTTGAACATTAACAAGACTATGGTGCAGTAATTGCTTTTAAGCAGATCCCCTTGGCTGATCAGTATTTGCATTAGTATTTATCATTTCTTTTTGGCAGTAGCAGAGTGTGCAAAAATATTACAAAAGCACAGGAGGGGACATTGATCTGTGCCTTGTGGCACTTGGGAGTGGAATGCAGAGGCAAATACTGAAATGAAACCATCAGCAGGACGTGGTTCCCAGGAGCCTTTGTTACCCTTTGCATTGATTTTAAGCTAATTTTATCTCCAGTTTCTCATCCAGTTCTATGATCACAGATGGAACTTGGACAAATATTTGTAATTATGTAAATATAAAACCAAATAAAGTCAGCCCAGAAACCTGCTAAGGTTTACTTTGCAAAACAGAATTTGAGAGAAATGAGAGTACTTAGGAACAGAGGAGAAGTCCTGATGATTTTCTAACTCTCACTGTATTTAAAAGCTGTTTTTTCAGGGGGAAAAATCTAAAAGAAGCCCAGCTAAAACCACCAACAGCTTTCCTATCAGCTAATACTGATCATTTTCCAAGAACTTCACCAAAACTGGAGCTCTTGCTCCTTTTGGGTGCCTAGACTGTCAAAGGTGAAAACAAGGGTTTGGAAAATTGTCCTTTGGACAGGGCATGCAAACTTGTCTTGAAAACTTGAGGACATTTTTTAAAGTGAGCCAAGAGCTGAATTTACAGAGACATGAAAGCTGCAGACACAGGCCTCCCAAAGCCTTCAGAAGCAAATAAAGCACAAAACTTGTGTGGAAATGGTTTTGCACTAAAGGGAAATAGCTACCTGAGAAAAAGAATCATCAATGTGAAAGGCAGAGCATCCTGATGATTCTGCATTCTTCATGTTCATTTCCTATTTCAATGCTGTGCATAAGTAACATTTTTCCCTTTATAAAGTTGTTAAAGATGTTAAAATAGCTGAAGTGTGAAAAGTAGTTTGATACTTGACAAAACAAATGCTTTCTTAAGAGAGTGATGATATTGATGAGGAGCATAACTTTGCTGAAGGGGTTTGGTGGTGCAGCACCAGGGATTCCCCACAGAGCTGTGCTGGAATGGGGTGAGACACAAAAACCATTCCCAAAACAGGGGAAACCAGCCCCTGTCCTGCCTGCCAGACAGAAATCATTTCCAGGCATGTACTGAGCAGAAGGTGAATTTAGTTCTTTGTTTTTAAAGATTTCTGGGTTAGATCTCTGATGGGCAGAGTACTCTGCTGTCAGCCAGCTTTTCCCTCTCTGATCTGCCAGGTGAAAACCCCACAGGCAGGAGAAGCCCAGCCACCTCTGGGGGGAAGGGAACAATCTCTAATTCATATTGAATTCATTCACTGCATTCCAAAATTATTGAGGGGTTTGGGTGGTGACAGTGTTAAAATGGTTCTGCATTTTCTAGGACAAATCTGTTGCTTTCCAAGGTTTCTTCGAGAGATGCAGGCTGTGCATTTCCAATCATCAGTAACTGGTTTGCTTTGAAACTTTCTTATCACAATACTGACTAAATGATTTGGAATATGAGGAGACAAGGGAGCAAGCTTGCATACTGCGGTAATTTTTTATACTTTACCTTCATCTATTTATGAATTTATTATAAAAAGTATTTTTAAACATGAAACCTTGCTTTTGTTGTGAGTTTTAGCAAAGTAGTGGATACATTGTACTGTGTATCATCAAAAAGGTTTGATTAAAGTAAACATTTGGCAATTAAAAGCTTTTGTTGTTATTTTATGCATGTACCTTGTTGTGGTAGATGATCAGAAACAAAATCAGCTTGAAGAAATGTATCCTATCCTACAGTGGTGCATGGACTACTTTTACAAGAGATGTGGCCTAATGTACTCCTAATTAAACAAATGGTGCTGAATTAACTTCCTCCTACCCTCCCATCACTCCAGAAATGCATGCACCCTCAGTTGTTCCCATTAGCAAACTCCAGCAGAGCTGGTGCAAGATGAAGAATTAAATTCTCAGTGTTGGAGAAGTGCAAATAACTTTTTCAGTGCTTGCAATTCAGTGTGAACAATGTGGTTGCAACTGTACCTCCCCAGGGGAACGTTCAGATCCTGGATTTTCTGGAAGTGCTGTAAATTAAACAAAGCAACACCCCTTGCTTTTTGCTTGGCTCTTTAATTGGAACGTCAGCAGATGGGCATTGGTGACCCAGGAGCCAAATATTGAATTACTGGGTTTGCACTGGCTGCTGCTCCAGTGACAGCCTCGGGTGTCACAGGAGGGGTGACAATGCAATGGGCAGGCCCTGGAGCTGCTGCTCAGCTGAATTTGTCAGTTTATTCTCTTTAAGGACACATTTTTACTGCTGAGATTGTGGCTGGAACTGCCCCAGTGAGCTGGAGAGAACTGGTGAGAGGGAGATGGGCTACGGGAAAATGCTCAACCTGCTCTTGGCAGGGACTGAGCTGCATTTTCTCATCTGTTCTGCACATTTATACTGCAGTTCCTAAATCTGTGTGGGAAAAACCCAACTTTTCCCTTTTAACGGCTTGTTGTAAGTGCATGTGATGAACAATTAGAAATTATTTCCCATTTCTGGGAACTCTCCCTGGAATTCCCTAAGAATGTGCAATAGTTTGGATACAAGAGCTCTGCACACACTACAACCATTTTTCTTCTGCTGTGGTGAACTGAGCTTTCATTAGGAGCTTGTACCTGCAAAAACAATAGCTGTATTTTTATAGTTCACTGAATATTTATTCTCCACATCTGTGGGCAGGTTAGCTATTAAACTAGCAGAAAGCATTTTCCCAGAAACAATTCCACAACACAAGACACCAATCCCAAATCCTACTGAAAATCTGATTGTGAGATTCTTACCTGATTCTTACCTCAGGAAAAGGTCAATAAATAAACCAATCAATCAATCAATCAGCTGCTGGGTGTTAAACTGTGAGCAGGTTTAGCATCAGCCCAGATTGCAGGGCTGGATCCTGAGCTTGGCACACAAACCCAACCCAATGCAAAGGAGAACTTTTAATGCAGAATTAAAACTTTTAATGCCCCAGGTGGTGTGAATGAGGCAGATTAAACCAATCTTTACCCAAATAAACCCACCTGTGCTATTTAGAATATTCACTCCTGTTTTATTCACAGAAGTGACCACAGAAACACTTTCCTGAAACTTCTGGTGCAGCCTGATGATGTCAGTGTTGAAAGCAGGATATATTCCATCACCCAAGAGTTCATCCTTGTCTAAAGATTTTTATCCAGCCTGTGTGAGATGTGCTGGGCTGTCCTTCAGTACCCACTCCTGTTCAAGTGACAGAGCACACACTGGGTTTCAGAGAAACTCCTGTAATCCCAATTTTCCCCCTCACACTGATGGAGAGAGATTTCCACCTCTTTTGGGCACTGCCTGCTGTGGGCAGTGTTATCCAGGTCACCAATTCCCTTTATTTCCTTCATCTGCTGTTTTTTCAGCATTTTGGGTGTGCCAAGCCCCAAGTGCCACTCACCAAGCTGGAGCTGGAGAACCTGGAATACCCTGAGGGCCAGGGCTGGAGATTGTACTGGTGGTGTGACAGAGAAAAAGAAACTGTCTTCCTTCTCTATAAACACATTTTAAGTTAATATTTCCCTGAGGAATGATTTAAGAGGTCTACAGACAGTTCCTTTGCGAACCTTTTGAAGTGTTTATCCACACTGTAGAGAAAAAAAAAAGGAGAAACAAATGGAGCATTTTCTGTTCTTCAGCAACTGCCAACATTTTTATTCCTGGCTTCACCAGTTCTGGTGAAGTTAGAGATTCTGCAGAAATGCTTTAGTCCTGAAACAAGGTGACTTCAAATCATCCTGACCTTACAAAATTACAGTCTTTACTCAGATTTGGCATTCTTTGCAAACACTTGGTATATTACAGGGAAGTGCTAAAGGAACAGGTAGATATCTGTTTATTGGACCCATAAAAAGGCAAGAATGTGCTGCTGTAAATACTTTTCCAGTGAAGAAGCAGGAAATAAACTGTTTAGAGCAGTGTCCTGTGATGGGATCCAGCAAGACACTGAAAGCTACTCAGGGAACATGACAAGAGATGAATCAACAATTCTGACAGTGGAGAGGGGATTACAGTGCTTTGCAAACAGAGGAAACACAACAAAATCTGACTTCACAGCAGCTGGGAGCTCTCAGAGTTCTGTTGGGAGAATGAGCAGTGAAGGATTTGGCCAGGAAATAATTCTGCAAGAACCTGGGAGAAGTGAACACCCAGGTTTTTGTTTGCACAGTTTCTTATTTGGAAAAAAAAAAAACCACCAAACAAAACCCTAGAAAAACCCAGCCCTAAAAACCTGAATTAATTCCTAATGTGAATTGATCTTTGTGTGTAAGTTGACTTTGGTTTTAAAACAATTAATTGGGTTATGTTTTCCAAGCTTATGTCACAAGTACAACACACATTGTGTTATAACAAATAACACAGAAATATTTTCAGAGACATCTCTGGGATGAAAACTTTGGTAGTATTTTACAAAAATAACAAAAAAATAAATTACTTTTTCTTTTTAAACGAACAGCTATAAAATCCAAGAACCAAACAACATATGACATTGACATGAGATGAAATATATTACACTAAAGGCCATTAATTACCACAGTGGTAGGAGAATTCAAGTAAATTAGGAGGCACTTTCTGGCCAAGCAGTAGTCCCTGATCCAGTGGTCAAGTCCCAACTCACAGAAACATCTGAAACAAAACTGCTAAAGCTTTCTAGGATTAAAAATTCCTCAAAAAAACAACACAAAAGTGCAGATAGAAAGGCAAAGAACAAAAAGGCCACAGAGGGCAGCCAGGTCTGCTCCTCCCTTCCAGGCTGTGGAGTTACAACACAGTTGAGGCTTCACACAGCAGAGAGGAGCAATAAAACCCCAGGGACAGGGAAAAGGAGGAAAGGCAGAGCAGGACAGATGAGAGCAAGCCCAAAGTGGCCCAGACTGAACTCCCCTGAGTGAAGGGAGCATTCAGAGCCTGCAGAGGCACCAACACAGGCTGTGCTCTGCACCAGCCCATGTGGAAGGGACTGAGTGCCCCCAGCACCACAATACCCTCAAAATCCCCAACACCTAAAAGCTGAATATTCCAGCAAATAAAGGGAGGCACTGTTGTGGAGGGATCTGAGTACCAGTACAGGAATACTATGAAATATTGCTACTAAAGTACCTAAAAAAACAATGAGGAAGACAATAAAGGGCAACTCAAGGCATAAATTACATATTTCAAAGCACTATAAAAAGCATTATTGGTATTTAACACACTTCAACACGCACAGGTACCTACCTGTACTACTAACAGGCATAACTAAGAGAAGGCTGTATTAATTTAGAGGTTAAAAAATCGAGAAGGCAGCAGCTTGTGGCACTTAGGCAAAGCACAGTGTGTCCTGGGGAAGAAAAGCACAGCACTGAGCTCTCCTTAGGGAAAATCCTGTCACCTCAGCGAGGTGCAAAGTTCTCCAGCTGGAAAACCAAGTCCACAGCAGCATCCACATCTGGCACGACGTGGTCGGGCTGCAGCAGGGCGGGGTCGCAGCTGAAGTCCCTGTGGCCGTGGAAGGCGCTGCGGGCGCCGTGCGGGCTGTACACGCCCGTGCACACCAGCACCGACCTGCAGCGGGCTGCAGCTGCAGCTGCCAGCTCCTGCTGCCAGCCCAGCCCCACCTCCTGCTCCTGGGGCAGCGTGGCAGGGCCCTGGGCAGGGAGCTGGGTCTGCGGGCACGGCCCGGAGCTCTCCCGCAGGTAGCGGTCGTACAGGTTGGCGCCGTACACGTCCGTCATCAGATTGTCCCTGAAACGGGGCAGAAATGCAGTCAGAAATGCAGTCAGAAATGCCAGAAGGCGTTCTCACAGGTTCACCTTTACACTGTGTTCATTTCCCACCCAACAGCTTATTTATACATCCACAACTGGATGTGGAATGGGGCAGACAAGGAAATCCAGCCCTGCAGCGATTTTATTGCACCATTTTCATGAGGCGTGAGAGGATCACAATGGATCACTCTGCTTGGTGCAGGTTGGGTGGAGAGGAGAGAAAACCAAGGTATGAGCAGCCCATGAATGAGCTTATTATATTTCCAAACATCCTGGAGACTCTGGAACAGCCTTTAATACAATGCAGCTTTATCTTCTCCTCTGAGAAGGGCTCTAGGATGTGGCAGCACACGCAATATGAGCAACCTAAATGACCTCAGAGGTAAAGTCCAGCTCTAAAGTCTCTAACTGGCCTTTGCTCAAAGGCAGTTGGTGTTAAACCACTAAACCCAATAGAATAACACCCAGGCAAACCCTTTTTGTCAGATTGACACAGCCTATTACAGAAAAAAAACATCAGGAGAAATCTTAGTTGCATATAAAACACCTTCTGTGCTTCTGTGGAAATTACACATAAAAAGAGCAAAGTATCATTAATTTTTAAGATTAGAAACCTCATTAAAAAGATACCATGGCACCAAGAAAGTCTGATGGTCTTAATGGCAGGAGAAACGAGCTGGTAAGGGTTGTGTGTTTTTCTTGGCTGGCATTTACACTGTGAGTAATTTCCTGGTGTATTTGTCAGGCTCTTTACCCCTCAGCACAGAGGATTTGGGATTTCCTGCTGTATTTGGGAGGATCAGAACACCTGACCCCACAGCACAGAGGGTTTAGGATTTCCTGGTGTATTTGACACCCAGCACACCTGACCCCACAGCACAGAGGGTTTGGGATTTCCTGGTGTATTTGACACCCAGCACACCTTACCCCACAGAGGGTTTGGGATTTCCTGGCGTATTTGGGCCCAGCACACCTTACCCCACAGCACAGAGGGTGTGGGATTTCCTGTGTATTTGACCTTACCCCACAGCATAGAGGGTGTGGATGGGCTGCTGCCAGCTCCTCTGCAGGGCCTGGGCCCGGATCAGGTGCTCTGCATACTGGTATGTCAGCCTGCTGGGCTTGCCCATCAGCGCCTCGTACTGCAGCTCCCTGCCTGTGATCTTCTTGTAAATGTTCTCCAAACAAACCATGAACGTTCCGTGCCCAAACCTGCACAGACATAAACCAAAACCATCAATATTCTATCCTCAAACCTGCACAGATATAAACCAAAACCATCACTGTTCATCAATGCCCAAACCTGCACAGATACAAACCCAAACCATGAATATTCTATCCTCAAACTGCAGAGATATAAACCCAAAGCATGAATGTTCTGTGCCCAAACCTGCACAGATATAAACCCA
>VXBR01000359.1:49631-76309 GCA_013400215.1 Cisticola juncidis
AAACCATGAATGTTCCATCCTCAAACCTGCACAGATACAAACCAAAACCATCACTGTTCATCAGTGCCCAAACCTGCACAGATACAAACCCAAACCATGAATGTTCCGTGCCCAAACCTACACAGATATAAACCCAAACCATGAATATTCTATCCTCAAACCTGCACAGATATAAACCCAAACCATGAATGTTCCATCCTCAAACCTGCACAGATATAAACCCAAATCATGAATTTTCTATGCCCAAACCTACACAGATACAAACCCAAACCATCAATGTTCTGTGCCCAAACCTGCACAGATACAGAACCAAATCAAATTACATTAAGCACAGGTTAAAAACATCAAACAAGGCTTTGTATTTCATGATTTTTTAGGAATAAATCGTGTCCTGCAACTGTCAAATTCCCCTCAGCATGCAACACTTCTGCAGCTGGTTCACTGAAAATGAAGTGCTAATTAGCTGAACACCAGACACCACAATAAACCCACATTGCTGGGATGGCACAACAGATTTATCTCATTTTAGAATTGCTCACTGGAGGTATCCCAGGCTCCTGGCTGCAGCCTGAAGCCATCACACATAAATCTTTTCCAATGTGCTACTTAGGGATGGCCTTTGCTTCCACAGACAGATACCTGAGCAGATCCTTGACCCAGGACTCAGGCAGCAATCCAGTCACAGGAACAAGATTCTATTTCAAATTATAGGCTGAGGGAAGGGAGGGGAAACAAACCTATTAAAGAAGTACCTTCTACTGAAAGCAAACTCAAACAAAACCACTCTCAGAGGTCCTGCCACCTCGTTCTGCATGTTCTGCTTGTTTTTCCCTTGTGTTCCTTAAAGCTCAGAGCCACTCACTGCTTTCAACCAGCAGGGTCAGCTCCTCGCCCTTTGAAATACCAAAGAGGGACCTAATGAAATGAAACAATGGCCTTGATAATTTTTTTCATATTTTGCCTTTGAACCAAGGCTTTGAGGCCCTTGGGGGAAAAAAACCTCTCTTTCTCCACTGTTTTGGGAGTGAGGAAACAAAAGGGTTTAGAGCTTAAAAGCAGCTTTTCTCCTGAGAACTGATTTCCTGGATGCAATAATGCAGCCAGCAACGAGGCAGCATTAGCTGCAAGTGCATTAGAGGTGTTGCATTCAAAGCCAAGCCCTGCTGTGAAGCCCCATCAAAAATTCTGTATTCAAGTGCTGACTTTGAATCCTGCTGGAAAACTGAGGAAGCCCCAGATAAATCCCAATTACATGAATAAAACACTCACCTTGGGGACTGTGCCTCAGCCACCCACATGAGGTCCATGTTGCAGGCAAGCACAGGGATGTGGGGGTGGCTCTCCTGCTCGTAGGGGTTCCCAGGATAGCCCTTTGTCAGCAGCACATCAATGATCAGCTGCAGGCTGGTTTCCCATCTCACTGGCTCCCCAAACAGCACCACAGCTGGGACAGAGGGACAGGACAGGGAATGAACACAGCTCTGGGCCTAAAGAGACTGAGCAAGTAACTTAATATAGCCAGGAACTGATCAAACACTCACACTCATTTAGGGCCTTAATATATCAGATTAGGGTTGTCATATTAATAGATATCATAATGATATATATCATATTAATGACATTAATATCGTAATTAACGTTGTATTAATGTCATATTACTATCACATTACTATCATATTAGTATATTTGCCCATCCATTCGCAGAAAAATCTCACAAGTAACACTGCAAAATCTACAGGTCTAAAAATTTTATTTTGCAGGTGAAGTTTCTCCAGGAATTAGAATATTACCGTCTAAATTGTATTTCTAAGTCATCCATAACTTATGAGTTCTCTGTTTGCACACAGTATTTAAATTAAATTTAAATTAAAAACACCAACAAAGATGTTGATGTGTTCATCTCAGAACAAAATCTGGGTGTTGTTTTTAAAAATTGCTTTGGTCTCCAGCAATAATCTGACATGGATTTTTTTTAAATCCTAAGGTCCAATTTCTACTTTCCTGTAGTTCAGGTGAGAGGAGAGTGAACACAAGACCCTTCTCACACTACAGCTCCATCCTGACTACTTGTAAGAACAAGAGCAATTATTTCTGAATAATGAACATCAGTTCATTCCTCATTTATGGGAGGAGGGCAACAAGAGCCTGTTAAAGGCAGATGGGAAGGAAAGGACACCTCACATACCCTTCAAATTCAAAACCCAGTGGCTGAAAACTGCACACATCAAAAAACAGCTTTACAACACATGATGCTTTCAAATTAATGACAGATGTCATTAACAAGGAAATTTTAGAAATGTCTCAGACAAATTTTTAAAAGTGCTCAACAAGGTAAAAATCATTTCTGAAAATAATAAAATAAAATAAAGTAAAATAAAATAAAATAAAATAAAATAAATTTATTAATGGATAGATGCAAGTTTAAGAAAGATCACTGACCCTCAATCTTGGGAAGCTCCACAGCCGAGGGGGACTGCAATAAGAAAAAAGAGGAAGTTTTTACAAGGTGAAGCATCTGTTTTTAACAGAACGAACCCCAGCACAGCTCCCAGAGCTGCCTCCTGGCACTCTGACAGGAAATGCACTCTCGTGGTGAATACCTGATGTCAGCTCACTCAGACTTGTGTTGTCACCCTGCAGTGACACCCCTGGCACAGGGACAGCAGTGGCTGTTCCTGCACAGCCTCCTGCCTCTCCTGAGCTGCCTCTGGGCTTGTTCAACTCCAGTTGTTAAAATTACTCCTGTTGTAATTGTAGTTGTTTAAATTACTTGTTTAATTACAAGTTACTTGTGTTATAAAAGTATAGATGTGTCTTTTTCCACAGAGGCCTCCAGTAGTACCAAGACATTTGAATAAAACCTTTTGAGATGTGTTTGTTTAACACTTCTAATAAAGAATGCACTGTAAAACATGTAATATAACTGCTAAACAATTAAGAGCTGGCACTTCATTATTTACTCTCTGTGGTGACAAACACTTGAAGAGGTTCTTGACCTTCCCATGCACTTGGGTGAGAAAGAGGCAGGGGTGGGTGATGGATTCTGTGAACACAGAAATGTCCTTATCACAAAAAAAATCCACTTTGCAGGCTGGCCCTGGACGTGTCCAGCACACCCAGCTGTTCCCTGCTGCTTTAAATTCTGCACAATCCACCTGGAACCACTGTACCTACTGTTAACACTTAAATAAAGCTTTAAATTCTGCACAATCCACCTGGAACCACTGTACCTACTGTTAACACTTAAATAAAGCTTTAAATTCTGCACAATTCACCTGGAACCACTGTACCTACTGTTAACACTTAAATAAAGCTATGCAAGCAAAGGGAGCCCTTTGAGGGAAAATTTTTCATCTTCAAGGCATTTGTTTGTAATCAAAGCAGCCTCATGGCTTAGAAACAATCCCAACACAGTCACATACTCAGGGAAAAGCTGATGTTATCTGACACACTTTCTGAGGAAGCTAATCAGCTTTCCAAGACAGATTTTGCAGTAGGGATCTGTATTAGATTGTGAGTTTTCCTGCAACTGTAGCTCACAAAATCAAAGGCTGGGTTAAAGAATTGCTGCTGAGAGAAAAGAGTTCTTGAGAACGCTGTAATAAAACAAATAAGGAAGCAGAAAAGCGAAGTCAAAATACAATGTAAGAACAGCAGCATTAGCTTGGTGGTTAAATATTGACCCCTGTCATGCAATGAGCAAACAGAGAGGCTTGAAACAAAAACTCTGCACTCACCAGGACGTTGGGTTTTCTGTCATGGTCAACGGCATCGAGCAGGGGCCGCTTCTCCCGCAGGGTGTCGATGGTGATGGGCTGGCAGAAGCCAAGGCTGGGACACAGCTAAGGACACACAGGACAGAGCTCCCAAAATGCTGATTCCCCTTCAGACATTTAAAGGTGTTCAATGGACAAATCAGTTAGAAATTAAAGCAATCAAAGACAGGCTTTGCCTTCCGTGAGACAAAAAGTTGATTGTCCCACTGCTGGTAAACCACAGCAAAGTTCTCCTATTTTCTTTTCAGTCTTCTCATCTACTTCTCTCTTAGCCAAGCCTAAGGAATTTTGACCATTAACTGCAATGTTCCTTCAATACTTTTTTCTCAGTTTTGTGCTTCAAATAGAGCTTATGCTTAGAAGTTGCATACACATTTTTACAACAAGCTTTAATAAAAAATGCCACTAAAGGAAGAAGTGCAGAAGGGACTTAATGGAAGGCTGAGCAAAGCTTAAGCCAAAGTTAAGGTTATTAAGTTACAGTCTGAAACTTTGATACCACCATGATATAAATATAATTCAAGTTCTTTGGGCACTTAGTATAAAACCACATTCAAAACATAAATTTGGCACCTTACTACGAGCTATCATTACTATTTATTCCTGCATTTGTGGGGTTGCAGTATTTGATTTTCACTTCATCCATAGGAACCCCTGAACCTGATTAAGGAAAACCCTTTGGCAGAAAGTTGTTGGGTTTTTAACTCTTTTTTAAAAAGATACTCTTGAGCAATATCAAGAAGTGGTCCTTGTCCAGAGACCAGAACACATTTTTCATGGTAACGCTTGAACATCCGCAGAGGACTGTGTGACATCATCACCTGATCTTGTGAAATCTGTTTGGGATTTAAAAACAAAAGGAGTCTGTTGTTTTTCAGGGAAGTTGTTTATACATAGATTCAATTAGCAGATGTGACAGATTCCAGGAATTACACAGCAATCAGCATTTTCTCCTTTAATAAATGGTGTATTGATAATATGCCAGAAAAAAGTACCTTACTGACAAATTATCATACATACCCCTTTGAGCTCCCAGCTCTATTCAACATGTACAAACTTTTCTCTCCTAGTTTTATAAAATCACCACATTAATTTGGAAATAAATAGAAAAGGAGAATCAGAACAGCCCTGGTTCAGTCGTGGGCCCTTTGCAGCTCTGATTTAACTGCTGACCAGAAGATCACCTGATTTTAGTTCACACATCCCCAGCCCTTCAACAGGCAGGTATTAACAAGTAAGATTATTATCCTGGAAAGATGCTCCTGTGAATCACTATCCAAAGAAATACCTTCAGCTTTACTATTGGCCAAATCACTGCCTTTACCAGTGGAAATTCCACTCGCTTTGGACAGCATTTTTTATTTCCAGCAAAGCAAGTCAGGGGATTTTAAGGGAAAAGCAGACTTGATCAACTGAGAAGCATTTAATGGAAGACAACACATCTGATCCATTCAATAGGATGATGAAATAAATGGATTTAGGTGACTCACTGGAACCCCCAGCAGGTGGGACAGCTGCTCAGCCTTGTCCTGGCGCAGGCAGTTCCCTGCATTGGTGACAAAGACCACGGGCACCAGGAACTGTCCCTGAGGATTGACCAGCTTCTGGAAGGCTGTCCTGGCTGCAGGGATGGGCGTCCTCCCTCGCACCAGCACCCCGTCAATGTCAAAGAGAAATCCAAAGGAGGGCAGCACGCTGAGCTGGGGGGGAGGAAAGCAAAGGGTGCATTGGTTATGTCTGTCCTTACACATACTGAATGGAGATTACAGCAGATGTCTGTCCTTACATATATTCAATAGAGATTACAGCAAACAAACACCCCCGAAAACAAACACCTCAATGAGAGCAGGGATCTGTAACTCTGCACATCTCAGTGTGCCTTACAGACACATCTTCATGCTGAATGCATGGTGACACAAGGAGCACCACAACTGCCTCATGCAGAGACTCATGAAAGCTGTTTTGCCTTACAGAGTTCCAGACTGTTTCAGAAGATAGGAAAAAATTAACTTAAACTGGTGCCAAGAGGTACAAAATACATGCTGCTGTGCCAATGAGTCACACTTTAATGGCTTGACCCCCCCCAGAACGCTAACAAAATATACAAAAGTAAATTTTTCAGCACTAGGCAGGTCTTGGACACGAGTATTGTACTTGGCTTCTCCCTTGCAAGGTGTTTATGTGGTAAAACCGTTCTGTTCACAAGGGTTTGATTACAGCCAAGTACTGCTGTGCTCCTACACACCTCTTACACAGAGGTGTGCTCGAGTTACTAAAACATCTCCTTGCCTGCCTTTGGCAGTGAAGAGCTGGACTTGGTGAGCCCTGACAGGGAAAGTGAGGAAAGATGAGCTGGGTGATAAGGCCAAGGAGCAGAGACAGAGAGAGGATGTTGAGCAATGGAACTGGGACTGGACCAGGCTGGAAAAGTACGGAACAAAATCCATCATCTAAAGCTCATTCCTCTGCCTAAAACAGAAACCAGGAACCTTGGCATTTATGATGAGGGGTCAAAAGGGAGGGGTTAAGGGGCTACAGGGACAGACAGGGCTGCAGCCAGGGGAGGTGGGACAGCCTTTGCTACCAGAGCTGTCCCAGGGCACACAGCCACCGTGTCCCCCCGCAGGAGAAGGGCACTCTGCCCACTCCAGCAGCACTTTATTCCACATCAATTATTCATCTGTCACATTTGTCCTGCAGCCGGGCACAGCATGGGCACAGCACCGCTGGGAATGGGGATGCAGCTCACACGACAGGAATCCCGCTCCCCTGCACTCCAGGTTAATAATTACCACTCCTTTAAATTAGGCTGGGATTTTGTCTTTACATGCAAGAACTCCTCCTGAAGCCCTCTCCTCTCTCCTCTGTAGAATCATCACCCTTTTAATTTAAAGAACAAACCCCTAAATCCACATAACCTGCACCCCGTTTCAGGAAAGCTGTTTCACAAATAACCCAGATGCTGCAGAGATGCTGCTAAAGATGCTTGCTAATAAACGCAGAGCAGTCTTCTTCTACCTGAATGGGTACAGGAAACTGCTGAAACTACAGTGGGACTGGAATACTTTTGTAGCAGATGCGATTCTTTACGTTAATTTTGCAACACATAAATAACAGATGTACTGATAGCAGATTACAAATGGGAAATTTACAGTGAGTAACACCAGCAGAAAGAAAAGTATTAGAGGGGGAAAAAAGCACTAAGAAAGAGCTGAGCATACAGATATGATAGATATAATGATAAATAGAGATAATGATGTCAAGAGCTTGTTTCCCTTTTGGCCCTAAAGGAACTGCTGGTGACAGGAGCGCTGTGCCGCGCTGCCCAGCCAAAGGCACGGACGGAGCCGGCAGCGGTCGGAACAAGTTTCCCTCGTTCGCTCTGTGACTCCAGGAGCACACGCAGCCCCAGGACAGCAGTTCCGGCCAGCAGTGCCCGGGAAACCCGTCCCGGCGCCCCGGGGAAGCGCGGATGCCGCCGGGCATCCTCGGCGCCGGGCAGGGCGGGCGACNGCGGCTCCGGGCGGCGTCACTCGCGTCACGGGACAACGTCAGCCCCGGCCGGCCCGGAGAGATCTTCCGCGCCCGGAGAGATCTTCCGCGCCCGGAGAGATCTTCCGCGCCTGCGAGGGCTCCGCGTTCTTCAAGCTCCTCCACGCCCTGCCAGGGCTGCTCCACGCCCGTCGAGCTCCTCCGCGCCCCTCCAGGGCTCCGCGCCCCTCCAGGGCTCCCGCCCGCCGCCGCCGCCTCCCCCCGAGGCTCTGCCCCTGCCCCGCCGGCGCACCGGGCTGGCAGCAGTGCGAAAATCAATCAGTAGAACATTCCGAGGGAGGAGATAACTGATCTTTAATTTAGTAACAAACCAGAAGAAATGTTCTGTCTGGTTCTGCCCGGCCAAGGGGTGAGGGGACCGCAGCATCGGTGTCACGGGAAGAGGCTGATGGAGCTGGGCATGCCCGGCCTGAGGGGAGCCAGGAGGATGGAGCAGGCTCTGCTTGGTGGTGCCAAGCATTTGGAGATGAGGAACGGGCAGGGACTGATGCCCGGGGAGAGCTTCTTCCCTGTGCAGTGACTGAGCTCTGCAGCACATTGTCCAGAGAGGGTGTGGGGTTGTCTCACTGGAGCTACCCCAGAACTGTCGGGACAAATCCTGTGCCCTGTGCTCTGGGATGGCCCTGCTGGAGCAGGGAGATTGGACCAGATGCCCCACGGTGATCCCTTCCAGCCTGACCCTGTGTTTCATTTTTGGGAAAAAGCCTGTTGTGCACAAACACCACAGTCCCTCAGCTCTGCACCCCTGCAGCCAGACTTGAAAGTGAGACAAGCAGCACAAAATGTCATTAGTTAATGGATACTCTGCAAAGCTGTCTCTGTTTATCTTGCTCATCTGCTAATGCAGATTAGGTAAATCCACTTATTTCCTAGTGCTGCCAATAAATATTCCTCAGCACCCCTCTGCCTGAGGAGAAACCGATCCTCCAGTGACTGCACTGCGCTCACCAGGACTTCGATCTGCACCACTGACGAGGCTGGCATTAAATCAAACACACAAATGCACAAATGCACTTCTAAGAGACAAAAGTGGGCCCAAATCGATGCAGCAGACACAACAATTACGGAGTTTATCCCCCTGGTGCTGAAGCCGGGATCACACAGGGCAGAACTCTGAAGCAGACATGTGAGAGTGCACAAAGCCCTTGTTTTGTACCCTGGGTGTGAAAAAGTCACCTTGTGTGGCTCTACGCAGATATTTACTATATATATAATATGCTAGGTAGAAAAGTTATACTGTATTAACATTTGAATAATATAGTGAATGTAGTTTTGTAATTAACATTAAGCTTTAGTAATTAAAATAGAAGCTATGTGTGTGAGATATTCTTTTTAGCTCAAGAAAGAGAGAAAATAATCAAGAATTCTTTGCACAAAGATAACAGTTGCAGAGACCCCTAAATTTTCTAGTGAAGAAGAATTTATGGCTTTCCTTATCAACAGAAACAACCTCTTTTGACTTCAAACTAGACTTGAAGACGCCAGAGGGCTGAAAGACAAGTACCAGCTGAAAATAACTGTTTTAAATAAAATATGCATATTCATAAAGAAGTTCCTCAAAAAAGAGAGAGATTCCTGTCTAGGGGCCTTCCCCTGACCAGCCTTTGTCTGGAAGGGAGGGGGCATGGCCCGAGCTGCGTTCTTTGTCCTTTTATTGTCTCATGATTTGTCCTAACCCTAAAATTGTTTAACTTTGACTATTATTACATTTGTATTACTATTTTTTTATATAACCAATTTTTATTCCTTATTAAATTTTTATAAATTCTAAAAAGCGAGTGATTGGCGTTTATTACACTGGTTGTGCTCAGGGCTGGGGCGTTCAGAGGCAGTCTGAGCCATCAGCCTGGCACCACACACATCCCAGCACAGCTGCACTTTCAGGGCTGGGCAGAGCCTGCTCTCCATTCTCCAGGACAAACAGGATCAGCTTCCTCCTGTGGCCACAGCAGCTTCCCCTCCTGACTCCAGCAGCACTTCCACAGCCTGGCAGGACACAGGCGCTTTCCTACAGGCCACTGTGGCACAGAATTGCTCTGCAATGTTCCCTCAAATCAGCCAGGAGTCCCCTAAAAGAGCTTGAAATCACTGAGGAGCCTGAAATCACCGAGTCCCCTAAAAGAGCTGATTTCACAGAAGAGCCTGAAGTCACTCTGTGCTGTCCCGAAGAGCTGATTTTACAGAAGAGCCTGACATCCCTCAGCAGGCAGCAGCTGTGCCTGTGCCTCTGGGCTGTCCTAAGGACGTTTCTCCAGGAAGGTCACAGCATCCTGGCCACCGCCTGTGTTGACAGATGTCTGGTTTTAAATGCCATTCATTCAGACATGTGCACACAACAATATCAGTCATCCATAAGACTGACCAGGCTCTACCTTGCCTCTTGTCCCAGGGCTCATGAGATGGGATGCAGAAAAAAAATGAGATGGGATGCTCAGTAGGGGATGCAGAAATTCAAATCCCTACAGGGATGGCTGTCTATGATCCCAGTCTTTGGCTACCATTAGGGAATCATCACAACCCTTTGAGCTAGAATAAAACAGACATCAGGTTGTAAATAAGTTTTAATACAAATATTTGAACAAGGTATTGCAAGTTTTTTACAGTAGCTGCTGAAATATCCAGCATTTAAGCAATTCATGCAGGCAGTTACAAACCATAAAAAGGGTAACAGGTTTCAGACATTGCATGTGTTTTAGAAAGAATAAAATCTTCAAAGTCTGCCTTCAAGGCATCTCTAGACAGGTTCCAGGCTATTCTGGTAAACTAATCAGGTGTGACAGTATAAGTTACTTATGAGCTCACCAAAACCCAGCATGAGAAGATGTGCACACTTACAGTCAGGACACAGCACACAGGATGGCAGGAGCACCACAGGTTTTCTTCCAGGATTTAGGAGCTCACTGGCTGTGGTTCTGTCTGTAAGAGGCCCCCCAGCACAGCCCCTTCCCCAAACTGAAAGCACTGAGGACAGCTGTTAGATGCAGAGACAAGCTCACCAAGATTTGACGTTTTCCAGCCCTGGAGTACAAGTCATCCTAGAGGAGAAACCAGAATGATGCTCTCCTGCACACCACAGTCATTCCAGCAGTTTGCTCCACATCCAGAGGAACTTTCAGAGCTAAAACCCATTGCTACCAGAACGTAGGAACCTTTCAGAGGGGTTACACACAATCCAGGACACTGGTGCAAGGTTACAATCCTAAAAGTGTCTTTGCCTCCTCGCTCTGTGCCAGCAGGGTTTCACTGGCGTACTTCTGGAGCAGCTCCATCTTCTTTCTTCGTACAAGAGCTTCCTCAATCTGCAGAGATAAAAACAGGGTGGATTCAGCTAAGCTGAGATGCTGAAAACTGATGCTCAGCTATACCACAACACTTCCCAATTTATGGAATACTTAGGAAGGTTTTGGAAATTCTCGGGTGAAAAGGATTATAGCATTTGCAAAAGGATTAAACAGCTGCAGAGTCAAGTCACAGAAATCAAAAATTCAGGGCACTTTTACTGATGACCTGATGTCAATTAAGATGTGTCCTGCTAAAGCCAGTGTGCAGCTCTGCAGCTGAGTGCTGTTATGCCTTACCTCCTTTTGAGTTGGCACTGGAACATGTGCAATGAATTTCTGTTGGCCATCTTCACCTTCTCTCTCCTTGCCACCTTCCTCATCAGACTAAAAAGTGAAAAAAGATCACATCAGGTTTATTTTCCATAGAGATCATGAAAAATGCCTTTTTCACTTGCTTTGTCAGAAGGAA
This sequence comes from Cisticola juncidis, assembly GCA_013400215.1. NCBI lineage: Eukaryota > Metazoa > Chordata > Aves > Passeriformes > Cisticolidae > Cisticola > Cisticola juncidis. The sequence continues at coordinate 60,710 of VXBR01000359.1, forward strand.
CAAAGCATGGTCAACATGACAAACAGGAATGAGTGAAGAGGATCCAGCACCCAAGGAACACAAAAGATTACATGGAGATCCTGCTCCTTGACATTTTCAGCATGACTGTTTCCATTTCTCTCATGGCCTGTGGCATGGGCATGAATGTAAAGCTGTATTTCCTCCCCTTCCATAACTCTGGCTGCCACAGCAAAGCTGTGAACAGAGGAGGAGCCAGCTAAGCAAGAAGAAAACAAGTGCTTTAAAAATACAGGTACCACTTCCCTGTACAGCTCTGTGCTGCTCTGGTCCCACACCCAAGAGCTGGGCTCATGAACCATGGGATAATACAAATAAAACAGGTACTGGAGGAACCACCAGCTCCTGATGGATTCCTCCCTTTTATTCTTGTGCTTAACCCACTTAGATACAGACTGAGAAACGACAACTTGTTTCCAGTGCCCTTCTCCAGATCTCACTGGGAGCAGGGAGAACAAGAGCCATGTCACACAGAGACAGCAGCAGCAGCACCAGCAAAGCCCTGCTGCACCATGACTCAAGTGTGAACAAGGCCCTGCACCCCTTGAGTTTTCACACAGTGTCAATGTGACATTATCCTGTCCCCAAAGCTGTGTGTGCTGTTACTGAGGCAGGCTGTACTCAGGAGCCAGACTGAGCAGTGTTACCAACACAGCTCCTGACAAAAACAGTGCCACTGAAACCACAGCAAGTTCTCACTCCCATGAAAGGTCTGTCCTCACCTGCCAGACTCCAGCACTGCCTAAACCTGGACCAAGAGCACTCCCCTACTACTGATTCCTACTAAACTGTGCAGTGAGTCACGCTGGGAGAGGGGCAGGACAGCAGCAGACGGGTCCTGGGCAGGCTAACACCACGTCCAAGAAGGGAGCATAGAAGGCACATGAAAAGTCCCATCACCTGAGCCATGCCCTACCTCTTCCTCGTGGACAGCATAGATGTTTTCTTCCTCCTCCTCCTCACCCCTTGCAAGTCGTGCTTCTCTCTCCATCTTCCATTTTTCCACTGCTTCTGCTATAACTGGGGAGCACAGGAAAATGGCAAATGTCATTTTCTGACATGCTCTGACAGCCAGTCAGAGCAGCCTGGTCTCATTGCCAGAGCTTTTCCACTGGCCTTAAACCTCTTGCCTAAATCCTCTACATCAGTAATGCCCCCTTGTAGAACCTTGATGAAGTATGGAATAAAATACATCAGAGTATGCTGATATACTGTACAGGGTGGTACTTGCTAATGCCTTCATTTGGTGCATTTTAGACTCTAAATGTCACAGATAAACATCAGCCTAATTCCTGACCTGAGCAGCAGGGTCACATGAGCAGGCTAAGTGGCTCTTACAGCTCTATAGCCTGCCAGCAGCTACAGGGATGCTGATCACCATGTGGTTAATTAAACATGACCATGCTCCTTACACTGACCACCCTCAGAAGCCTCTTTTTCCATCCCAGAGAGTATTTCTCTTATTTCTGTAGCCCAATCCCAATTCTGTACCTTGCTGCCAGGCATCTCTATTACAGCAGAGTGCCAGTAAGAGCACTAAAACAAGTTTTAAGAAGCTTAATCAGTGACATGGCCAGTGCCATGATCCTACAGAGGTGCCAGATTAATGCATCTTGGCAGGAGGAAAAGCCTACAGCAACAGGGGCCAGCAGGCATTCCCCAAGCTCTCACAGATCACACATTAAAATTCTGCCCCTGAGAAAGCAACACCTAACCAGTGGCACTTCTTATTTGGATATGTATGTGATAGACAAAGTGTGACAGCTAAGCACAAGACAAGGCCCAGGGAGGGGAAAAGAAAGGTGCCCTCACTTCAGAGTCCATCACCAGCCCCTCCTGGGTGCTCTGTGCAGTTTGGAATCTCACTCACCTTTCTTCTCGTGCTCCTGCTCCAGGGGCTCCAGGATCCCATCATCCTCATCCCTGTAGCCGTAGTACTCGGCGTCGATGTCCTTCATCAGCTCAGCCCGAGTCTTGCGTGGGGGTGGCAGGGCTGCAAGAACACCCCTGTCACCCAGCAGGTCACCTGCACCCCTGCTGAGTGTCCCCAGCTTGTGCCCAACGCCTCAGCACCCACAGATGCCTCGTGCCAGCCATACCCAGCACGATGGGGCTGCTGGTGTCACCTCTTGCCTGCACAAACCAGTTCCAGTACATGACCCAGTGCTTCCCCACATCCTGGAGTGTTTCCCAGAATTTGTCTGTGCTTCACTTTCAGGCCCAAGCAATTCCCGCTCATTCCATGACAAAGTTTCATCCCCTTACATCCAGTTTTTCATTATGAAAACTCATTCCTGCTTCTAAAATGATGTTGAACCCAACTTTCCCTTTTTGTTCATTTTTTTCTAGTCCTGAACTCTGAGTACTATTTACAGCTTCTCAAGAAAGTTTGCCTGTTATGCTGGGAAGTTTCTATAGGACATCAGTCCTTACCATTTGGAATTCCCAGTAGAAACCCGTTTACTCCTTTCTGTATTTCCTTAATTGCAAACAGCCAAAGGTGCTCTTAGCATTTAATTAATTACCTGTGCTCAGTGTTTCACTGAGCTGACCTAAGACACTCAGAAAAGCTGTTAGCAGCACTCCCCACAAACTAACAGCATTTTACTCAAGACATTCCACTGCACAGGTTCATGTCTGGGAAGAGCTGCTCTTTACTTACGTTCCTTTTCAAAAAGTTCTCTAACTCCTGGCAAATCCTTTGCAGCCCCAAAGTATTTGTAGCCTCTGTTTCCTGGAACTTCTTTCCCTTCATGATCTAACATTTTTGGGCCAATCCGCTGGAAAACAAACAGAGTTCATAGTTTAAAACTTTCTTCTAACACAGCCAAACATTTTAGGGGCTGAATAAAAATAACACTGCCTGAGCCATCCATGGGTAACTAAATGTTACATATTTTTCTCCGCTGTCACTTCACTTGTAAGCAGAAAAACCATGTAGTACAAGACACTGCACACTTACAGCATAATCAGGACCTCCCAGCTCCTTTATTCTGTACTCCCAGTGCCCTTTCTCCCTCAGAAGTTTGTTTATTTCATCATTCAGGTCCCGAATTCTGAATTCACCCAATCCAGCTGTTAGAGAGGAAAAAACCAATAAATCAGGCAGCTCACAGAAACACTAGAGGAATTTCAGGATTTATGCAATGGAAACAGCATAGTTCACATGAAATGGGATTTTTACTGTAACTGCTTATGACTGGATATTCAAAAAATAAAACACAGTTAGACAAATCTTACCATTTTGGATCTGTGCAACTTTCTTGGAAATCTCCCCAATGATCTAGTGAAATAAAACATTTCTCAGTCAGTGGAGGGAACAAAGACAGAGCCAGATTGTTTGAGAAGTGCATGCCAATACGACAAACAGCAATAAAACACGAATTGAAACTGGAGAAATTCTAACTAAATTACAGGGGAGAGAAATCATTAGGAAGATAATCAAACACTGGAACAGCAGCCCCAAAAACCTGGAATCTAAATCCCTGAAGATGTTCAAGACTCAGCTGGACATGGCCCTGGGGCAGCCTGACATGGTAGGATTGTACAATCTTAGAAAATGTTCTGTGATTTAACTGTCAGGATACTGACAAGTGTGGAAAACCCCTTGCAAGCCTGTCTGAACAGGAAGTGTGAAGTTCTACCTCCAAAAGCATCAGAAAATCCCCAGGTTGGCATTACCTGTCTCCTCCATTTCTCAGCTTTGGGCAGCTCATTGCACTCTGAGGCAAGGAAAGGCCTCCGCTCCTGTTGGACACAAACACACACACATCAAATTCACTGAGCACTGACACACAGCATTTCACACAGGCTTTACTGCCCCACCAATGCCAAATTATGCACCAAACTCCAGGGCCTTCTGCTCCCATGGATGTTTAGTAAGTGGAGAACAATAAGGATTTACAGCCCTGCCAAATTAAACTATTACAGACTATAAAAACCTACTTAAATTCGCTTTATCCAAACCAAAATCTCTCACCTGTTTTTTTCAAAACACCCCATAATCCTCTCCAATACAACAAATGTTCCCTTCAGGACAGTTTCACCATGTTCAGCACACATCACTTCCTAAAGGTTAAGCTTTGCTCAACTGCTACTACTAAATAATGTAATTTTTTTCATTTATACAGCGTACCTTCTTCTCAACCTTCTTCTCATTCCATTGGTTTGCTTACACAAACTAATGCATTATCTTGCTTCTAGGGTTTTGAGTGCAGGTATTTTGTCCCTTTCCCCACATCTTTACTTTTCATTAAAAGGCTTCACCTTTTATTAAAAGGTATTAAACCCCTTTCCTCTGCAAAATTTGCGATATGAAACAGAAAAGTAAAAAAAAGGTTTGGAGAAACTGTAGTGGAGAATTCTCCTGGCTGTGTGAGTGTGAAATATTTTCCTTGTAACTGGAGTCAAGCACAGGACAACAAGGCCTGCCTTCCTCCCTGACTGGAGCTACCAGACCTCCAGGGTTTTTACATCTCACCTTGACTTTTCCTTCCTCAAGCTGGGCTTGCCGAAATCTTGCCAAGGCCGTCCTAAAGAGAAGAAAGCAGATTTACTTTTTGCAAAATCCACATTCCAACAGGAACAAGTTTTACTCTGGATGTGTATTATGGACTTAATTACAGTCTGTAGAAAGCAAAGGCGTGAACACATTCACTGACCACCTCCAGCTCTTCCAGCTATTGACTTCTCAACACTAGAAATCCTCAGTGGTTCATTTCTCAAGTAAAGCAGTGCTGACTGAGTCCTCCTATCTGGCCTGGCATCTCTGTTCCCCAAATGGGAACTGCCTAAACCCACAAGGATCCTTTACAACACATTTCAGTATATTTATCCTCCAGCCTGCAGGAGGACAAGTCCACTGCTGCAGGGTCTGTCCTGCACAGAACCACCCAGCACAGCCACAGGAGCTCCACAGCACCAGGTACACGTGTGCCCACTGCCTCTGGGCCAGCACAACTGAGTACCCAAAAACAGCATTAAACTGTGGGTGCTTTAAAAGGGGCTGAACAGCGAGTGCTATGGGCTAGGCAATGACAGCCAGCACAGACATGTGAGCTCAGGGCAAGGGATGTGTGAGACCAGGGCCAGGGATGTGTGAGACCAGGGCCAGGGATGTGTGAGNCCCGCAGACCCTCACTCACCATGGTCCCGCCGTGCCCCTCAGTCCCGCAGACCCTCACTCACCATGGTCCCGCCGTGCCCCTCAGTCCCGCAGACCCTCACTCACCATGGTCCCGCCGTGCCCCTCAGTCCCGCAGACCCTCACTCACCATGGTCCCGCCGTGCCCCTCAGTCCCGCAGACCCTCACTCACCATGGTCCCGCCGTGCCCCTCAGTCCCGCAGACCCTCACTCACCATGGTCCCGCCGTGCCCCTCAGTCCCGCAGACCCTCACTCACCATGGTCCCGCCGTGCCCCTCAGTCCCGCAGACCCTCACTCACCATGGTCCCGCCGTGCCCCTCAGTCCCGCAGACCCTCACTCACCATGGTCCCGCCGTGCCCCTCAGTCCCGCAGACCCTCACTCACCATGGTCCCGCCGTGCCCCTCAGTCCCGCAGACCCTCACTCACCATGGTCCCGCCGTGCCCCTCAGTCCCGCAGACCCTCACTCACCATGGTCCCGCCGTGCCCCTCAGTCCCGCAGACCCTCACTCACCATGGTCCCGCCGTGCCCCTCAGTCCCGCAGACCCTCACTCACCATGGTCCCGCCGTGCCCCTCAGTCCCGCAGACCCTCACTCACCATGGTCCCGCCGTGCCCCTCAGTCCCGCAGACCCTCACTCACCATGGTCCCGCCGTGCCCCTCAGTCCCGCAGACCCTCACTCACCATGGTCCCGCCGTGCCCCTCAGTCCCCCAGCCCCTCACTCACCATGGTCCCGCCGTGCCCCTCAGTCCCGCAGACCCTCACTCACCATGGTCCCGCCGTTCCTCTCAGCCGCCCCACGCCCGCAGCCGCTCCACGCCCCGGAACTGAACCCGGCCCGCTCCGCAGTGCGCCTGCGCGCTCCACTGGCGCAGATGCGGTGACCCGCACGGCGCATGCGCTCCGGGGGCTGGCGGCAGTGATGGCGGGCCCGAGAGCGGGGCCATGTGTGTGTGTGTGTATCCCGCGCAGTGCCGCCCCCGCACGGCACGGACACCGCCGCTGTCACAGACCCGCCCCGACCGCGACACTGCCAGGGATCCAGGGGAAGCCACAGCTGCTCTGGGCACCCTGCGCCAGGGCCTGCCCACCCTCACAAGCAAAGAAGCCCCGTCTAATTCCTGGTCTAGATTTGCCCTTTCAGTCTGTACCCAGTCCCCCTTGTCCCGTCACTCATTCCCGATGAACACTCCTCCTCTAATCACGAGTTTGCCATAATGAAGGAGGAGATGCCTCAGTATTAATGAAAAAGATCGACACGAAACTTGTGAAGAATTGGTTTTTCCCATGTTCAGTGTATGAAATCACCACTTCCTTATGCAGCTCCTGGTTACTTGGGAAAAATGGACTGAACAGCAGCACCAATGTCTCACAGAAAGATGAGCAAAGAGGAGACATTTCCTTTGAATAGTCTCCATCTGGAGCCCAGTTTGTACTCCTCAGCTTTTAAATTTTGTTTTCTTTGTATTAAAATATGAACTGGTAAAGGAAAACATCACTTTGTAGTTGTCATTCAAGTCCCAAAGACTTCCAGGGCAACTTTATTCAGCGAGTGGTTGTGAAGATGCACTGTCAGCTTTTGTCAGCTGAACCAACACAGCACAACCACCAAGGACAGGGCAGATGCTTTAAATTCTTGGTGCCACTGTGAAAGCTCAAACACTGCTGGACAGAACTGACCTACTCAGAGTTTGGGAACTCTCTGCACCTCCAGCAACCTCCTCCTTTCATATTTTTTCCATTAGATATTTGAACTACACCAGCACAGACACAGTCAGGCCCCACACAGACCCCACTCCCATGAACATGTGCAGACAGGACCTGGACATGAGACAGCACAAAAGAAAAGGCCAAGCTGAACCTCCACATACCCCTTTTAATATGTTGTTTTGCACTGTGTACAGGAAAACCAAAAATAAACAAAAGGAACTTTAGCCAAACTCCCCTTCCTCCTCCAGCTTTATTGATAGTTTAAAATTACATTTTCTATGTTCTAGGACTTCAACTGCTCTTACCATCTTACTTTAAAAACCGATTACAAGCAAATGAAACTCAGTTGTCTAAGTGATATAGTATACAAAAATAACATCTTGATTTCTGTGAAAATGCATTTATTTGCAACTCCTGAATAGCTCCAAATTGTTTATGCTATGAGCACTGATGTCTGGGTTTCAGATTGACTTTGAGATATTTATTCAAAAGCTTCCCATTGCGTTCTGTAGCTCCAACATTAACATTCGCTGACTGAATTACTGTTACTTTTAGATTTCAGATTTCTCTCTCTCTCTCTCATGGCCATTAACAGGCATGTGCATCTTGTTTGTTTACTCCCACTCAGCTATATGCTCTAGGTAGGGCCTGATGCAGATATCACTTGGTGTTAACAGCTACTGAGGTCAGACAATCCAAGGCCATTGTAATAAAATAAAAGTTATGAGGAAGTTCAGATACTTCCAGAATTTCTTTCCTCCTGCATAGGATCACTTCCCTGTAACCCAGAGAGGGTTTTTGCTGGTCTGACTCAACTCTTCCCACTCATCAATCCCTATTCACCAGTGGCACGGAAAGGGGGTTCTTTAACAAAGCATTATACATAACACCTCTACCAAACTAAACATAAACATTTTTGTAGTTAAATGCAGAAAGTTGATTTTTCCACCCCTTTCCTCCTTTTACACGGCAAGTAAAGCTCACTGGCCTGGGAGTAGCCTCTATCTGCCAACCTTTGGCCAGTGAAGAGGATTCAGAGAAAAATAATACAACCATCAATCAGAAAAAGGAGGGGCGACAAAGGAAAATAATTAGGCTGTAGCTTCAATTGTGCATTCCCGTGCAAGGTGCCCTGACTCGCCGCAGCGGTAGCAGTTGACTTCGCTGGTCTTGCTGCAGTTGATGGCTACATGGCCAGTTTCACCACACCTGCAAAGGAAAAGGTGGAGTCAGAACAGCACAACACTCACAGGAGCAATCCTACTCTGTCCAGGACATTGCCTACTTCAGTTTCATGCAATGTCAGTTCTGCATTCAAGGCTTCTGTTCCACAAGGGTCTGACATGAAGCAAGTTTGTCTCCAGCAGAGCCATGAACTCTCCCAAATGATCAACTCACACTAATCACTGCATGTGCCAGAACCACTATACATCAGCTGTGTGTGTTTGCGGGCTTTTTCCCAGCTGTGTCCTGGGTTTTGCCAGTTTCCAATGCTTATAGCTTAGCCTTGTTTGGAGAATAATTAGTTTAAACTCAAATACACCATGTTCTCTCTGCTTCCTCCACAGAAGGTAATGTTGGTGGGGGTGAAGAACACTGCTCTCAGGAACGTGCTGTTTCTGGTATATGCCTGCATTCACAAACCAGACAGCACTCTGAAGATGGCATTTCAAACCAATTTAACACCCACTTCTAGTCACTGTTCCCATAACCAGAGCGCCCTCAGTGTGTTCCTGCAGGGGCTGGCTGTGCCAGTCAGCTGGGCAGTACAGCTGGGTGTCAGCTCTGGCAGAAGACACGGGGTACCCAGCTCTGTGCTACAGCCCCGTACCTCCTGCTGCCTTCTGCAGGACATGAGCCCTTCTGCATAGCTCAAATAACACCTGGATGTGTGGTGGCATTGGGTGGCCATCTAGAGACACACCATGGAACCTATACTCCACCTATTAAGTGTTCAAGCCTTAGTTTTGAACAACAGCGGGTAACTGTTCCAACAAAGCGTATTTCCTAACCAAAACCAGACACAGAACACATCCAGCACACGAGGTGCACCCGCAGCTGCCTCCTTACCTATAGCATTTCACTTTGGTGCAGTCTTTTTGAATGTGCCCGAACTCTCCACAAGAATAGCACTTCTGCTCGTCTGCGTGGTCGCAGTCGCGGGCCAGGTGGCCGGGCTTGCCACAGTTGTAGCAGCACTGCTCCCTCTCCCTCTTGGGCTCCTTGCAGTCCTTCGCAATGTGGCCACCTCTACCGCAGTTATAGCAGGCTTCCACAATAAGAAAAACATACCAAACAAGACTATAAAACCTTGGTAGCCTGAGGGGCAGAGGGTTGTGAGCAGGGCACATGCACAGCTTGTTCCCAGGGAATCCCACACCCTTCTCTCCAGCCACAGAGCTGTGCCTGTGGCACTGAGGGATGGAATATTTAGTGATACTTACCATCCTCTTGAAGGTCACAGTCCTTGGCAAGGTGGCCAGACTCACCACAGCGGTAACAGATATCCGGCAGAGATGAAGACATGAACTGGAAGCCTGCTTGAAACAGGTAAAAGAAAATAAAACAGGCATAAGTTTGAAGTTCAGAATACTTTTAAGAATCAATCACAAATGAACTGACAAGCTAGCTTCACTCTCAGAGCCCCTGACTAAACTCTTAGGCAGAGGTAAATTTCCCTGGTTCTTATTACTGAATTGAGTCTCAGCCCCTTCATTCAGGTCTCCCTGTTTTCCCCACTACACCCAGCAGGCAGCTGGAGACCTGCCCCAAACACACAGAGAAGCAGAGCCACACTCACCTCTGCCACGGCTCCTCATGCCACGGCCACGGCCGATCCCAGTGGGGCACTCCCGGGCCCAGTGCCCAGTACGGCCACACTTGAAGCACTCGTTGCTGCTCATGGCTGCAGATCACCTGTCTGAACAACAAACACATTTCTGAGCACCTTGTTCCCCCAAAGGCTACATTAAAATGGGAGATTTAGAGGTTTCCCAGCCCCTCAGCAAAGGCAATGCAAACCATACAGGATTTCCAGCTAAGTCAGGACTTTCCTGTACAGTACCTGATCATGAGTACTCAAACCACTGCAGAGGACAAAGGTTTGCCTCCACTTTGCTTTGAGTAAGACAGCTTTGAACAGACTGTGCTATGTAACTTTTCCTGTACTTGTTTTGTAGCCACCCTTTACTTCAGGAACTTACAAAATGTTCACGGAAAGGGAAAAAGAGAAGGAAATCCCTTTAACTGTTGTAGTAGCAGCCTTAATGTCATTATCCCTTTTAGTAAAGCACCTTCTTCCTTCTTGCTGAGAGGTAAACTCAAAAGCCAGTTACTTAATCCCTACAAGTAGTATCCTCCTGGTAGCTGTTACATTTTCTCTTGAAGGACCTGCCTGGCAGCTACTACCTCTATTGACTGGAAGGTAAGTGTAAGAATAGGCAGTATTAAATCTAAAGCATCCAAAAGCCCTTCAGATTAACATTTGAAGATTTTAGGTCTTTTATGACCTAAAAACAGCAGTTTAATGCTGAAAAGCCAAACTACAACTTGCATTTAACTTATAGCTCGGGATGGATATTCCACTCCAGGTATACGTGAAAGAAAATGTTCGAAGCTGTTAAGACAGCAGCCACTTGCCAACTGGGAAAAGCATCCTCAGAATGGAAGCATCAGACAGGCAGTTCTGACAGCAGGATCCCTGCTTTGCCCACGGGAATGGAGGTCAGCACTGCACAAGCAGAGCCAGCCTGCACAGCCTGTGGTGGATGGGGCAGGTTCCTCACTGTGCTCACCTCACCTCCCCTGAGCTGCAGACACTCACACAGCACTTGCAGAGCCAGAAGGAAAAGAACAAGGAAGTTACACATTTAAACTGAGTCTTTTGTAAGTGTGCTTCAAGACACCTTTAAGTGCACTGATCTAGAAAGATGCGTGTCAAGCTTTGTTTTGATGACAACCCAATCAACTATTCTTTACTCAGCAGAAGGAGTCATTATCTGGCATGTTTGGCAGTTTACCTGATCCCCCCCTTGAAGGTAATCCCCCTGTAACCCTGCAGTTCATTCATGTTACAGAATGATTCCCCTCCTCCTAGACCTCCAGCATTCCAGATTACAGGAACATCCCAAAAGTTGAGTCTTCAAGAAAGTCACTCCAGGAGCAGTAGAACAACACATGACCTCCAGAAGGAACCAGAATTAGCATCCTGACATTTAGCTCTTAAGAGTGTGCATTTCAACATGAATTGTTATTTAGCTATTTCCAAAGTACCTCAATGTTCTACAAATTTACTGTGGTTTTTTATCCACTCCTCCCTTGAAACAGTTCTCTATGATGGCCTTCTGCACGGAAGTGGTTATTCCAACCACAGTAAATGGAGAATTTAAAATACAAGAGTTACATAGTCTAGCATGTCATTTCTGAATCCCATATCTTAACTTCCAGATGGTTTTTGCCTGCAAAATGAAGTTCTGGAGTAAAAAACTGCAAGAAGACCTTAGACACACCTAAACAAAGTTAAAACAATTGGTTGTTGAAGCCCTTAAAAAGATCCACTTGATTTCACACGTAACTCAGTCTTTTCTGCCTCATTTCAGTTGAAGATTTCCAGTGTATTCTGAGGACACAGGGCTGAGCACTGCCCGCTCTGCTGGCAGCAGCTGGCACTCACTGTGCCATTGTTTGTGCCTGTTTTCATAGCAACCGTGTTGACACTGCAGAACAGGAAAAACACAGGCACAGCCAACTGCAGGAGCTGGGCTCAGCCACCACACTGGATGCTGCTTTGCATTTCCAAGAGGGCCAACATGGGGTCTCTGAATTTTAAATATATATATATTCTTCATTTCATCTCTTTCAAACAGTCCTCACATTATAGCATTATCAAATGTCAACATAAAATCTATTTAAAAGAGTAGAACAGTAGGCACCAGCTGTAAGAGAACTGCAGCACATCTGAAGAGACTTCACTCCCAGCCATGAACCCGAGGCTCCAGCAGGAGGTGACAGGGCTGAGTCCTGCTGGCAGTGTCCCACAGGAAGCAGTGACAGAAGCAGTCAGGGTGAAAGACAAATGTGTGACAGGTGAGCCAGACCTGCTCCAGACGCACAGTGGGGAAGCTTTTATACCAGATTAATGGCAACCTACAGCTACTCTGTCCTTCTGCCAGTCCGGGTCAGGAGCTGCACGAGGGAAAAAAGCTCACTCTTCATTGCCCCAAAGGAATGTCAAAAGAGCAGTTTTACATCTGATTCAGAGTTTTATCCTTTTTTACTACCCCTTCAAAAGGAAAACCTCAAGTTTCTCTTTATCTGCTATACAGAAAATCGGTAAAGATTACACAAACTGAAGCAGAAATCTAAAGTCAAACACCAGTCTGTGTGCAGGAATCCTTCAAGACTGAGATTCATTTAAAAACCTCTATTTTTAGAGGCCCCTTTTCCCCCTGAGCTCAAGAGCAGAGGAGGGTTACAGCTGCCATACAAATGTGGTTACAAAGCTGCTCCATCCTCAGATACCTTAAACACATCCAAACAGTTTGCCTGAAGTTTCTCTTCATCATTACTTCCACATTAAACTTCTGCATCCTTCCTGTAAAGGATCTGCAACTGCAAATGGGTTCAGCAGGGAGAGCTGCTGACACTGGTTTTACTTGCCTGCATCCCAACAAGCCCAACACAGGACAGAATTCCCCTGAATTCTAAGGATTCAGTTTTCAGAGAGAGCCAACAGCCACCTTCAAGGAGCAACATCCAGAAAAGGCTGGTTCAGAAGACAAGTCCTTAAATGGAGAGCCTCCAAGCACTCTGGACACCATTACAGTTTTCAGTTACTTCCAAGAGAAAAAAATGAGCTCAGTAAAAACCACCCAAGTTCAAACACTTCTCTGTTAGTCAATACCCCTCCATTTTGTCATCACAGGCAAGTTCCCAGCAGTCTCTTTTATCTTTCAAGGCCACCTTAAGTAAGCTCTCTGCAAGAAAGCTACTTAAGTCTTCTTGGAAAGTTTTCAGTCACAGCTATCACTGTTTTCCGCAGCTCAGATGTGTTGCACAAAGCAGCCTGTCCTGTCTGTCCATGTGTCATCGTCCCCTCCCTTCTTACATACCAGAACCAGATTTTTACCTCACCAGGGCAGGAAAAGTAGTAATGGAAAACAAATTACAACTTCGGCCTCATCTAGCATTTCTGAGACAGGTCAAATTCTGCAAGATATAGCAACACTGACTCCAGGATCAGCTCCCAAAACTTGTCCAGAAACTCAAGTTTAGTTGTGCTTTCTCACCTCAAACCTTACCTTTCTAGAAAAGGAGAAGGCAGTCATTTACCTGAACTCCCAAAGAACTCTGTAACTGCAGCTGGAAGCTGCAACAGCATTAAGAATGAATTTTAGACCTTGTTCTGTGTGATGGCCGAACATCAGTCCCTAAACAGCAGGGACTGATGACAAAGATCCCTGTGCCACCACAGCACTTCCCTAGGTCATATCTGAAGTTTCTGAGTGAAACCTGAGCACGTAACTTTAAAGTAGGAGTTGCCTGGTGATTCTCCTAGCTGCAGGAGACACCTCTAACACAAGACATTTCCTGTCTCATACTCTGAAAAAGACGATTGTGGCTTTCAGGTAAATTGCTTTGCAATTAAAATATATTCAAGACTTTCAGAACAGGAGAGGTCCTGTTAATCTCCAGCCTTCATGCACAAGATACAGCAATATTCAAACCTGTTTTAGTAGCCCTTCTCGACCTGATGATGTAAAAAACTGCCACAAAGCTCCACTGTAACACTGCTCATTATATATGGCTTTTAGCCTAGATACTCTCCAAAGAAGAAGTTGTTTTAACAAACTAAAATACAATTAACTTGGGCTCCTCATAGTAAAAAAGAAGCTGAACTTCACCTCTGAGATTACTCAGGATTCTTCTGGATACCAGCAGCTCCTTAGGATCCAAGAGAACAGGAGCAACTCTCTTCACTCTACTTCAGTGCCTCTTCTGACCTACAAACAGCACTTGCAGCCGGTACCAGCAGGACTTCACTCCTCCAGTCAAAGGACAGAGCAGATAAAAGCCACTGCTGGAGCCAGCACAGGCACAGCCCTTCGGCAGCTCTATCAGGCACGCATTGGGAAATCAGCAGGACCTTCCCACAGCACCACACCTGAATTGGACAAGGCAGAGCTGGGCATGATGAAACCCAGTGTGACAGGAAGTACAGCTCTGCTGTCCTCTGAAGCACTGAGCAGGCAGAAAAGCCTGCTAATCATAATCTAGCATTTCATTTCAAAAGAGAAGGCAAAGCATTAGTCATTTTACAATACCATCTGTGAGGAGTTTTTATTTCCCAAGCCACACGTAAGAATTCTTGAACACGGGACACATGAGTGTCACCAAAGGCACTCAGTATTTAAGTAGGTGATTTCCACACTGTAACCTAAAAGGCTGCCACTGCAGAGTTTGTGATGCTCCTGTCTCTCTTCTGTTCTCATTAGCACAAGATATAAAATTAAGTGTTCTGACCAGCAGGTAACAACACCTCAATTCTGAAATAAACGAGTTTTAAAATTCGAGGAGACCTGCCGAAGTCAGAAGCCAATTTTTATGCTCCATTAGGGCCCCTCAATACATTTCACAGCCAGGCTGACCCAGGATTGCTGAACATTAACTAAGACTCAAGAGGGGACAGAAACCAGGACAAAAGGACATCATGACTCCACTTAGGCAAGTAACTCTTGGATATCTCTGTTGACACAAACAAGAAAGAGAACAAAAGTTCATCAAGGAGTGACTCAGTAGCACTTTCTGCCTATCCATACTACTTAATATGGAAAGGGATAAACCATTTTGAAAAATATGCACATTTTGCCATCTTCCCCTTTAATTTTTATGTCTATGTGTACGAGATTTTAAACTTAAACACCACAAGCAACATGTGAGGCTTTAAACATAACATTCAGCCCAGACATGAACGAAGTCAGTTTAAATGGCAGGTTAAACCTGTAACTCCCAGGACTGTTGCACATCCCTAATGAACTTATTTAAACTCTTCACTTTGAGGACGGATGCAGGATTGCTTCTCTAGGCACGTCTGCACTGAAGAAGGAAACACGGACTAAGCAACCCCAGTTCTGCGTAGCAATGGGATCACACGGAGTGCACACAGGAAATCAGAACTCACTATTAGGTTTAATAAACCGTTGTTACAATGCTGGCTCCTAAATGACTAACAGCGGTTACTTGAGAACTACGCCCGACAGGAACTCAAATAAAAGGCCGCCCCACAGCCCGCGATCTGCAGATGGCACAGGCTGTTTTTCCTATCCATTTATAGGTCACAGTTGGATTTAGAGCAGGCCACCATCCGTGCCTGTGGTCAGGGCAAACAGTTGCGACACCTCGACCCCCTCGTGTCCAGCAGCGCCTCACACGTGGGGAACCACGTGGTGTGCGGGCCGCGGCCCCGCCGACGGGAGTTCAGAGGGGACTCAAAATTAAATTTAAAAAAAGAAAAAAATCCTAAACATTTTAGTGAAGAAAGGATTAAATTTTAGTCCGTTCTCCGCAGCCCCTAAACTCACAGGACGTTCTTTACCCCAAACTCGCTGGCTCACGGGCGGGCCGGGCTCCCGCTCCCCGCGCCCAGGCGGCCACGTGCAGCGCTGCTCCGGCCCCGCCGCCCACCACCCCCGGCCAGGAGAGCGAGAGCGAGGCCCCTCCGGGCC
>VXBR01000359.1:77168-94233 GCA_013400215.1 Cisticola juncidis
GGAGCGGCCGTGGGGGCCGGGATGGGGCCGCGTCCCGCCCTCAGCCGGCCCTCAGGCGCCGCCGCCATCTTGGCAGGGCGCGGGCGCCGCCGCGGCGCAGGAAATGGAGGACGCGGGGCCGTGAGGGCTCCCGGGCTCCCTCAGCGCTGAGGGCTCCGCGCAGCAGCCGCGCGGGCCTTCCAGCCCAGAGACTGCAGGGGGGAAAAAGTTTTTCGAGTTGCTGAAGAGAATGTGTTCTCAGCCTTTGTGCGTAGGCGAAGCTTAGAAGTAATGTTAGTTCAGCGTTCTGAGGATGTTTTACATAAATCCTTTTGCCTAGGAACTTTGTAAATGAATTAGTGGCCAGTTATTGCCCCAAACAGCACTCCTGTGTGGATAATGCAGCAAACACAACGCCCAGCGTTACCCACAATTAGTTGTCATCCTTTTGTTTAAATGTCTTTCCCTTCTGCTCATCAGGTACAAGAAACCCCCACCGAGCCCCGGGCTCAGGAATGAAATGTATGACAGATCGTGGAGACACTTAGGATTGACCTTTCCTCAAGCTGTAAATCTAATATTATAGCACTGTTAAGTTTCTTTAATTAGACCATGAGTAACAACGTGTGTCTTTTCCTCCCTGTTAAGTGCAGCTCATTTAAGATGGACTTGGGTTTATTTGTGTTTGCGTGTCTGTGTGGTGTGGTTTATAACACGCTGTATTTTCTACAGAACTAAACCCATCCCGAGTTGTGAAAAGGGGATGAGCCTCAGTAAAATATCAGCGTTGCCAATGGGCTTTGAACTCGTAATAACATTTTCCCCAGTAATAGCATTTCTTCCCCTTACTTACTTTTTAAATCTCTACTGTCACAGTCCTAGTTCATCATAATTTTCATGGCCTTTGGTTGCCTTGGATACATTACAATTCTGTTCACAAGAAGTCCCACTTTTAGTTTCAATCAATTACTGCTGTTTTCAGGTGATACAGGGAAGAAAAATAGCGTGTGGAGCTAAGGAAGTGCTCAGAGCTTATAAATCATCTTTTTTTTTCATTGCATGAAAAAAATCAACAGATCAATGTCACTCACAAAGACTGCAGAAATCAAATCATATATCATCATTTTTTTCATCAAATCTTTGCTTTTTCTGAATAAAACCTGACTTTTCTCTGAGTCTTTGTATTAGGACTCAGGAATTTCAGACTGACAAACCTCTTGTAATAAAACTTTCCAAACTTCTTCTTGTGTTTTGTTGGTTTCTAGAAGTACTGTCCATGAGCCCAGGAAACTCCAAGCTTAATCTTGGTGGCACCTGTTGACTTAGTGTCATAAAAAAGTTTTTGTGACTGATACAGCTGATAAATTGCCCTGAGCAAATCAAAACTCTTTATCTAAAAGAACTTGAAATCATCCCCTGGACTCTCCCTTGGCTGAAGTGGAACCAGGGTGCAACAGTGAGTGAAAATGCTTTACTCAAGAAGTGTTACTGCTGGTGACACATCAATTAATCACCCTGAGTGTAGAGCCTCACATTCAGCTCCAGTGTTCTTACAATACAGGATATTTTTAGCTGTGTTTCGTTAAAATGGAGGAAATTCTCCCCCAGCAGATAGTAAGAGAGTTTTTCAACAGCATTTAGTTTGTGGACTTGACTCAAGAATTAATTTAATACATTTGTTTATCTATCTTCATTAACATTGTAGTTCTTATTTTGCAAGTTTCTCTTTGATATTTAGGCAAAGAATGGTCTTGTGGTTAGAGAACAAAAGCGAGGACCATGACATCTATTCCTAGAGAAAATAGACAGAAAACAAGGTGGAAGTGCAAAGGCTTTGCACTTCTTGCACACAAGGAAAATGCAATTTTATGTCGTGTCCAGTGTCTGCCCCAAAAATGCCAAGGCTCAGGAGCCATTTGTGCATAGCTGTGCTCAGAGGCGCTCCAGTGCCTTCCCAGGTGAAGGTAACCTGTTGGTTCAGCAATCTGTCTTTCCTAACACAGTCCTTAGAAGTGTTGGATGAAGAGACAAATCATTTCAAGACCAAATAAAACAACAAATCCCATTTTGCAACCCATGTTGCTGCATTGTTTTTCTTGGAGTGGTTGGAGCTGTGGGTAGAGAACTGTTCCGGTTGCTGGCTGATTGTCATTCTTTTTCTTGAGAGTGTGTCTCTGCTAAATTAGCTATATACAATCTTCTAGAGCAAAATGAGTCTGGTTGAGGAGAAGCAATCACACTGATTCCAGATGCTTAGTCCATTTTGATTTGTTATAATCCAGTGATGAGATTTTCAATAATTACTTATTTAGTCTATATAATAATAGGAGAGTGATGAGTTAGCTCATGATTGTTGCACAGATATCCACATTTAGAACTGGGCAAAAAGAACTTCCTTTGCTAACTAAGAACTGCAGCTACACAATCATCCCTCTATTTCTCTAAAGAGATTGAAATCAGTCATTCAGGAAGCCCTGTGGAATAAAGAGCCACAACTTACATGGTGCAAGGGGGACTTTTCATGACACAGTGCCTGGAGCAGCAGGTTGGTGTCCCGTGAGAAGGGAAAGGTAAAAGTGCACATGAAGTCACCATGGGGCCATGTCAACATAACCAATGTGGCACAGCTGAGGCATGCTGAGAAAGATAAATAAATATATAAAATAAATAAAATATCCTCTAAAGCATAACCTGTGACATTGCAGGAACACTCAAACCTCTTTATGCTGCTATTTTTAAAGCAACCTATGGAATAACCTGGAATAAAATAATTTTTTGCACTGTGTCCACCTTGCAGGTGTCATTTCCTTTGGGCACAGGGGCAGTTCAGCACTGAGCTCAATGCCATGGCTGTTAAGCTGGCTGCAGTGATAAAAATCACAGCAGCATTTGATGGTGTGCGTGGCACTGCAAACCTCTCTGCTGCAGGATGGCTCTGACACCACACACACCCCAAATATTTTAGGATATATCCCTAAAATACCTCTTCCTTATGTTTGAATCTGCCACAGAAGCCGTGAATCATCACACCATTGTGTTAGGGCTTCTACAGTATAAGGATGCTACATTTGAGCCTTCAGCCCCATCATGCTGTGTTTTTATTTGTAAGCTATGGAAAAGCAAACTTATTTCTGCTGCCAACATCCGTGCTTACATACATTAAGAACTGTTGCTCCTTAGCACCTGAAACAGATGGACAATTTCATGTATGTGGGGAGAATGTTGAAAAAAACCCTGAAGTTCCAGAGGCACTATCCCGTGAAAACAGCAGAGATGTTTATGTGCACAGGGTTGATGGAGTCCTGGTGTCCCTCTAAAATGGGAGATTCGACTAAATGGGCAGATTTGGTCATTCTGCTGCTTCTATTTCTGAGCAGTGCCCTGGGGTTCCGCAGGACAATGTGGAGCCGGGGCCAGGAGGTGCCTGGATTGTCCCCGGAGTGCAGCGGCTCCCGTTTGTTATCAGTTCCCTGCCTGTTATCAGTTCTCCGGGGCTCCCTGTCTGTTATCAGTTCTCTGGGCTCCCTGTCTGTTATCAGCTCCCCGGCCTCAGGCATCTGCCGCAGTCAGTCTGCAGCCCGGCTCCTCCCTCGCTCCAAATGCTTTCACACTGCTCCCAGCCACTTACTCGAGTGATTCCAGAACTTGAGTTTTATTGGTGAGGAATCAGTGACCAGAAATCTCTATGCAGTGCTTATTGCAAACACTATAAAATATCACTTATTAATGTAACGTGATTGGACTCGATGAGCCCAGGCATTCCAGGATATCGATGCCACCAGCGGAATGCTTGTGCCATTCTGTCTGCTCTGACAGAGCATCTCCTGAGCTGAGACTCCAGGGGAGGGTCAGATCCCACAGCTAATCCTTCTCTTTGCTGGGCAGTCCTACTGGGCTAGGTCAAATGGATTTTGAAGCCTCCACTTGAGATTCACAGCCAGCCCACGTTGTATCAGTGAACGTTTGACATCGAGCAACTGTACCTGGACACCAAAAGCTTTGTCTTATTGAGGGGCCATCCCCTCATGACTGTTCCAGTAACTCTGGGAAGGAAAGAGATTCCCAGGAAAAAAATAGTATATCAAGAGGGCAGTGCAGAGCAGAGACATCCCGGTGCTGGAACAGCTTTACCAAGTTCTCCAGAGCTGGACGCAGAGAAGTGGACTGGTCTAGGCTGAGTTGACTGAAGAGAGTTCAAGGCAAAGCTGCCTTGTCCTCTCACGCTGCCGTGGCTCCTAGCAGCAGGTTCCTCACCTAGTTTGGATGCAGCAATCCTCAGCTGGGATCCAGCACTGAAATGAGCTCTTTATCTGTACTTGACCAGGCTCCAAGTGATTTCAGTAAGAGGAGGCTGAGTCAGGACTTGGCTATAGGTGGATGGGAGCCTTTGCAGTGTTTATTTATTAAATATCTCCCATCTGGTGTCCTGCTTGCAGCCTGCCAAAAGCAAAAGGGATTAAAACCTTGCCCCCCGACATCTCATTACTGAAGTAATGAGTAGAACTTTTTTTCTCCTCTACATTATTCCTGGAATAAGCTGTCAAGCAAGCAGTTGAGTTGTTGCACCTTACCACAACCTTTGCCAAGAAAGATTTTGCAGCATGATAATTTAATGGAAAATATTATAGCCACATTCCTTTCAGACATAAATTCTCTGCACAAAGATAGATATCTAATGGGAAAAAATCTGTGTTAATATTACAGTGATTTATCTGCTTTATTGTTTTTTCCAGTGAGGTGTTTGACCCAAAATAGCACAGAGGATATAGGAGAGTGAGCTAAGTGAGGTTATCCCACCTCAGACTGAAATGTGGATACAAACCTGACAGCATCATTTCAGCTGCATTAAATAATACATAGAAGTACAAAAATAAGGATGAGAAATACTCTTTAAAAAGAGATGCTCACCTAAAGCTGTGCAAAGCCTTGTTAGGGATATGCCTGTCAGGAAGGAGCAGTGGGAATAACTCACAGGAGAGGAGAAGTTATCTAAGAAATGTAAGCATTGCCAACAACAAAAAGATAACTGAATTCCATGGTAATATCCACCAAGCAACAACTGAAAGCAGTTGGGCTCTACCAGCAGAGATGACAAACAGTTCTGTAGTTCCTAGAATATTTGTAAATGCTAAAAATAGGCATGGCTCACTTGAATTGCATGAGAAACTACAAACTGAGGATGAGTAAAAGGTCATAAAAAGGTGCTGGCTTAGAGGTAGAAAAGCATAGGAACGGGCATATCACAACTCACAGTTGTGACAAATCTGTGTGTGTGAGATAGGCTGTTAATAGAGTTGCTTTAATTATGCAATATGCCCAAAGTTGGAGCAATAATGCAGCTGAGGAAGTTTTAAAGGTTAAAAAAAGTCCCCAGATACTGTGGGGTTCCCCAGCAGTGCAAACATACTGTGTTTGGAATTGTAAATGTGAAAATTTATGGGAGAAAACTCCTAAAAGTTGCTCTCACTTTGACTCTTTTCATGTCAACTCCATATAAATTAAATAGAAATGAAACAGTTTTCTCTTCATATAATTTCTCAATTCTAAATTTACAATGTTAATTGTTGTTACAATACAAAACAATGACAATATTTTTTACAACTTTCAATGCTAGTTGTTTGATTCAGCCAAAACCAAAAAAATCCTCAGCCTAAATGCTCTTGGTAAGTGACAACATCCTAAACACATGAAGCAGCTTTTTGTCCTCAGTGCACACAGCTGGGTCCTGCTCTTCTTCTCTTGAGATGTTCCAGAGTTTTAAGGATTTCAGTCCCACAAAATAGAAATGGACATTGCAAAACCATACTGAGGTCTTGGGGTATCACTGGTTTAAGCAAGACTTTTACTTAGGAAGGAAATATCTTCATTTCCTAGGCTTCTCCTCATTAACATGTGTAAAGTTTAACTCAGTGAACAGCTACCAAAGTTTTAGAAAAGCATTTATTCATGAGCACATATGGCCTGCTATATAAATTCATAGCTCATAATTCATAAGAGGTGTGATCTCCTCTGTATAAATAAATAATTTTCTTCTGTTTTCCAGCTTTTTGAATTGATTACTTATGAAATCTTGTGGTGCATTCTTAGGGAATCTAGGAATAGCTCTCTCTGGCACATACACTGAAAACTTTCACATAAACTCTGATTTGAGTGCAGAGGGGGCTTCCATTCAGCCTTTTCAGGATACATTTGCCAATGCTCAGTTGTCATGACAGGTAAAAGAATTATAAATTCTTTTTATAAAAGAATTATAAATGAAAGGCCTCATAAAAACAGGCCTGCTCTGCTAAATTGCCAAAGTTAGCCTGTCACTTTCTTCTAAGTAATTTGCAAATTTCCATGCAAAAACAATCTTGGGATGAAAACTTAATACTGGTATCTAGCAAAAGATAGGGAAAAGGACGTTGTGTGTGAAATAAGGAGAAAAATCAGCTGTCCCTGAAAACTGAAGAGTAAATAGAATGATTTGATTTTTTTACTTTACAGAAGGAAGATGTTATTTTTCAGAAATTATCACTTATTTTTGTTTTCAGTGTGTACCAGGATAAAACACATTATCTGCTGTGGCCGTGGTTATTTTCCTGGAAGCAGCTCTCAGTGAGCTTCAACCTGGGAAAAGCCAGAGAAGCAATAACAAGTGGAAAGTACCTCAAGAATGTATTTTCATATTTGGAGCTGGGAATGACCTTGGGTGTTGGCTGCTCCCTCCATTGTTCCCAGGGTTCATGCAGTGAGTAACGTTGACACTGCAGCATTCAGAAACAAACACATTCATTAGCCAACCTGATGAGCAGGTTTGTGGGCAGGGAACTCCACTGAGTAATGAAAATTCGGGTGTTGTGGTGGGAGCAGAGCCCTGAACTGCAGGGAATGTGGTGAGGGGTGGTGGAACCCACTGGAGTGGCTCTGCTGGGGTCACTGGGTCTGACAGCAGCACGGTGCAGCCAAAGTGGGAGCTTTTCAAGCTAAAAAAATAAACTTAAATCAAACACTCCTTGTTCCTCACCTGCTGGGCCACAGGGATCTCTTCCCCTGTGCAGGTATAAAGGGAATGTCCGAGCACATTCCATTAAATTTTCATTGAATGAAATGGAACCTCCTGCTACAAAGGCAGGAAAGGGGCTTTGGGGCAGGCCATTAGTGCTGGTGAATAAAATTGTTAATTCTTCCTCACACCTGAGCACTGCTGCAACTGCAGAGTGTTGGTGCAGCTTGTGAATCAAAAACTCATCCAGAAAATGCAGTTATTAGAATACATTAGAACCCAGATCAAAACTGGGACATGCTAGGGTTAAGTTTGTTTTTACAGCCTCAGTTAGGAACCTCGTGGACAGAATTACAACAGCCTTCAGTGAAATAGTTCAGTGCTGCTTTTTCCCTGTCTCCCTGGAGTCAATCAGGGTTGCTTGCTAATGGAGCATTTACCTTGCTGGAAAAGCTGGGAGATGCACAAGGAGCCTACAGGAAAGGGAAAGGACAATTTCATGTCCCAGAGAACCAAAGCTTGTCCAGGGTAACTGAATTCTGACCTGGTCTGTGTACAGATCTCAGGTGTGATGCCACACAGGTCACAGAACCTTTTCCCAGCCGGTGACAATGTGTGTGTGCTTCATTTCCAGAGGCTCTGTGTGTGAGACAGGAGTCAGGAATGACCATAACTGTCAGCAGATCCTAACCCTGAAGCACAGGAGCCCTGGAGTTACCAGGAAAAACTCACAGGAACTTCTTCCGAGCCAAGGGTCATCCTTGGGAATTGCTGAATCAGTTTTATTTGGTTGTCTCAATGTTAACTGAGTGTGTTTCTCACCAGGGGGGACACATTCATCTTTAAAAAAAAAAAAAAATTTGGGAGAGTTCTGAGCAACCCACCCCAGAGCTTTTCAGAGGAAAACATGGGTAAATAATCCATAGTACTCAGTCAGTCTTTGGACTGCCTCTGGGGACAGGGGAGGCAGTGGGAGAGATGGGACTGAGGAAAACAGGGGAACTTCTGCCCTTCTAGTTTTAAAAAGTGGGACAGCACAGAGTAACCAACACGGCTTTAGGGAATGTAGCAAACTTCTCACACCAGCATCTCCTTGCTGAACATTCCTTTGAAACAAAGGCTGCTCCAGAGCATTTCTGCCAGTACACATCCTAAACCCCCTTTAGATGTGTGTCCTGCAGCTACAGGAGGACAGCTTTCTATCTGCTTCCCCCTGCCACGGAGAGATCCGAGTGTCCTCCTGAATTCATTCTGAATTCCAGCTCCGTTCTGAATCCCAGCTCCGTTCTGAATTCCAGCTCCATCCTGAATTCCAGCTCCATTCTGAATTCCAGCCAGGGCTCTGACTCACTCCAGCCCGGGAGCTGGAGGGGAGCCCTGCCAAGCCCTGTGCACTCCCAGCTTGCAGGTGAGGGCTCCACCCGTGGCATAAACTCCCAAGTTTTGCCTCGTTCCCCTTCATTTTTAAAGAATAACTTGGTAGAAAAATGGCTCCAAAGAAATTATTGTAGAGTACTTGGAGATGGATCAGATGAATTGCAAGTTAGTGATGCTCTGTCTCTGTGTTGCAGTACAAGTGGAAACACAGACTCCTTGGCAATGCTAAACTTGTCAAAATCAAATCTAAAACTCTTGGTTTGTTTTTCTATTTGACATCTCTCTTTCTGGGTTTTACACAGAAACTCAGAGGGAAAATACTTGTGGAAAAGGATGAGTGAAAACTGATAAAAGGTGTTAAGCAGAGCCAGGGGAATCCAGTCTTCCTCCTGTTATTTCTCTGAATATACCACTGTCCATATATCATGCCCTTATTTTTGTGTTGTCTCTGAAAATAAGCAATTTATTTCTAAAACAAAAGAGGATAATGAAATAAAGACTTTCCTTACCCACTCACTGGCTTCCTCATCTCAAATTTAAACAAACTAAAAACATATCCTGTTTGAAGAGTCACTTTAGAGAGTTCTCTTAAAATACAACCCAGCTTCTTTTCGTTATTATATCCTAGAAAGCCACTGGTCTAATTTTGCAATTGGGAGTGTGACTGGATATGGGGAATAATTCTGTATTTGAATAATGTCCAGGCAGAGCCCCGTGGTACAAGATGTGACAGTGGTCAGGAGGAAATCCAGAAAGTGCAAGGGCCCTTTTCACCCTGTTTGTACCACGGAGAACGGGATCTGTGAATTCCAACAGATCCCATTTCAAGTTAATTCTGTATTTATACTCCCGGTGCTCATCTGTTCCACCAAGAAAAGATCATCTGAAAAATGTGATCCCTGTTAAAAGCAGCTAAAAGGCTCATTCAGCTCCTCAAGTGAAGCAAGCAGAAAGCTCCTGGCAGGAGCAACAGCTGTCTGCCTGACCTTTCCCCATTCCCCCTTTTCCCTCTCTGCACCCAGGACCAGGCTCAGGCATTCCTAGGAACTGTGTATTTGGAAAAAGAGAGCTATTTTTATTCACCGTGTGGTTTCTCAGCAGAGAGGTCTTCAGGAATATTTCCTTTCACGTCAATCCCTTTAAACATTTTACAGAGCAGAGTCTGTTCTGGGAAGTCAGTAAATTAGAATTCATGTTTTGAAGTTTTATCATGGCTGGGAATATAACGTGCAGAAAGCAGCCAGCAGGGCTGATGAATAAAGCAAATGCAGGCTGTGTAGTCCTGCTAAAGCTATTACCAGAGTATTTTACATTTTCTGTGCACCCAAATTAAACCCTTCACACAAGCAGAGTAATCCAAAACCATCTGGCACCAGAATTTGGGATTTCATAATGCTTTAATGCAAACCATGTGAGCACAATGTCCAGAATGTCTGTGTCAGGGTGTTGAATGAATAAATGTGGAGAAGATGAACTCTGCAGTAGTTTTGTGCAGTTTTCATGTGTCCAGTCAGTGCCTGCCTTGCACCTCTGGGGCTGAGCAGGGATAACCTCTGCACTGTCACCTGGCCTTGCCTGACCATGGGCACTTCCCTGCTCCTGGACACAGAGGAAAAACCAGGAGCAGAGAGGAGGAGCCCAGCTCTGAAGGCAGATGTACAACTCCAGAATAAAGCTAAATAGCCAACTGAGGTTTTTTCCATCTCGACACTGAATGGCAGTTAGGATTTGTTATATAATAGATCATCAAAGAGCTGTTTGGCCCTCAGGATGGACCAGATGCTCCAATGCTGCCAATGCTCTCCTGAAGTGCTTTCCCACCCTCCACTGCAGTTTAACAAGCAGTGGGAATAACTGTGACCAAGGGAACTCAGGGCCACTTGGAATTCAGGGTTCCTCTCCTCCTCTCAGGGCTCAGTCCAGCCAGGAGTCCCCAGGGGACCAGGCAGAGCCTGGTTCTGTGTGAGGGACCCCAGTGTTCCCAGAAACAGGGCAGGTCACAGCCAAACCAACTGGGCACATGCAACAGCTCTGCCCTCCCTGCCTGTGCCTCTCCACAAGGTGCTACAGGAGGCTTTGCCATCCACCTTTACCTTCCCAGCTCCTCGAGGTCCCAGCCTGGGCATTCTTTATCCTCTTCCCTTAGTTTATTATAAATATAATTCTATATTATATATTATATTAAAAATATATAAATAATTATAACTTATTATAATAAAGTTTATTTTTTATTCTTCCCTATGCATTTCCTCTGAGGGCACTGCCAGAAGGCCCCTGCACTGAGGGGACAGCACCATTGCTCAGCCATCCCTCCACTGAGAGATCTCCTGGAAGGAGCTGGATCCTGACGAGATGCATCTCCAAGGAGAAGGAATTGGGAGATGCCAGATTCCATCTGCACTTGGCAATGTGCACACTATGGAAATGGGCAAATCATGGAATCCCAGAACAGTTTGGGTTGGGTGGGACCTCAGAGCCCACCCAGTGCCACCCCTGCCATGGCAGGGACACCTCCCACTGTCCCAGGGTGACCCAAGCCCTGTCCAGCCTGCCTTGGGCACTGCCAGGGATCCAGGGGCAGCCACAGCTGCTCTGGGCACCCTGTGCCAGGGCCTGCCCACCCTCCCAGCCAGGAATCCCTTCCTAACATGTGATCTAAACTCTCTGGCAGTGGGAAGCCATTTCCCCTTGTCACTCCATCCCTTGTAAACCATCCCTTTCCATCTTTCCTGTAGCTCCCTCCAGGCCCTGCAAGGCCACTCTTTGGTCACCCCAAAGCCTCTCTTCTCCTGGTGAACAATCCCAATTCTCCCTGCCTTTCCTCACAGCAGAGCTGCTCCAGCCCTCTGACCATCCTCTGTCCCTGAATGTGACAGACAACTCTGCCCTGGCAAGGTGGGGGACAAGAACACAGGACTCATCTGGCACCCAGCCTTTCTAGACAACATTTTAAATTAAAAAACCCGGTAATAGTGCCAGTGAAATAATCACAGCAATTACATTTCTTTGGGATGGCAGGACCGAAGTCCTTATGGCAACGTGAAGCCAGGAGAGCTGCAGAGGGACTTGGACAAGGGCTGGAGGGGCAGGACACAGGGAATGGCTTCCACTGCCTGGGGGCAGGGCTGGGTGGGATTTGGGCAGGAATTCCTGGCTGTGAGGGTGGGCAGGCCCTGGCACAGGGTGCCCAGAGCAGCTGTGGCTGCCCCTGGATCCCTGGCAGTGCCCAAGGCCAGGCTGGACAGGGCTGGAGCAGCCTGGGACAGTGGGAGGTGTCCCTGCCATGGCAGGGGTGGCACTGGGTGGGCTCTGAGGTCCCTCCCAACCCAAACCTGTCTGTGATTCTGTGATTCTACACCAGCAACCAGCACATTATCAACTACACAGTGACTTTACCAGCAATATTTACTAATTTCATTAATTTCATAGCTACTTTATTCCAAAATGATTATAAATTCAGCTTGCTAAATGAACGAGCTGGGGTTTTTTGCAATTCTCTCTTTATAAAGCCCTGTTTCTAGATGTTGGAACACAGAAATGACAGCCTGGGGATGGCTGGGGACAGACGAATGGCTCAGGTTTGAGGCTCTGGGATGCCCAGGTCCGCCAGCAGAGGGAGGACGTGCCCTGTGCCAGCTCCGCTGCCGCCCGCAGCTCGGGCACGCTCGTTCACACCGAGATTCTATTTTAAACCAGCCCAGCCAAAATCGGTGCAAGATGTTGGCTGACATTTGTAGTCCAGAGCAAGAATAGCTTATTTTGGGTTGCCATAAACACATCCCGAGCTGACATAAACTAAACGAAGAGCCTTTACAAAGTGTTTATACCAGTTTCGCTGGGCTGGTTGAAACCTCCGTGGGACCTTTGTGTTTGGATAAACACAGCCTGAAATACACTCATTTAGCTCAGAATGGGAGTGAAAAACTCTGGTTTATCTTCAGAAGTAAACGTGCTCTGTATTCAGCAGCAGCTTCACAGAAAGTCCTTCTTGAAGAAGAGGCTCCTCATCTGTATTTGATTGTTGCTTTTTGAATGTTTTGCATTAATTTTTGTTGTTGGTTCTGCTTCCAGACAATCTCTTAGCGCTGGGGCATTCTGTGAATGCAGCCACACGTCTGAGGACAAGGGAGAAAAGATGTCCCAGCACTTGGCTGTTTGAGAACTTTGCGTTTAAAGCAAAATTCGTGGCTGAAAAATTTACTGAGTATTTGTTTCAAGGATGGCACTGAGGTTTGTTTGCTTGGATGCAGGGGGAAATCACTGTTTGGAGTGGTTCAGATTGGAAATGTCTGGATCTGCACAATATTCTCTGAATATTTTTCCCATCCCTTGCTTCTCTCAGTTAAGATCACCTCGTTCCTCCCTTTCAAACGCTTCCTCCTGGGCTTTGTAATCTCCATTGCCCCAAGGAAATGCAGCTGTCATGATGGTTCACAGATCAAAATTCAGCCTTTAATGTAGCTAAGGCTTGATCCATTAACCACTTTGAAGATTATGAGCAAAGCCTGTAACTGGCATCTGAAATATGAGACTTGAGCAGGAGTTAATGAGGCCCAGGGAAGCTGCACAGCAGCTCTGCTGTCCTGGACAGGGGAATTAGGGGGAGACAAAAGCAGCCAGCCCTGCAGCAGGGCAAGGAGAGCCTCAGACATCCCAAACAAGGCTAAAAATCAGTGAATTTAGAAGGCAAAAGGGGGTTTTGGCTACAATATTGAACAGACGTAGAAAGGAGCAAAGTCTGGAGACAGGAGTGATGTGATTGTGCTGAGATTCCCAAGCCGGTGTGACCAGGAGTCACTGAGAGCAGGGGAGACACAGGGAAAGGCTGCCCTGGAAGCACAAGGATGCACAGTGAGATCCCCAGGATGCACAGGAGCCACCTGCCAGAGGAAGGCCCTGGTGATGTAAATCACCAATAATCAAATTTAATCAATAATAATCCAATTTACACACCCTTGGTCCTGTCAGCTGAGAGGGAATGCAGGGAAATAACCCACACTGAGCTGGGATGGAGCACTGACAACCCTGTGCTCAGATCTGGGAGCTTCTTTTGAGGGAAGAAAGAGCTCCAGTCCTTAAAACTCCAGTTAAAAGTCAGCTGTGCCTTAGAGAGCCAGCACAGCCCTAGAGAGCCAAAGGGGAACCCACTGTTCTCCTGAGCTGCAGGAGAAAATGAGCAAGGAGCCATCCACAGCATCAATTAAACAGGATTCATTTCACATCAGCACACAGAGAGGTGCTAAGACCAAGGATCCACCAGAAACAGTCCAGTAAGTTTCCATTAAATCAACATTTTCTGATGGAAACTCAGAATATTGTGTGTTTTTTTCCTGTGTCTAAAAGTTGCACCATCTCAGACTGTTACACTGAAAGCACCAGTTTTCATTTCTCCATTCCATGAATACCAAATGCTCACAATTGCTGCCTTTTTGAGTTTAGTATCATTCTAAATATGATCCTGCTGTGACCCACTGGAACAGAACAAATAGCAGAAAATGCAAATTGACAAAACTTGGAGATTCAGGCATTAGAATTATTCCATTCAGTGTATAAGTCAGGCTCCCATTATAAAAATAACTTAAAATTTTGTTTTCAAGTACTCAGCTCTACTTGTGCAAGGCAAAGTCAAGTCACTACAACTTGGTTGTGCTCTTCTGTTTTACACTTCACCAGCTGAGTGAACATATTTCCATCTGAATATTAAAGAACGCAGCCTAAAAAGGAAAATAATTAGTCAAAGTTTTGTGTTTTCAGTTGGGTAATATATTCATGAGCAACCAGAATTTTTACCAGCAGACACAGTGAAAATGGAATGGCCTTGTTCATACAAATAATCCAAAATCATTCTTCAGCCTTCCCCACCGAGTCAGACAGGATTGAGAAAACGATGTATTTGAGGTGGCTCATCCTCACCTGACTGATAATGAGCAATTTTTCTGTGACAGGAGGAGCATGAGCCAGAGTTTCAAGGAATTTCTTTCCAGTTCTATGCCCTAATGTGGGCAACCCCGTGGATGAACTCAGCCCTCAGTTCTGGTGAATGAACAAATCCCAGCAGAGCTGGTTCAGAGCAGTGCCAGAGCCATGACATCACACCCAGGCCCTCTGGAACCTCCTGTGCAGGGACAGCTCCCACATGACTTCCAAGAAATGAAACTCCAGTTCAGAATTGGATATTAACTGCTTGCTGCTGGGACTTTTGCTTTGAGCAGGTGGTTTGGTTTTTTTTTTTTTTTGTTTCATTGTCTGGAGCTCACTGCTGGGTCAGTTCTGGCTCCCTGGGGCTGGGAAGCAAAATGTGAAGTGCAGCTGGATTTGGCACAGTGACTTTTGGGTTTTTTTTACTTCTTTAGTGGCCGAGGTTTAGGTGAGAGGTGTAAATGTTTGTGCTGTTTCCCAGGCCTCAGTCATTACAAAAACATCATTTGGGTCATGGATTTGACAGCTCAAGGTGCACACCTGCCTTTGAACAGCATCTGTGTCCCCAAAACTCTCAGGGTTGTATCTCCCTGAGATTCCCCTTGGGGTTTCTGTTCCCCAGGGTATCAGGGTCTCCCCCAGGGTTGCTGTTCCCTGAGTTTCCTCAGGGTTGTTGTTCCCCGGGGTAATCAGGTTTTCAGTCTTCTCTTTGCCCTGGGTGTTTCACACAAAGCCAGAGCAGACAGGCTGAGTCCAGCAGTGTTATCAAGGCTGTTTATTCTAAATTATCTCTCAGTTCTTGTCCAGCTCTGCAGGGCGTCCCCAGCAGAGCAGGACTGGGCGGGTCAGAGATCCCCAAACCTTCAGTGCGGGATCTCCCACCCAACCCTGTCCAAAATGCACTTTTTATTGACAGAATTTTACCAATGCCCACTACCTATGCTAACATGTCAGTTCTACTCTAAACCAATCTCTAAAATCCAACTCAGCCAAAGATGGGGGACGAGANCACAAACAGCACAGCCACCTGTGCCACCACACTGGCTCGGTCCCATAGGCTCCAAAACCATCCCAAAAATTGGTCCCCACTCCAGTGCAGCTGTGCTCATGATGAATGCAGCACCTCCCATCCTCCCCAGCCCAGATGCACATTGTGCTTCATGGCCTGCAAGCCCTTGGCTGCAGGAGCTCCCACATGTTCTTCATGGCCTTGCAGTTGGAATATTTTAATGTGGAGCCACGACATGCCAGCTCCAGCACTCCCTCACCACCAGTGAACTCAGCACTGTGACTGGGATTGCTTTGCTTTTGTTTGCTTAAGCATTAACCAGCCTCTGAGATGCAGGATTTGAATGAGATGGAGAGGGAGCCACTGAGAGAGGGACTGAAGGATGACTTCAGGTCCTGGACCCCTGAACCCCTCCATCCCACTGTGCCACAGCCAATATTGGCTTCACACACGGCCAGCAGAGGAATTTGCTCTGCTTCTCACATGCCCCCATGCTCCTCTGCCTCTGCAGGTATTTGTTTCTAGCTGCCTGCAGATATTTTGCAGGAGAATTCCCTTCAGGGCTGCAGAGGAATTATAGTTAACTCTTCCCAGGCCAGTCTGTAATCTGGAAATAACCAGAAATCTTGGATTAATGTCAGTGTTTTGTTCAGGAGCTCTGACAACCAAACCCTCCAGAGCATCAAGCAAGGCCCTTGGCCTCTGGAAGCTCCCTGTGAGAACACTTGGGAAGTTGGCACTTGAGGGATTTACCCTTCCTGGAGCCCTGTTTGAGCTCAGATCTGAAACTCTGCCGTTTCTAATCAACTTTCAGGCTGTTTTCAGAAGCCTTGGGCTGAGGGGAGGCAGCTCTTGGTGCCTCTTGGTCCAGCAGGACTGGCTGAGGCTGCTTTGGGAGACTGTCCCAGCTTTACTGGGGTCAGGGCTGAGGTGACACAAAGTCCTGGGGGCTGGATGTCACAATTTCCCAGGGCCAGCCCTGCTGCAGACCCTGCCCCTAGAAACCAAATGTCTCCTTCCTCAAGGAGAGCTCTCCCCTCTCCATCTCTGCAGGCCTGTGAGGAAAGGCCATGGGAGAAACAGGAGTGACCCCAAAACCCACGGGCTGAGGAGCCAAAATCAGTGACTTTGTGAAGGTCACATTGGCTCTGGCTGTGAGCATTTCCCTCTGCAAGGCAAACCTCAGCTGATGCTGTATTTGCTCTTTGCATACACCATAAAATATCCAGGATATGAAAGGTGGAGCACGCAGAGATGCAGGAACACCTCTCACTGAGGGACTTTTCTGATTTAATCCTGCACCAAGGTGAAAGCTTCACTCTGCTTCACAGCTCCCCTCAGTACCTCAGCAGGAATGACCCTGTCTCCCTTCTGGACACTGAGGGCACAGAACTGCCCCAGAGTCAGGCAGCCTGGCTGGAGAGCAGGAAAACACACAAAGCTCATCAGCACCTGCCATATCTGCAAGCTCCCTGTGTGCAAAAAGCCTCAGGGGTAGGTGTCATCTGGAATTTGGGCCCGGTGTGAAACAGCCCCAGGGTTTAGGCAATAAATGAGTCAGGGCTGGTGGCTCAGGTGCCCTTAAAGGCGCTGGCATTCCCTTTGGTGTCACACAGCAAAGCTGGCATTCCCTTTGGTGCCACACAGCAAAGCTGGCATTCCCTTTGGTGCCACACAGAGCAAAGCTGGCATTCCCTTTGGTGCCACACACAGCAAAGCTGCCATTCCCTTTGGTGTCACACAGCAAAGCTGGCATTCCCTTTGGTGCCACACAGAGCAAAGCTGGCATTCCCTTT
>VXBR01000360.1:0-137600 GCA_013400215.1 Cisticola juncidis
CACTGCTCTGGGTTTATTTGCTACACTGTAGCCCCACATCGCCTGCCTGATGGGACACACCAGGGCTCCTGCTGCAGCTGCAGAGTTCCTGCTCCATTCCCTTTGCTGCTCCGGGCTCTGCTGGCCCTGCCATTCCAGCAGCTCCCCTCACTGCCCGGCCCTCCCGCCATCCCCGTGAGGGGACATGGCCGAGCCGGGGCACAGCGCCCCCTGCAGGGCGGGGCGAGCATCGCGCCCGGCCGGGAGCGAGCAGCGCCCCCTGGCGGCCGTGATGGAACTGCAGCGCCCCCTGGCGGCCGTGCTTAGACATTTACACCAGTGAAGAATTGTCAGTCCTTTTACCATATCCTTGCCTGAAAGCCCCAAAATTTCACAGTTATAATAATTCGGAGGGAAGGGGGTCATATTTTTCCATTCCAAGGGAAGTTCTGCCTTCCTTGGCTGACACATCTGTCTAACCAAGCCAGCAATACAAGCCTGGAAACCAATTTTTGAACATATTTTGAAAAACTTGGTTCAGCTATATTTAATTTTTCTAGAACATATAAAGATTTAATCAAGCTATTTCAGGCTTTTTCTACTTTTGGTTCTCCTATGATTTCAAATCAGCTTTGTCTCCTCAAACTTGAATTTGCTCAGTGATTCATTGAAGATTAAGGGTTTTCCAAATTTGAAATAAAGTTCTAAAAATAAGCAAATAAACAGATCACCCTTACAGCATCTCTGGGGTTTTGGTGAAACCAAAGCAGCTTGTGACAGAGGTGCTGTAGGTCCTGACTCATTATATATCCACATATTTGTGTTTGTCAGGACAAATTCACATATCAGAGCACCAGTGGAGTTTCTCCAAACAGGGATCACCAAACTTGAGAGAAAGCCTGGCTCAGCAGTGTGAGGGGCAAGAGGCATGAGACTAAAGGCAGGAAAACTGCAGGAGAGCATATCCCAGCTGAGATCCCGCTTATCTGTCACGATCTTTCCCTGGGTGATACATTGACTTTTGTTGGCTGCCTCTGCCATTCATTGAACTCTTGCTCGTCAGTGACTCTCAGGGTTCAACTGAACTCATTACACTTAAGAAGACATTTGAGAGCAATGTAATTGATTCTGAAGGAATCACCATCCACAATGGAAAGGCTGAAGGCGGAAAGCAGCTCCCCTTGGACACAGCTCGGAGAGCAGGCTGAGTCAGCACTTCTACTGCCCTCCTAAAGACTTCCTCTACCTTCAGGCACTAATTTGTCTGAAGACTGTTGTAAGGCTTTTGCTAAAGAGAACCAGAAAGCCTATGAAAATGTGCTTTACTGGTAACACTTTCCATCTGTTCCCAGGGAGGCAATGGGCAGGGAACGGTGTGTTTGGAAACACCTCAAACTAAAGCACTGGGGCTGTCAGGTCTGCCCGGAGTTTTTAAAAGTGCAGCTGTCAGTGACTTCACTAAGGAGGCAAAATTTAAATGCCTATCCTTCATAAAATGTGATTTCCTTGCTTTTTATTTTACACTTGGCTTTCAGGGGTTCAAGCAAGATTTTCCACAGAAGATGCCTATGACAAATGCATAAGCAATGCTGTAGGTGCAATATTCCCACCTGTTCCTTGAGGAGCAGCATGGTACAGTGTTGGACATAAGAACTGCTTTGGGTTGGTGGTTTTTGGGGGTTGTTGCAAGTTTGGTTGGTTGCTGTCATGGTTTTGTTTTGGGTTTTGTTTGTTTGGGTTTTTTGTTTTGGTTTTGTTTTGGTTTTGGGTTTTTTTAGTGATACACTGGCCTCTTTTCTCATTCACAGCACCATCTGCATGGAATAACTTTTAAAATCAGCCAGATCATCATCCTGGGGAGAAAAAAAAGGCCAAACTTCCAAAATAACCAAAAATATAGCATTTAAGAAAAACAAGCCCAACCAACCAAGAAAAAAACCACACCAAACGAAACAATATCAATGGCATTATTCGTTTTAGTATGGAGATGTCATTCCGTTTCTATTTTTATCCTGTTAGAGTTGATCAAACTTTTCTAAATTTTGAATTTCACTTAGTTTTTGATTCTGGCAATCAGGGAGTGTTCCCGAAAGATCTTCAGGGAGAACATAAGCACTCAGTAGCAATAACTCATGGAGCTGAGACTTCATTACAGAAGCAGGCAATTCAAGAACAACAGAGGTATTCCTATAGCTCCTGAACTTAACAGAAGTATTTTGCTCTGATTGATCTGTGTTTTATTTGCTATGTAATCTTATTTTTATTCCCTATTAAACCTTTTCCTGAAGTTTAAAATATATTTATTATTGTAAATTTTCAGCCACTACTGAACATCCACAAAGGAGAAATGAGCCGACCATTAGTCCCATTTCAGTGCTCTGTTCCAAATTCACAAGTTTTTATCTTAACTGGCTGACTATTCAAGCCACATTCTTAACCTTTGCTGACAAAAAATGAGGGAAATCATATGGCTTTAATACCTAAGGAGCTGTTCAAAGGAAAACTAACATATACAGTCTTCCACCCAAAAGATAAGGAACGGCAGAAAGTCAAAGCTACACCACATCTTGCAGTAGCTGTACCTTAAACTAAAGCCATTTATAATGCCAAACTATGCTTGAAACGAAAGTCTCAGAAATATATTCTGTTTCTATATCATAATATTTTAGCCAGTCTTTACCAGCCAGAAATCATGGGAGGAACTAGTTTAAACTAAGCAATGTTTTTACTAGGAGCCAACCCTTTGGCTGCTACAAAAGGCTAAGATACAACACCGTGCTTCACAAAGGTAATTCAGTTTGATGCTCAATACAGACAAGATTTTCTTTTCTGCTTGGGGAGATTGGCACAGCATGAGCCACTGGTTCTGTTTTACACTTGCAGTTCAAACACTAAAGGTCTTTAATGCAGCAGTGAAGAAGAAATCACAAAGGAAAGGCAGTTGACCTTGGAAAGGAGAGATTTAAAGAAAAGAAACTTGAAGTGGTCTGTGCTAATAGCCAGGATTGGCAAGAATCTGAGGCCGCAAAACATTTGCTTAAAAGCGGTTTTGGTTGAATCTTATTTTTCTGGATTTGTAAAATCGGTGAGCAAAAGGAACAACAGACTAGAGAAGATAATGTCCTGCAAACTTCAAACTGCCAAGTCTGGACTCAAATTGAGGAGAATCCTCAAAAGTTTATCCCACATCTCCCAAAAAGCAGAAGCCCCCTGGCATTATGAGGAAAATTCCAAGGCTTTCAGTACAAACTCCGACAAACCCATGCAAACGACAGATACTGGGAAGTTTGCTGAAGAGCAGCAGGAACGCTGGCATATGTGTGTCTGTCACCTAACATCCCACCTTCAGCTGCAGCCAATCTCTCATGCTTCAAAGAGAAGGGAAAGAACCCCAAACGATTCACAAACCAACAAATGAACTGTGATCAACAACAGCAAAAATTATAAACCACATTATTCATATTGAGGGAAAACAAATCCTCATTGGTTCCTGTGATCTTCCTTTGCTTTATTATGTTCTGACTTCCCCAGCCACCAGGTAAGTACAAACAACTGCTAGTGCTGGCTGGAGCAGTGGAAGAGCCAGGGAAAGTCAGGG
Organism: Cisticola juncidis; assembly: GCA_013400215.1. Lineage (NCBI taxonomy): Eukaryota > Metazoa > Chordata > Aves > Passeriformes > Cisticolidae > Cisticola > Cisticola juncidis. The sequence continues at coordinate 3,578 of VXBR01000360.1, forward strand.
ATAAGTGTTCATTTGAAATCCACACCTGTATAGAACAGTAATTACACTGAGCACAGGCTCTGAATCATTATGTGCCATGGACACTCTTGCAATGAGTTCACAGCTCTTCTCCTGAAGAGCACTTGCTTTGGGAATATTTACAGCACAGGAAAGTGGATCAACACGGATCTATAAGACTGCTCTACTTGAGGATTTCCATGAAAGAAAGCTTAGGGGTTTACTACAGTTCCTGTGGAAGATTCCCAGTTCCTAGGACTGTCTAGTTGTTGAATACTGCTTCTAGTACTTAGCAGTGCTCTGGTTACACAGGATGGTCCTGCTTGAGGACAGCCAGGCTTCTCCAGGTCACAGTCATCCCCCTCATTTACACCTTCTGAATGGCTGGTCTCTGCTTTTATTTCAAGTCTCCTCTATTTCCCCCCTCTCTCTCTGTGCAGGCAGCAAGCCACTTTGAACACTGGAATCAGAGCAAGTACATTAGGAAATCCACAGATACAAAATTCAAGCCGATTTCTCCCACCCTTGTTATCCCTCTTCACTTTTCCTAGAGTTTTTCTACTCCTTTTCTCCTCCTACCCCTTCTGTCTCCCCACATTTGCTTTTAGGCCTATGAAGGAGGAAGGAGAGATGGAAAAGCAGAGGGGCAGGCTCAGCAAAGCTGGGCTCAGCCTTGGCAATTTGCTGCTGTATGAACTCATTGCTATTTCCCCGTGCCGAGCTGGTGCTCGGAAGGCTGCACAGTGCCATTGTCCCCTGCCAATGCTCTCTCCCCACCAGGCCAGTCCTCATTAATGAAGCCCAGCTGGGCTCCACTGACCTTGGAGCAGGTACCCCAGGGCTGGCAGCAGCTCCTCATTAGACATCAGCCTCGCTCAGCCCACTGGAGGGTGAAGGCAGCCACCGAGGGCTGGCAGGGCCAGCATGTACAGGCTGCTAGGGGAAGGAAAAGACAGCAGAGGTGGGTGGCACTTCCCCCATGTCACATTCCTTATCCTGCTTCCCCCAAACATTTGGATGTGACACAGAAAAGGAGCTACAGGCACCTGCAGCACATGATTCAGCTTCAGTACAGGAAGCTTATAAGGTAGTGAAGGAAACTAATCACGGTGGCTCCAGGAAAACAAATAAGCGCTGAACAGGTGCCAGCAGTGACAGGCACTTCCAGTCAACCTCGCAGTTCATTTCCAGTGCAAGCTGGGAGGTGAACACAAGAAAGTTTTTTCCTCTTCTACATGTGTCACCCTGCAGAGGTCTTGGAAGTGACAAAGTACAGAGAAGAAAGGAAGCAGCTGAAGCAGCTCGGAGCGAGGGCATGAGAGTGTTATCCTTTGGGATCTTGCAAGGACAGCACACCCAGAGCCACATCTCTGTGCACCATAACCTGTATCATTCCCAGCTCCAGATGCAACACCAGCTGCAGAGGGAGGTGAGCAGGGAGCAGGTGGTTATTCCGGGTACACCAAAATATCTTCACACTGACCATGGGGAGCCCTGAAACAAAAACCTTCTTTGGGAGTTAATAACAAGTTAGTTAATAATGCTCTGCAGGTTTGCAGTGGGGAAAACAACACAAATGGTGGGAAGCCCAAGGTTTATCAGCAGACCAGTATCATGAACAAGTCTGAAGAGGGCTGCTGCATTAAAATAACTTTGAAATAAACAAAATAAAAGCAAAAATATGAGCTGCACTAATGACCATAGATCTGGAATACAAATTGCAACAGGCTACTGCTGGTTATAATGTTGACCTTGCTTTTTTTTATAAATCCACTGTGAAGGACAGACATACCACCTACTGCCTCATCTACCAGACCAAGGACTGAAGCTATTTTTGGCATTCGTTATGGTCCAGGTGGCCCATCTGGCCTGATTCACTTGGCCAGTTTTCCTTTCCATCTGGGAATTTTGACCCTCGTGCTTTCCAACTAATTGTATCACATTATCTCCTTTTTGTTCCCCACTTCCCTCGCTGCAAAAGGTTGCAAAAATCTCATGCGCTGTGTTAGAAAGTCTCAATTAACCTCTAACCTTGCTTCAGTGCATGCGGCTTGGGTTACTTCTCACACCCAACCGTGGGCCCATTAACACGTTGTCGTAAAACAAAAACTGTTTTGACGGGCTGTAATTGCTGCTAAGTGATGCCGAACAAAGGCGCTCTTGTCCCGGGGCGGCCGGGGCTGAGCCCCGCTCCCATCCCCGCTCCCCCGGCCCGGGGCTCAGCCCCCCCGGATGTCTTTAAGCGCCCAAGCAGGCGCTCCCCACAGCTATGAGCTGATGAAGGGGCTGCAAGACACCCCGCAAACCCGGCCCTGCCCCCGCAAGACCCGCAGAAAGNCTCCTGCCGCAAATATAATTAGTTTATGTTAGCTGGAAAAGGTCGGGGGTGACCGAAGGGCAGGGCCCTTTTTGTTTTTAGGCAAGATAGTGGAATAATTGCTTGACGCTCAGATGTGCAGGTGCTTTATGAAGCTCATTTGGTGCTGGCAGCCTGCAGTGAAAGCTGATTTCCCTGGAAAACGCCGGATTCCATGTGACAGGGTTTATTTGCTGCGGCAGGAGTGATTGTCCATTCATGCCATTCATCATTACGGTACCTGTTACAGTCAACACTTCCTTGAGCCGCCAGTCCTTTTAACACTCGCTGTACTTCTTCCCAAGGCTGGGTATCGGCAGCTGAGGCAGCCCCGAGCCTCCACATGCAATTCCAAAGAGGACACAAGGATGCCATGGGAGCTGGTGCCTTCCAGCTCCTCTGCTGTCCCCCCAGGACTCCAAGAAAGCCCTCAAGGACAGTGACAAAGCCACAGGGTGCCCTGCAGGGACTGAATTTCTGAACGAAGCCCTCCCCAGCCAGACTGCATCTCCTGGCATCCTGTGACAAGTTTCCTGGGTGAAGCAGGTATCTCAGGCCCAGGCCACCTCTCAGTCAAGCTGCAGGAATGGCAGAGTCCTTTCTGCCAGGTTTGCTCACTCAGAGAGCTGTAAATACACACAGTTTGTCAAACATGCCATGACAAAAACCCCTATGCCAAGGGAAAAACATGGACCAAAACATTCCAGAGCCTTCCTTCAGGCTGAAGGAAGAATGTTGCTGGAGATGAGTTTCTTGTGCCCATTCAAATTCAAGTTTCAAAGAAACTATCCAGAAGATAAAAGTAGCATACTTCAGCACTCCCTGCATGGATCTAAAAAGTTGTTTTCTATTTTGTTTTCAATTATGTGCAGTTCTTGCATAGGGAGCCACCCTGACAGATAGCCTAGCAGTGTCCTGTCCTTAATGCAGACACTTCCTCCTGCTATTCAGCCTGACTTTTTGGATATAATTTAATCTCATCACTAATTATCCTACCTGCTACAAGCACAGAATTATCCCTCTTTCTTCTGCAGAAGCTTGTGCACAGTCAAAGATCTTTGTTACACAGTAGAAGATCCTCGGTGCACAGCTACATCAATTTCCAGAGCACAACTAGAAAACTTCTTGTCCTTTGTGCAAGCCAGCAATGGTCAGATCCAGTCTGTAATAAAATAAAAGCCACCCCATGTTTTTTAAATTCCAAAGATCCCCCCATTCCTTCAAGTGTTTAGTGGGCTGTTATCTTTGTTTCTTACTGTAAATAACAGCTACATTAGCATTTCAAAGAAGTCTGCACTTGGAAACACACCAAAATAGTAATTCCAGATACTCTGGAATAGCTGTTTTGGTTAATTTCCAGGCATAGACAAGACTTAAGATTTCGCCTCCTGATGTTGCCTGCAAGGGGCTGCTGACCCTAAATCCCAGCACTAACCTGCTGTGCCTGGAGGTACCACCTGGCCTCTAGGAAATCAAACTCTCTCCCAGCCAACAATTACAGCTCAGACATTTCCACGTCAGTATTTCTGGCCTACTACACTCATTACTGGTTTATATCTTATTTAGCTATTTTATCTCCTGGCTGCGGAACAACGTTTCTACAAAATTATCTAAGCCCTGATTAATAATGCACAGATATTACCGAAGCAGTGTCAACTGGCATTTCTCCATGGGTCTGCACAGAACAGCTTTAATTTCTATCAGGTGAGGATCTGGCCTGCTTAAGAGTGTGTTAACAGAAGACAAAGCCCAAATGTTTTATCTCCAGTGGTAAATGTTGCATTACACAGTGCATGTAGGATGTATCTTCTCAGAAATGTGATCTTGGCTGAAGGTTTACTGGGCACAAGAGCTGGAAAAATGTAGATATTTTCAAGTAGGAGTGGTTAGAAATTGCCAAGAGCTGTCAGTTGAAGAGTGAATTTAGGCAGTTTGTTATTGCCTAAGTAACAAGTGCCCAGATCCATCAGGATAGTTTAAAGAGACAAAAATCAGGTCTCTGACCTACTTTTGCAGCCAAGGAGGGAAGGCCCTGAAGGGAGGCATTCACAGGTGAAAGCTGGGTACCTCAGAGCAATCCGGAGCAAAGATAAGGTAGTGCTGGCTAAAGACAGACCTGGGCATAAAAGTCAAACACCAACATTTCTCTGCCTGTTTTGGAAAGCTGATGTGTATCCAGGGATGCGTATGATCCAAAACAGAGGATCTGAAGGAACTGAAAGCAAAAGAAATGGAAGGTATGCAGCCTGTCCATTTTCTGAATCAATTAGTGAAGTTTAGCACTCCAAGTCACACCTACATCCCCTCCTAGGTCTCACTTCGTGGCCATTGCAGGGTGCTTTCCATCAGCATTTCTCTCGGGAGCTCTAGAGCCAGCCAGAGGAAGGTTTATGACCACACTCTTCCTCCTCCCACAGGTCAGGGTTTGTACCTGTAACCCCAGAAGAAATCAGGCCCTGCACACAGGGCCTTTTATATTCAAAAGTTCTCCACAGAGACAGATGATGCACATTTCTTTTTCAGGAGATCCACGTTACAGATATTTCTGCCATTAGACACTGCAATTTGTATAAACAGTGCAGGGAAATTATTCATTAAATGCATTCTTAGTCTTCAGGGAAGCACTTTGAGGAAGTTTTCCCCAGGAACAGCACTTCAGTCAAGGAGAAAAGGTAAGAGCAGTGCTTGACTGTCATATCCCAACTTTTGGCCTGTATAGCTGCAGAATGTTCCTCTGCCCCTTTCACCCATGATTCACCAGCATATTCCACTAAACTGCTGAAGCAAAGCCTATAATTAGGTTATTATCTTTAAGAGAGGAGTCTAATTGTAGGACAACAAATGCCAGGCACATGAAAGATTACTCGTGTCTTAGAGCAGATGATGATACCTTCCAACACATGCTTCTTTCCGTGTGTGGAAGACTTGGGCGCCAGTTTCAGACAGGACTGGATCACTGACAGCTACTCAAAAAGACATCTGGAAGTGGATGATCTCATGTGGTGAAAAGTGACAATAAATTACCTACATGAACAAAATCATTTTCCCGGCAGCAAGGGAAAAAAAAAAAAAAAAAAGGAAAAGAATTCAACTGTGTGCAAGTGGACTTCCAGTCCAGAGGTAGAAACATATGGGAATCAATAGCAGAGGCGGGAGGACAACTGCCATACACAAAGGATGCGGGGAATTTAAGCAAATTAATAGCTGTGGGAAGATGAAACAAAGATGACTCAATTGTCAGGCAAATAATTTTATTTCCCCCCACAGCCATCATTACCAGTTATTTGATACAGATTCCCATTAGGCTGCCTCAGAGTAGGTCAGAGAAGTTGGACCTATGGTTTGAGCAGGGCCTGTGCTAGAGGTAATGTGAGCTCTTAGAGAATGGCACAGCCTATGGAGCACAGCTTTCCCATCTCCAGGAAGGTATCTCAGAGACATGCAGCTTGAATTGGGCTCCTAAACCCACAAAAAGACAGCCCCCAGCTCTATTAGGTCTAAACTCAGTGAGAACTTCCAGAAGATGTGCCCTTAGTAACACAGGAAAGAGCATCATACAGACTCACAAACCAAAAGTGCTATTTTTTTAAGCTGTTTGTCAAACTTGCCAAAACCATCAGATAAAATGAGTTACACTGAAGCACCTTGATTCAGATACCCTTCAACTGTGAAGGCACCAGTTGAGGAATACATAGAATTTTTTTAATCAAAGCTATTAATTCATGCCCTGGATTAAGCAGCCAGATGCAGGGTTTAAGGAAATTTCAACTCTTGTGGCAGAGGAGTGACCCATCCCACTTCCCAGCCCACTCACACATCTGCCTCGGTGACCTCCCGCAGTAGTCAGACTGACAGAACAACTAATACACTGTGTGAAGTAGTACAGTAAAGTCTTGTTAATATTCCCTTTGCTAATCCACACACCTCATAATTCATACACAGAAAGCCATGGTCTCTTCCCGCTTCTCTGCTAAGATTTAACAGATTGCTTTAAGGAGGTCTCACATTACCAAGAGTTCAGGAATATTACCACACGTGCTCCTGGACATTTCTTCCTGTACATGAAGGATAAACAGAAATCATCACAAACATCCACACAACTATTGACCAAACCCACAGCTTTACAGTCACATCCACAGCTGTTAGAATGAGTGATCAAAAGGGAATTGTTTTAGCTTCTGTTTCCTATTTCATCTAAACAAGCTCAGTTAGTAATATTAGAGAAAGGCATCATCTCATTGTGAAAGAAAGAATTGTCCCATTTCTAATGTTTCCTCCAAAATTCCAAAGGCCTTGGGAAAACTCCTGTTAAACACTTTCTCCCTGCAAAGTCAGTTCATGCTGTACCTTGAGTTACCACCTCCCACAGGAGCAGAATTCTTAACTTAAATGGGTAGGCTTGATAGCTCTCCTTGGCTGGTCCACAGATGAGGCATGGGAATAGTGAGTAGATGGGATCTGGTTGTTCTCCAGTGTTTTCCCCTAACTCCTGTTGGGGAGGAGGAAGGAAGGACAACAAAGTTTTCCTGGATCCATTAAAATAGTTTGTAGAGCAGTCTAGGCCAGCAGAACTATCTTGAAGAAGTGGGAACCTATGAATTGATTCTTTCATCAGGTTTTCCAGGAGAACTGTTGTGTCACTTCTGAGCCCAAGAGAAGTTCAGCCTTTGTCCTCACGGCAAAATAAGTGGGTTGCTCATCTACCCAAGTCAAACAAGATCACATCCCTTCTCTCCTCCTGGGAAGAAGCATGGAGAACATCTTGCACAATCTGTCCTCTTACTCATCGTGTGTCCTCAGCACAGCTAACCACAGAGCTGGGGACCACATCCAGAGGCCGCAGCAGCCACAGGGAAGGTCCTTCTGAAATCCAGTGCAGTAAAACCTGCCAGACCCTTTATGTGACATCTATCACTATATTAACTAGAAACTCAGCAACTGGATTTATGAGTTCGTAGCACTGGTTTTGTTTTCTTAAGGTATGCAAGAAATTCAGAACCTGCTTGGATAGAAGAGAAATTCTTCCTGTTTCTGCCAACCCTCTTCCACCACATTACCAGAGCCCGATGAAATGAAACTTTCCTGCCGTGTCCGGCAGTAACATCTGCTCTGTTGGCTGCCCTCACTTAGCTCCACTAAACTTCAGCTTACAACTGCTTGCTTAAAAAAAAAGCAAGCAAAACCTCCCAGCCCCCACTTTAATAATTAAAATAAATAACTGGAAATAAGTCGCAAGCACTTTTCTGCCGTCACGTTAGCGCTGTGCATTACAGAAGATCACTTGTGCTAAGGGTGAAATTTGGCATTGGGGCCAAGTGCCTCAGCTCCTCAGCGGACTCAAACAAGTTCAGGCTGCTTCATCCTTAATTTCTTCTCTTGTGGCTGCAAACAAACTGCTTGGAGTCAACAGCAACTTCACCTTGTGTTACAAATGAACCCCCAGCACAACACTGATATCACAATGCCGCTACTGGCCCCAGAACTCTCTTGCTGTCAGTCAGTCCTCAGGAGGAAAGAGCTGCCATCCCCTTCTCTGGGGCTCATCCAGAGCTCATCCTCATCACTCTGATTTCCTTTTCTAATCTTATGTATTAGGGATGTCATAAAAGCAAGCTTTGTGTAGAGTTTTAATCCACTGGATAACCTCTTAATAGAGGCACTTGGGTCAGGAAAAGGGATTATTTCCCCTCTAGAGCAGCTCTGTTGTTTTGACCCTGGTAGATGAAACTATTTATTTTAAAATGAAAGCTAAACAAATAAATGAAAGGCAATGCAAGACCCAAAAACTGCTCCTGTTTGTTTGTTTTTGAGTGTTGTAGGCTTTAATTTTTTGGGGTAGGTGGGGAGAGAAAAAGGGTGAATGAACACATTTTTATGGAAATATCTCCTTCGACAGAAAGCTGTAGTACCTTAAAAGAATCTCTGGAAGGAAAAATTACAGACTATCTACTTATGCAGCTAAATTCAGCATTTGTTCAGCTCAGAGTAGTTTTTATCTAGTCAGGAGTTCCTGGCAAACATGAGTGAATGCAGCAGTATTCCAGCCTTTCCTGCTGTCTGTTCTGGCCCTGCCACTTTGTACTGAAATTTCTGCAAACTGCTCCAGATTTGGATTCCTGTGATCTTACACTTGCAAGCTGCTCCAAATCTGATTTCTTCCTTGAGGACTTTGACTCCTATCAAAATCAAACATGGATTTTCTCATTTAAAAACAGTAAAACTGTGTCTCTTTCCTTATCCTCTTCTGCAGCAGAGCAGGAGAACACTCAGACCTCACTGAGAAGCAGACCTCAGGGTGGACAAGGATGGGCTCTGCCCTGGGCAGGGGTCAGATTTCCAGCTTGCCCCTTAGCCTCCTCTTCAATTCTCAGTCTGGTTCCAGAATGTGCAGTTTCCTCAGGGCTGAAACCAACCCCAAAATAGCAGGGAACATCATCAACCTCTACTGCTGCAGAGCACTCTGCCAGAACAACTCAGAGCTTTTTGCAAGGTGTGAAGTAGGCACGATTTTAAACCTTGAAGCCTCCGCCACATAGTCATCTGTAATTGCTTCAGGTATAATCCATAAATCAATAATCCTGTTAATCCTTCAACTGTCATCAGACTAACCTTGCTGCCTAATCCCACTCCCTGGAGTAAAACATGGAGCTATTTTGAGTCTTTACTACTGCCACAAGCCTTGAGCAAGAGGCAGAGATTACTGAGCTGGAAGAACTGGAGCCAGACTCAGGGATGAGTCCCATGAGGTCCAGGAGAGTTTCCATTCAGTGAAGGGGGTGAACGATATCCCCTAGAGCTTCTTGGAATTAGGAATATCATAAAACAAGCTATCCCTTATATTAGTGGGCACCTCTCTTGGAAGTTATCACAAGAGTAGTCCTCTCCAGTTTATTTCCTCACAATTTGGCTCAGACCTTGAGCCTGTCTGCATCCACTCACCCAAAAGAACTCGTACTCTTTGCTGCCCAGCTCTGCATCTGACCATGGTGAAGGAGCAGCTTTAAGCTTTCTACTTCATAACAGCTGATTTTATACAAACTTTTTTTGTTCAGAAAAGGTTTTGATAGAAAAGTTCCAATGTGATTAGTTAAGATGCAGAGTTCCCCTAACAGAACCAACAAAAAAGAAAAGCAAAAGTCAGCATCATTTAAAAGAACCTATTTCTGCCTCCCTGCTTATTAAGTTAGATCTTTCTCCCTAGAACACTGCTATTTATTTTATGAAGTTGTTATATAAAAGCTGTTCCTCTTGGGGAGCGCTGTGCACACACACACAGAGATAATCGCTAATAAATTGCAAAGCTCTGGATTTCACAAATTAATTCTGGCTTTATCTTGCCAATCATAATCTGCCAACAAGTTCTCAGGTCCAACCATCACATTTTTGGTTACACTAAAAGCAGGAATTTTAATACTTATATTGCAACTCCATATAATGAAGGTTGATGTTTAAAAAAATATTTAAAGTAAGCTCAGAAGTTTTTACTTTTTGTATTTATAAAGGAAATGATTGCTATTTTTCTGGGAAATTAAGTTTGCACACCTACCTAGAACCTAATTTGTTTCTATTTTCTTAATACCTATAAATTGTATTTGACATGTCTTCCTTTCTTAAGCCCCTGAGTTTGTCCTTGAGTAAATATGTGCTTGTTTAAAGTAGTATAACACAGTGGTTCAAAACCACTGGGGCTGCCAGGGCAGAACTTTGAACTTCAGGCTCCCACGCAATGGGGACCTTGACCTTGCCAAAACCCCCTGTTTTATATTTAAATGTCACAGATTTAATAATGGGCTGCAAGAAGGACTTGCCATTAACTACCTCCTTTACTTTGGTCCTAGTTAACAAAACACTTACATAGGCAGTGGATGCTGTAAGAATTGAATTTGTTATCTAGGATAATCTGTCCACATGAGCAAATGGTGTCCCACTAGGTCAATACAGAAATTAATTGTGGGATTCTTGTCAAATCCACATTGTTTCCTGGCGCGGTTGCAAGCCACTCAATTAGACACCTTTCAAGGCCTTTTGCTGATCTAAATGTAGCTAATTGCTCCAGTTCTGGCTGGGGATGATTCATCTCCCAGATGTCTGGGAGCCCTCCCCAGCACTGCTCAGCAAAGATCAATACACACACCCAGCCCACAGGATACTCCTGTGAACAGGATATTTTTACTCATGCCTCCCTTTTATATGATTAATCCCAAACAAGGAAGGTCTCCTGAATCACGCTCTCGACACGGCAGCTCCTTTAGGTCTTGCTGGCTTCCCACACACGAGGGTCTGGGCATGAATGCCGCCCCTTTGTCCGCGCTCTCCAGGTGCAGCACTATTCACACTTGAGCTTGACAGCACAACACAACAGTTTTTATTTGCCACTCTCCTCTGTCAAGTATTCTTTTCTCTTGTGCCGCTTCCTCATTTGTCCATGTATCAGTGGCAGGCCTGGCCAAATTGAAAATGAATGAAGCACAAAGAAAGACTGTAGTTTCCACAGTGACGCTCTATGGGAAAGCTGTGCACCGTTTGGGTTTTTTTCAGAGAGTCCTCAAAGGTCACTGGTAGCACTTGTAGCTGTGAGTCCCAGAGGGAAAGATCAGAGCATCTGGTCCACTGCTTGCAAACCTTCAAGAAGAAATCCTCATGGGCTGTTGCTGAAGAGCCACAGAGGAAAGGATGAAAATACAATAACCCTAACATTTCTTTTCCAGCTCCCTTTGTAGTTGAGTAAATTCAGGAATACAGAAACGAGGGAGGCTGGGGCAGCTTGGTAACTCCTTCCCCATGGAGCAGGACACATGTGGGAGCTGTGTTCTCCCAGCCTTGGTGAGTGACTGCAAGAGGAAACTTTAACTCGATATGGTGCAGCACCTTTGGCTGCATAAAACCTCAGCGAGGCCTCCTCACTCACCTGCCATTAGCTCAACCAGCCACCGGATGTCTTCAGTGCTCCATGGCAATAGCCCAGGAACAGCATTACCCAGGAGTGGGAAACAGGTCTCTTAAGGATGGGGATACACAAAATGACACCTGGAAGAACACAGCTCGCTCATCAAGCCTGGGCTTCAGCAGAAACCCACGTGCACTGGTTGGACATTGCTTGAGGAGCAGGTTTTTGTTCAACACAAATCTGGTTGTCTCTAAGACCTTCACTTACAGGACAGATTGTCTGAGTTTCTCCACCAGCAAACTGGAATGCTGGATACACTCCCTGCCTGTGGAAGTGTAAGAGAACTGCACAACACCCAGAGAGAATCTGGAATGCTGAGGGCCCTAGTCCAGAACTGCAGGGACCTGTCAGGCACCTGCCCTGTCTGTGCTTCCCACTGTCCCTGTGCCGTTGAGTACGTGGCACCACGCTGACTGAAAGAGGGAAGAGCTGTCTACCCTTGAGAGCTGTTCCTACCCAGCTCTGACAGCTGCCTCCAGCTTCAGCAGTAAAAGCAAAAGGAGGAAAACGGATTTCAGTGATGTATATAAATACATACACACATATAAACACGGAGACAGGTGCTGTGAGCACTGTCTGTAACACGGGGGCAGGCAGAGTCCAGCACTGAGCTGGACAGCACCACCCTGAACATGCAGAGCAGAAAGACAGCACCCACCTAACATCTCCCTGCAGGCCCTTGGAGTGTGTCTGTCATGTTAACTAACTTCTCCCAGTTTCTTGCTTTTCTTTCCTAGTAACCCCTCCTTTCCTGTTTTTCCTCATCAATCCTTTCTTCTCTCTTTGTTCCGCTGGTGGTTGTAATGCTGGATCACACACATACCATGGCTGCCTAGGATAAGTGCTGGGCACTAAAAATTCCTCTGTGCATCTCAAACTCTCTGTGAAAGAGAACAAGAAGTCTCTCCCAGCTGCCTGCTCATCCTCCTCTATGCCTGCCTCCATGGCAGTTCACACTCCAGTAGTTACTGGAGATGCTTCAGGACAGCTCACTGGTAGGAACTACAGCAGGCTGTGGTCCCCAGCTCCCTCCTGCCCAGGACATGCGCTGCCAACACCTGGCTTAGGCACGCCTGGAAATGCCTTTTGCAGTCCTGCACAGGTCAGCTTTGCCAGGGGCATGCTCAGGTAGGAAAGGCTGAAGAGATGGAGCCCAAATACAACACTGAGGTAACAGTTTCAGCAAGGCTGCGTTTGGGATCTCCTGAGGCCTCAGCACAGCATATAAAGAAATTTATCTTTCTTATCAAAACTCCTCATGTGCTAACAACTGCATATTTGTCTAAGTGCTTTCATATGCTCGGGTCTGTCTGACACAACAGCCATTCAGAGCCCTGCTGACTCAGAACTTTCTTGGCGATTCCACTATGCCTTGGATCAACTCTGCCTTTGGGGGAGATGTAACACAGCATTGAAAACAACCTGCTTAAGGTTTCTCAGCTGTTCTGACTCCCTTGGTCCATTCCATTCACTCAAAAATTACTGCATCAGCAAAGGCCCCATCACATTCCTAATCTTTTCTATGCCATTGTATCTAAGTCACCAGGATTATATTCGTGGTGCAACAAATTAAATAAGCAACCTAAACACTTTTCTACAGTTTTCTAATAAATTTTTGTATTTTTAGTGAGGTTGTAAGCCTGTCTGTGGCTAGCAGATGCACTACTTTCATTTCTAAAGAAGCTGAGGTGCCAGTGGCAGCAGGCACAGCGCTCAGGGCAGTGACTTCTGGCAGGAATACGGAGCAACTATGAAAAGTTTCCCGTCCGAAAAATCTGCTATTTGCAGTGACCGTTCTATGGTAACACCTTGAGAAGACAACTATGTATTATTTTAAATGTGCAATCATATTTTTTAATAATAGAAGCATGTTATTTAGTATGTTATTGCTCCCCTGTTATCAAACAGCAAGGGAAAATTACTTTAGTGTGATACTCCTTAACACGGACTGCAACTACTGTTGGAAAAATTGATGATGCAGGACCTCTAAATTTTATTTTCTGTCTGTTTTTCTTTAATTATTTAACTTGTTCTGACTAATGATCATCTTACACTTGTTTTCTTTACCCCACTGTCAGGTTTTCAGGCATTTTTTCCTGATCTTTATGGAAAGCTTCAAAAGCCTTTCTAAGCACTCCAGAAAATTAGACAATGATTGAGTCTTTTGTTTTTGCTTTTGAAGACTAAAGCTAATGAGAAGTAGGTCAAACTGAACTCTGTTTTCCCCAGCATTATTCCTGAAATCTGTTAGCACCTTGTATCTCTGTTCCTCTCTTAGCACTACAGTGTGTTTACAAGCTCTCTGAGCATGTCCTCACATGCCAATTTTGCCAAGCAGACCAACTCATACAGGGGATACCATCCCCAAATGTGAGCAAGCATCTCTTGGGGGTAGCTATTAAAAAAAAAAAAAANCTGAACATCATCCAGATCCACTAATTCACATTGTTTTTGGCCTACTTCCAGGCTGTGTCTTAAGCTTTGAACAGGGACTAATGCAGAATACACACACAGAAGTTTATTATTCCACTGCTGCTCGGAGAATTTAATGCCAAAGAGAGCAAGGCAACATGTGTAAGGGGACAATAGCCCCTTATAGCAAAGTTTTGCAATTTAGGATGAAAAGTAGAGTTCTGCTTTGCTGACAATTGTAATCCTTGTTCCATCAGGCAGTGCTGCAAATCCTTGGGCACCAGCACTGGAGCTACACCCCCGTACGATGCTGCGGGGCCTGGGTAATACAGCTGTGGGGCTCAGTTGCTTCTGCTGGGAACCAGCAGCTCTTGGGGCTCCAGGATCCAGCCTGAGTTACTTCCTTCAGCTACAGTCGAGGCTCTGGGAAGACATGGCTGCTGTCTAATGAATCCTGAAGCAAAGCCATTTCAGGATCCAATCCCTGGAAACAGTTGCTCCCCACATCACTATTACCCCTTCTGAGCAGTCAGAACCCACTCAGGGGCTTTGAGGCTCTGATTTACCTCTATTCAGATATAAACCTTCCAGCAAAGATCCAAACATGCATCCTCGTTCATCTCTCCATTTCTCCCTGACGTTTGATTTTCCACCTCCAGAAGTGAATATGGAAAAGCAGAAATCACAGCAATCCAAGATTCTGATGGCACAGAACCAGGCTAACACCTGAGTGTTATGTGCCACTATAGGAGACCGGACTACATCAGCAGGTTTAGTGGAATAACCTCACCTTAGGAACAGAGGAAAGCTTGGAAACCAGCGTTGAGGAATACACTTCACCACAGAACTGGATATTCTGCTGGCACTCAAGTACTGAGACATAGAATAAATCCCTGTTCCCACAGTTGGGCTGTGGATGGTCCAGCTTAGCTTGGAGAAACTACCTGCTGCCCTGAAGAAATAGCTTATGGCTACATCTTCCTTCTTAGCCATGAGAAAACTGGACAAGAGCCTGAGCCACGGGACATTTGGATGATTTTTTATCCCTGAGCCAACAGAAAAGTGATTTGCAGCTGAAATCAAGTATTGGTCTTGATCAATCAATCAAAACACACATGGAGGAAGATCACACAATCACAGTTCCCTAAATCTGCAACGCAAACAAATGAAGCTGGTTCCCTGGCACAGGCTCCACATACAGAAATTCAAGCAAAATTTTGATTGCTGCAGGAGGAAATAGAACTCAATCACAGATTTTTACATAGCTAAGTTGATGAGATGCTCAGATAGCAGAACTACAGTGTGAATTATCATATAATCAATACTAACATGGTTATTATTCTTACAGGATAATTTATTTGTGTCTACCAACTTGGTGTTTCTTTTCCATTCTGTTGTAATTCCTTTTCTTTTATGAAATGTAATTACATTTCCACAAACGCCATGTCTGCAGAGGGAGCATGCCAGAAAGCTGTCAGCCTTGTACTCGTCCTGCTGTGCTGCCAGATGCAGAATGCATCGATTTTCTGAAGACCATGAGGTGTCTCATTTTGCCCAATTTTCCACATCTGGGTGAAGCCACACGTGCAGACATCAACACAGGCAGTTTGCAAAGGTGGCAGCTCATAAGATACCGAGTTCAGCTCCCTTCCACTACAAGCCACCTACATTATTAGGCTAGAAAACAGCATTGAAATCAGGAGAGCTCCTATTTCCCCAGCAGATTACTCCAGACCTGCTGCAGCCACCTAAAAGGCAGGACTACATAAATATGAGCAAACAAAGTAAGAGTTTTGCCATTCCTGGATTCCTGTGGAACAAATCTGGAATATTGCCGTGCCTTTTCAATGACAGTGTTTTCGCTATCTTCTACCACCTGCCCCATTAGTGAGCTACCAGAAATGAAAGCCTAAGTCATCTTAGGGTAAACTTTGTTATTCTTTATTAATGCTCTATAAATCAGTCTTGTTATAAATCAGGGAATGTTCATTAATCAATTCTCAAAAAATATTTTATTTGGCTAAGAGTGTCAAATCGTGAAAGTAACAAAGCAAAAATTAAAACCATGTGCTAGAAGCGGGTTCGTGACTGCATGCTTACGTCAACAAAGCCTCATAACTGCACAAATAATTACCATAGATCATGTTAACTTTCATTAAATAAAACCATGCTGAAAACCAGTAGTACAATCCTTATAAAGCACACATGTTTTGTAATACATTTGTGTACTCAGGACAGCATTTTGTGCTCAGTTAACTGCAAACTTGGGTTGCATATGTGTAAACGTGGGCAGAAGTTTTCCTGCTGGCTTTCTGTACACAGACATGCTAAAAAATGCAGACTTAAAATCCCATTACAACTTTGCTCTGTAGTCAGAGCAATGTTATCCTCATTTTCAGACAGGCTATGTTGCTGAGGGACATAAACAGAGGACCAAAGTTCAGGGACATACAGACCTCACTCCTTAGCCTGTTAACTACCCACTTATTTAATCTTTGATAAGCCATTTGAAACAAAGTATTTAAACCTGGTGGAGACCAGATCATCAGTTAATGTGAACTGATTTGTCCATTAATTAAGGTGCAGCCCCTTGACTGTGTACAACCTGGGTCTGGTTCCCTCAACATAAAGTTAGGCAATGCTGTTTACATTTAGGAGAAGGCAGAAATAAAAAGGTGTGCCAAGAACACAACAGAAATAAATCCTCCCAGAGAAGAAAAGTCAATCAGCAAAATAACATATCCGTTCCCTGTGCAGGATAACTCTGCCAGTGAGAGTATTTAGTTGCTATCTCTGTCTGTTCTAGAGCACTAGAGAAGTATTTTAAAAAAAGAAACCATCACATTTGTCACACTCAAAAGTCTAAAGCACATCTGACCCAAGAGCCGGGCCAACAGAACATCATGGTCACTTCCCTAGACGACAGCAAACCACAGGAACCACATGAGTTTTAAATTCCAGCCTGGGCACATTTCTAGGCCAGTTTTTCTTCTTTTTCCACGTTTCTGTTTACTGATATTTATATTACAGTAGTTCCTAGAGGTTTTAAGTGATATCACACTGCTACTGAACTAGGCAACGTAAAAAATAAATACAACAAACGAAAACATACTGCGAGATCTCCAAGCAATTAGAAATTACAGCAGACAAGACAGAGAGCAAAAGCTGTATCATTACTCATTTTGATTACTCCGTGCTCAAGTCAGTGAAAACTAGAGAGAAGGTAGTAATATGGGGCTAGGTAAAAAGAAAGGCTCAGAAGGCAGGGGGAACCCAAAAGAGTGAGACTCCCCAAACTGCTGCTTCTAGAACATCTTTGTGTTTTGTCATTCAGATCTCTTGGGGCTGCTGGGGGCTGATCCATCACACTGGAGAGCCTAAGGCTGACTCCAGAAGGCAGAACTCCTGCCAAACACAGGGCACAGACACCTGGGCATCCCCTCAGCCTGTCTGTGCATGTTTCTCCTAGTTAAGTTTCTCTACACTACTGGTTATCAAAGGGGTGGCTGTTTAATCTTCACAGCAAAGCCCATCCTGTGGAGCTCATCCTTTGGGAATTTTGAACATTAGTTGCAAACTCTAAAATGGGGCATTTACCCGGGCTTTTATATGCATTCAGTTGTGTAGTAAAAATAAATAGAAAAGAAGATAATTTAAGCCTTGGCATGGATGGAGCTTCATCTCAGAACTTTAGCACCTGATGCTTGTTAATCAGTTGTGGCCTGAATGTTGGCAGAATTAAAAAATGTTCTGCCAGGATTCTAATCTGAGAAAAGCACCAACTGAATCTATAGAATAAACTCTGACTTGCTGCTCAAAATTCAGGTTATGCACAAGCCCCTTCTGATGTGCAGCAGGACAACCCGTCCAGTGTTGGGGCAGGACTGAAAAAGCCCCTGACATGCAGGGAAAACAAGTGCCTGCCCTGTCACAGGCCTGGTGCACATGGCACCCATTTGCTGATGAGCTGCATTGATTCTGTGAAGTGTCCCATGAAATAGGCCTTCAAAGCAGTAAAGAAAAAACCCACCCTGAAAGAGGACAACCACTGTGAAAGCTACAGAACCTTCTTTGTGTCCCTGCTCGTCCCTGCGGGCCCAGGCTTCGCTGTGAGCGCACACAGCAGGACGGAGGGGAGCCGTGCTGATTCCCGGGATCCTGTGGTCACTTCCCTCTTCACCTGACCCTGCATCTGTGTCCTGGCATTTCAGAGCCACACTCACTGCTTTACACCACTTGGAACTTCAGACAGACCACTGTGGCAGCAGGATGCTGGATTAGCACAGCTACGGGCAGCCAGTAGAGATCTCCATCACAGAGTGACAGGAGAAGGCTTTGCCGAAAGTTTCCAGATAAAATAAGAAGCTGAATAATTAATCAAAAATAATGGAGTTTTATCTGCACCTCCCTTCCTCGCCTTTTTCACATTTTTTTCTGAATTATCTAAAGATGGGTAGGAAAGGAAAGGGGAGAAACTTCACAATAAAAGGAGGAAAAAGCCAAATAGTGCAATTTCTAAGGGATGTTAAAAAGCAGAAAGAAGCCTTTGCATGTGCAGTATAAAAATCCAATATATCTGTCTCTGCTTGCTCATTCACACATCTGCCTTCTGTGCAATTTTCCCCACACACTTCAAGTACACGACTAGAGATGTTGAACTTCACTTTCCCCTCACCCCACGGAAAATTGGATTTTTAATTAGAGGAAAATGTCTATTTTCCTTGAGCATAGTAATTACATTTTTCCCCTCAAGTCACAAAGCTCATTTGGGAAAGTTTTACCTGAATGTTTTTGTTTGCCCAAACTGAGAGGGAGGTTGGTGGTGGAAATAAATGAGGGCAAGGGGGAAGTTTTTTCTACATTTTTATTTTGGTATAAAAGGCTGGATTTCCTGAAAACGTTGAGATACGGAGTGTGGCAAAGTCTGCAAATTACACTGAAAAATAATTCAAATTACACATGTATGTTAATGCTTGGTGAACACCTCCCTCCTCAAGGAAGGGGTCGGTCCATGGGATAAGCCAGCTCATTCTTCTCCTCCCTGAGCTCGGCTGTAGCTCTCCAGCTGACTCAAATGAGCACTTTTGTGCTGAATTGCTGCATGGTTGCTAATGCAGACCTTCACTGATTTCACATTTATCCATATGACCCTTCCTGAAGGCAGCCTGAGGCACAAGCTGAGCCCCTGTTCTAAAATCAGGATCACCAAGTGTTTCCAGCCCAGGAGAAAAGGAGTCCAGTGGCAGCAAACCCAGTGGCTCCAGTGCTAGCTATGGCTGTGCATACAACAAAGAGGGGAAAAAAGCTTCAGACCACCTAACCCAGAGTTAGTCTGAACCAACTTCTACTTCAGGCTGAAGTACCACAAACAGAACAAGTGCAAGAGGGGCTTGCTTCTGAAAACAAAATTACTTATGATGGACTTGCTTCATACTACCCAGGCCACTGCAGGCTTGCAGAACAGACAATTTTCACCTGATAGTTTATATCCAAGGGGAATCTGTGCCAGTGGCAGCTATCTGATGATCACAGGCATCAATCTGGTGTTCAGAGCTTTACCCTGTTCACAGAACAACTGAATATATGTTTAATAGGGAATCCCATTAGTAGGAGGTTTATTAATGTTTTTCTTACATGACTCCAGGAACTTACTGTGTATGTTCAGCCACAAGTAATGAATGTGCTTTGGGAAGGAGATACTGTAGAAATGGCCAGGATATAATGATCCATAGAATGTGGGTAGATAGGAGAATGGAAAAGGAGGAAATAAAGCAATTCAGAATGTGGGCCAAAGACTCACTGAATCCAGCAGGCTTTGGATAAAATTTGTTTTAAGGTTAGACACGTATCTTGCAAACACTCCAAACAAAAGGGCAGAGCTGATCCTTTCAGGGAGCAAACAGAGATGGAAGGGCCCTTGAAAGATGTTTGAGGGGTGGAGCTGTGACAGGAATAAAAATGGCATGGTCCTGCAAGAAGGTAAAGGAAGAGTGCAGGAAGCTTGGCTGGATTGGCTCAGCTATGAGGATTTAGCAAACAGGGACAGCAGAGGGGAAGGGAGATACATCCTTTGGTACTGAGCCTGTTGCTGGAGCCACGTGCCACCAGCTCTGATGGTGGAGATGGAGCTGCCCTCACTGACACCCCTGTTTCATTTTAACAATGGAAAAAAGAGGGTTGTGGAAGCTTTTCAATAAACTGCACTTGTTTGAAAGGAAGAAAATGGCCATACACCATATTATGAGGGAAAATGTCCTCCCTATTAAAAGAATGCTCAAAAAATCCTCAGAAACTGAGTTGCATCTGCCCTGCTCTTCCATGCCTGCTGCTAAATTTTACCCATTCCATTTCCACCTGCGCCTCAACTTGGCTTCCTCTTTCCCACTGACCCTCAGATGTGGAAATAATAAAGGAGAAATAAGACACTGCTCTTGTTTTCTGAGCTGTACCAGCTTCTTCCAAATTTATGGTGAAGATCTATTTTTTGGCAGGAATAACAAGAAAGGTCGGACTGGAACACAGCTGCAGGTGTGCAGCTACAGCCCACACCGCTGCTTTGTGTGGGGATGAAGGGAAACATGGGAGGGTTTGAACTGTGCCTGACAGGCCAGAGGCTCTTTTATCTCTCCTTGAGGGACGCTGGAGGGGAGCAGCTCAGCTGCTGCTCCACCAGATACATTTTTCCTGCTGATTTCTGGCCTGGGCAGTTTTGTATTACAGCTGATCCACACATCTGGCCTTTTCTCCTTCGGTTTTCTTTGCATTTGGTGTTGGAAAAGCCAACAAGAACAAACTAATCTGAAATCAAAGCCAAGTCAGCTCCAGAAAGAGACTAGAATAAGGGTTTGATACTTTCACTAGCACAAGGAAACAGAGAAGCTCTTTATGCTCAGCAACAAAGCAGGACAACTGTTGAGAAGGATGAAGAAATACTGACGTTTTCAGTAAAAAAATAAAAGGCTTTGATACAGCACTTCTATTTTGCTGATATCTCACTTTAGGCCTTACAGATCCCCGTTGGGGGTGCAGCAGAACTCAGCATTTGGGAAATTTGTTACTTGGGAGAAGCCAAATCTAAAGCTCAGCAAGAAAACAGGACGCAACTCCGCCCCCATTTCTGGAGGGACAGCAGGGAACCCACAAAATCTGGTTCCACTTGATTCAATTTGTGACTACAAAATTATATCTTTTCTTTCCACTGTTGCCTCTCAATGTCCCCACTGCACAAAGGTATCTGAAACAACTTTGCTCCCAACAGTTCCCACTCAGATACCAAAAAAAGTGGCTGCAATGCAAGAATTCAGTTTTGGGAAGGGAGGGAAGACCCCCCTCAAATTCTCCCAGACAGGAAGTGAACTTCTCCTGCTGTGTTTTTGGACTGGTGAATAGGACTGAACACTTGGGGAAATGCAGGCTACTTTCTTGATTTGCTTCAACAGGCACACAACTCAGAAAACTCAGCTTTGTGTGTGCCCCAAAAGCCTGAAAGCAGTAAGGGCACATCTGTACTGGTGGTGCACACATCATGGTGTGGGATCTGCCAGCCAGGAGCTTATCCTGGGTAGGATATCCAAGTCTCTCTGTAAATCTTACCCATCATCAGCTGCAGCTCCACAAAGTCTTGGCCTCAAGTAAAAGCTACATTCCAAGCAGGTGTACCTCAAATTTCTTTCTAGAAAAACCAGCTTGAAAGCATAAGGGCAGCTCAACCCTAATCATTTGGCCATTGTTGATCCCATTCCAACACAGCTACAAGCAGCTTTATCCAAAATAGAAATTAAATATATAAGCACACGGACTGGACTGTCGTGCTGTGCCTTCACTACCAGTCTTACCAAACGAACATTCTTGCAAGTATTGGAAATATGCTTTTAATTCCTTCTAGTTCCAGTACTAACTGTTATGGTCTAAGAATAAATTGTCTCTTAGTTATTTAAATAACCCTTGTTCCTCAAGCATTCATGTCCTCAGAAGCTACCACACCTTTTCTTGGCTGGGGAACCAAGGCCCAGCCTTGTGATTTGTCCAAGGCCATATAAAAAAATATTAATAGAGGGAATTTATGGCATGGCCAACATCTGGTGTAGATTATTTACAAATAAGTTGGCTCTCTAAAAAAATAAAATAATAGTTTTTAAGTTTGTTTACAAAGTTGCTGCATGTTGTTTCCACTATTTTATTAAGAGCACATGGAGCCATGCTCCCAAACAGCAGCATTAAAAATAGACTAGGATTCACGGTGGATGAAATTCAAGCTTTGGTTTTGATAAGCATCCAGAAGTCAGGATTAGCCAAACTCCTTTGGTCAGCCAAGAATTTATAGCAAGACATTTATTATGGAAAGCCAGGGTAGGAGAAACCTAAACAGAAGCAAGCCAGAGTCTTCCAGACAAACCCATCTGCCATGTAAAGGTATGTCACTGATATCTTGCCACCAAAAGGCAGCAGGGAGAACGAAAAATCTCTAAGCAGTTTGATCTGAAGCATTCAAAGAAGGTCAAATTACTTTATTACCCATAGTACCAGAGTACAACACATTTTCAGATGAGGATGTTGGACAAGGATTTGCCTTTTACATCAACACTAAATTTTCCCTGTGTAACAGCCCATTTTGTCAGGAGAAGCTTGAAACCTCTAATCCTAACAAGGAGGGATCTCGGAGATGTCCAGCTCTGTTCCACTTCCATTCACTGCACAGGTAACCCCCCAAAACACCCAGCCGAGAATGTTCACTGCTTTCACTGGATTGAGTTGCACTTTGTCATCCGGAGACACTGGCCAGGTTACAGGAGGAGGAAAGGAAGAGTATCCAGTACTTAGGAATTCATTAAAAAATGCAGATTAAAAGAATGAGAGCACATGGAAAAACAGTAGAGCTCCGACCACACGAAGTTTGCCAAACCCAGGATTCTACAGGAAGGAGATCATAACTGGAGAGCTTTCCTGAGCAGGAGAGGGTGACCTTCACAAAATAGCATCAACTGGATGCCTGCATTTGGATTTTCTATTTGTTTTCCAAACAGACTGTAAAGGTGAAATGCTCAAATATTAACTTAAAAGGTTGGTAAAACGTGGTTTAACCCAAACCTCACTGTGTGCAATTTCTGGAGATTTTAACTACCTGTCTGCACATCTGTAAGAAATGTGCGAGTTTACCTTGGAACCACAACCCTCTGTTCATAAACCTGGAACTAAGATGTACTGAAACAGCTTGCTGTCTTTTTAGGACTCTTAACATTTAATCCTGTCAGACTTCTGCAGACCTGGAAATGGTTGGACCTGTTCCTGTCACAGCCAGGAAGGATTACTGCATTCTTTCTTCTGAAGTATTTTTACAGAAACTGCAGTTCCTCCAAACTAAAGTTGAGGACCTTCCTGTGTGCTGAGTATCTGGCACTTTAAAGAGTAAGGCAGATTTACCCACTGCAAAACCAGATTACTGATACCAGACTGCAACCACATGCTGTTCTGAAATATTTAATCAACAGGGTAAGGATCTCTCATATCACTTTCCCTTGCTGCTCTGTATCTTCAAATGGATTTAGGACTGAGTTTCTTTACCTGGCACAGCTACTTCTGGGACTTTCCTCCACTCTATATTCATTTCTTTTCCATCATCACAGCAGATCTTGCTGCTTCCAGGGTTCTTATTTGCTGCAGATCCTGCTTTATCTGACTGGGACCAAATCCACTCCAGCTTGTGCATTATGTGATCAAACTGGTGCAAACCAGCAATGCTCAGAGGATAATTCACCAACTGAAGGCGAGACCACTTGTTGGCAAAACAAGGCCAGGCTTTGAGTTTCACTTTAGAAAGTGTTAACTTTTCAAAACTGAGTGTACCTAATTTCCCCCTCAGATGATCTGTGCTCTGTTCCAGACAGTGAGAAAAAGACAAATGATTTTTCCTCCACCTGCTCTTTTGCTTCACCACAAACGTACAGGTGTGTCTGTCATTCTGAAAGCCTGGCTACAAAGTCAAAGAAGAGGGGAACTTAAAACTCTGTTTATGAGGAGTTTAAATTTGTTTTAAAGGTTGGTTCTCTCCACCTGGCATCATTTAAGCAAACAGGTGAATCTTGTTGAAAAACAATGTGCTTGACTCTCCACTCAACTCTAATGGATTTGCACTGTTGTAACTCTGAACAGACCCGTGGGATGTTTATGCCCTACAAATAAACAGAAGTAGCTTTTCTTTCAGCAAATTCAATCTGTTTCACCCTAATGATCTATGTTTCCACTACTGAAAGAAATCCTAGTCCTACTTGGCTAACCCCAGTATTAGTCAATAATGACTTCTAGAGTATTCAGCCAACCTTCTGGGAAAAACAATATTATATATGTGTTTTGCCAAGGCAGAAATCATAAGCAAAAATATTGGACCAGCTGACATAAATTAGCACAGAGGCTGCACAAACTAGAAGCTCTGCGAGAGAAAAGAAATAATAAGCAAACTTCCCTACTAGTTATAGGAGACAAAATTGATGTTTCAATTACCATATTATCCTAAATCATTGGTAACAATAGTTGGAATGATTTCAGTTCTTTCTATATTTTTCTTTTAAGAACACAAATTCCCACAGCTAATTTGAAAAATAACTCCACATAATATGCACATGAGAAACAATAACTGCTTTTAAGGTAAACAGGCACTAATTCAGATTTTTGTTACGAGAATGGGATTCTGAGATCATGTACATAAAATTCAGCTTTTGATATGGTACTAAAGGCTACAAGAGATGATTTTGGAGAAGACCTGGCCAACTCTTTACTCAGCTGCTGCAAATGTCTCTTCCCAAATGCCCAATTTTGCGTGAAAGAAAGGACTGCTCTGTCCAGATGTGTCCAAAAGGTGTCCATGGACAAGACCTTTGTCTGGAGTCATTCCAAACAAGTTTTAATGAATTTACACCACACAAGTGGAGAAATGAAAAAAACAAAGACAAAAGCAGTTAGCTTTCATACATCAATTAAAATAGAAATGATCTTTCTCAAAATTATCTCCAAATTTAGGAAAGAAAAAACCCAAGAGATATTTTTCAAAACACAGCCTGCACAAAAGCAGCTTATTTGCTCATTTCTAACAAAGAGGTTGTGGTCCAGTGTGGCCTCTTTTTCACATCTCTCCATTTCAGAAACACTTATTTGGGTTGACTGTAGGACAAACAGCCCTACAAGTTACTCTGAGAAGTTCAGATCAAATTGTTGTGCTGACAGAAATTTGGCAGACAGAAGGATAAAGTGCTGGGGGGCAAATCCCCACCTGGAATAAATGGATTTCTGGGCTGTGCTGATCCCAGGCAGCCAATGGTCCAGCCCTTGGAGGCTCCACCATTGTTCCCAGTCAGCCCAGTCAGTTCATGACCCGCCTTGCTGTGACACCCCATAAACTGGAGCATTTCAAAGGAGAATGACCCTACCAGCTTGTCTACTGTCTCTGATTACCCCAGGCCAACCCACAGCTGTTCCTCATCAAAAAACTAAAGAATGAACCCTCCTAACAGCAACCCAAAAATCTGACCGGCATTTTTCCACTCTACTTTGCATATTTGAGTACTGATTTGCTTATCTCCCAGCCAGTGCTAATTATAAGGTTATTAACCTCTCTGTGAACTTCATTCACATCATAACCCGGTTCCTTTCCCTGCTGACATTACCTTACTCAATTTAAGAGGTGGAATATTCATCACAGGAAATGCTATTACTGGGATACCTTGTCCAAAACCACTATCCACAATTTCTCTACAGCTGAAAAATCATATTGAAGTCAAAGACTCGCTGGTTTGTGGTGTACTGAAAGAGTTTTAAAAGTACATTTATTTACAAGCCTGCTTATCCTGCTCACAATAAAAAAGATGAAATAAATAAAGTTACTCTGTTGATAGAAAAACTTGCACCCCAGTAATTTTGTCCCTTTAAAGCCACCTAAAATAGTGTTAATTTGTGATCATCTTCTGGCCTGTGACAGGGAAATCCCTACTTTCCACATACACAGAGATGGCAAAAAGCAAAGGCTGCAGGTATAACAAATTCAGCAGAACCACCCCTCACCTGGCAGGTGGATCAGCCAGCAGAGAACGTGTGCCTGCAGGAGAAGACTCAGCTCTCCAGGAGAACTATCACTGCTGCCTGCAACAGCCACCTGTTTCATTTTTGGGAGACAAGAAGAACAAAGCAGCCTTTCTGAAGAACAAGTCTGACATGAATTGCATTGAAGTTCACAGAAATGCTTCCTGCTAATTCCTGTGAGCTTTGGATCAATTCCCGTATTTGGCAACTGAAGGGATGCTCGTGCACTGGAGATTGGAATAGCTAAAAATAAAGCCAGTAACAGAACTGAAGGTCTCTGCTTGTGTGGAGGCTCCTGGCAGAAGTGTTGCTGAGAGAGAACATGTTCAAAAAAACCCATAAAACATAGGTTTGCATTATTTCTCCTTGGTAATAGCAATATTTTTATAATGTGCAGTTGAGTATTTTTACTTTAAATTTAGAGCAATTTTTAGGTTTGCTCACCTAAAACTACAGGTACAGGTCACAATGGACAAATCCAAGCAACCCAACTATTGATTAGTGCAAGTTCCTGTGATACCTGAGCCAAACTATTACTGCAGAGATTTGATTTTGTACAGGGATATGGCTCAGAAGGTCCAAAGATCACAAGCAATGAGCTGCAGGGTTCTATCTCCCTATCCCCAAGTCTCCAACAAACACAAGGGAAAACTGTGGCAGCTGGAGACAACGCAGAGCTCAAGCTGAGTTTTGCCCATGATGAGGAAATAAGCTGGCATCAGACACCACCAAGTACCCTAAGGCTTTGCCAGAGCTACCGACTTGCGTGCAAAGCAGGCAAAGGCTGCTCTGACACACAGCAAATAAAGCTGAGAAAATGACATCTCTGCTTGTAAAACTCAACCACATGGATTAGCTCAGATATATTTAAATATTGCAGGATAACCTTCCACGGAAGTTCAATTTCATTTCAAATGGTACCTCAAACTCCTGGATCTCTTACTGCATTTCACCAAAGGAGAAAGAAGAAGAGAAAGGAAGATTCAAGCAGAAATCTTACCATAACTCACAACAGAGGTGGGAAACAAGGGAGAGAACGCCCCTGCTTTGTTTGCACAGACAGAGACACATCTTTTTACTCTCTTTCAGCACAGTGGGGGAGACAAATCCAAACTCAGCAGCCAAGAGCTCCTGAGCACACTGTGAGTAAGGACATCGTGGGTTGGAGAGAGAAGTGAAGCAGGTACAGAGTAACAAACACTGGAAACAAACTCCCACTGGAGCACACACACTGGCAGAAGAGCAAGGATAAGAAGCTGCAGAATACAGAATCTGCTCGTTCCCGCTTCCAGGCCTCCTCTGAAAAACCCCCACGAGCCACCCAAGTCCCAAGGATGGTCCACAGAGCACTAGGATGACTTCTCACCTGGATGAGAAGCCAGGACCTAAATCCAGATCTATTACTCCAGAAAAACTGTGGCTAAAATAAACATGGCAATACCTTCACTCACATAAACAACCCAAGCTGTTCATATGTCAGGTTCAGACATTCATGTCAGCTGGTCAAGGGCCACATGCACTGATTTTGCTCTGTGGTGAAATCACAGTAAAGTAATAAAGCTGTGTAAAAAACAGAGGTTTGCTGGATACAACTGAAGTGCAAAATCTCCTGAACAGAAAAACTTCAGTAGCAAGCATGACATGGCCTGAATTTCTGCAAACCTTTGAAGAGAACACTGAAAATTACTATTTCAATTTTTTAGTGGACATGGGAGAAAAGGGGCAGAGTGAATGATTTCTCCAAATCTTTTAGCAAAATGGGGTTTTTGTAGTGGGTTTTAATTTTTTAAATTTTAATTACAGTTTTTTTCTTTTCAATCCTCCTCTTGCACTTAAGGGTTGTTCCAAAACTTTTGTTTATTTCTTTTTTAGCTTGATTCATCAAGATTTGCTAATCTGCTGAGCCATGTAGAGTAGTAAGGGAATTCAGTAGTGAATTCTGATCATTGTCTTGTGTGAGAGCATATTTATGCATGTAAACACTCATGCAGAGGAATATTTATCATTTTTAATGACTTGCATGTATAACTTTTAAAGTGCCAGTCTTAACCTGATGATGCAACTCCAGTTCTTAAAAAAGACTACAAGGCATGCACAGAACGCTGCAGAAATCCGAAGTCCCATTAACTCCCACCAAGCTGTAAATCTAAAATCCTGTGCTGTGCCTATGGAGACTCTGATCTGGGAGACCCTGCAGGAAACAGGGCGTATTGTCCAGGATATCTCATTCCTCAATGCCCTGCACAGCCTCTCTGACAGACTACAGAATGCAGCATTTCCTCCACAGCAGTTAGACTGTGAAGAAATAGTGACCACTTCCATTGGGTGACCAGGGGAAGAAGAAACCAGCTTGGTTGTGTCAAATGCAAACTTTGGGGTTTACAGACAAAGTGGGGGGAAAAAAAAAAAGTCATTCCTCAGCAGCCCAAAGGGTTGGATATCAAATAATTTTTGCTTTAAACCAGGAATCTTAAATTTTGCATTTGATAAACTAAATTTTTCAGGGGAATTCATCTGTTCTTACACTTCTCTTCATGTGTTCAAAATGCTTTGCATAAATTAAAAAGCCGAAAGTTCTAAGCTGGTAAAACCTAGGTTAGACACTTCAGATTTCCAAAACTATGGTGATAAAGCACTAAAAAAGTTTCAACATCTCTTCCATCTATGCAGTGCTTTTAGCCAAGGTTATTTACCACTTTATTCCAACCTTACAGAGAGTGTGTACACAAATCTGTGATTGATTGCAGTAACTTGGTTTTGTTCAATGAACACTTCAACTGCAGACTCAAAAACATGCTAAGGCTTGAACCCAGAATGGAAAAGCTGTATTTTGTTTTCCTAAAAGTAGAAATGGAATTCTACAAAGAGGAATAGGGCTGCTTGCCTATGAAACACAGTATTGTATGCAGATACAGTCAAGTGGAATACTGTCCTGGGCTGAAACACCAGGCTGAGTTATCACAGCAGCAGGAGGGTGGAAGGAAATGACTGGTGCTGCATTTGCAAATTTGAACTGAATTTAAACCCTTGGTCAAGAACATTATTCACTTGCCCCGTGCTGATGCCAAGCACTGTCCTGGGAGAACAGTGGTGTTTTTTTTTTTCATTTGCTTGATTTTTGCAAGAGTCTTACCCAGCAGGGAGCTGGGGAGACCAATCCTAGAGGTGCAGACCAGGCAGCTCCTCTGGAGGCAATGCTGACAGCACACACTGACCTTCTGTGCACAGGAATTGGTTAAAGTGTCCCTGCCCTCCTGGAGCAAAGCTGCCCTGAGGCCAGGATGTTAAACCCACAGCTATCAAGAAAGTGCATTTTGGAGTCAGGCTTGGGCTGGGCAAGCAAAGATGGAGAAACTCTGAGCACCACGAGGGCGTCAGGCAGCAATGGCAGCGCTGAGCACAGCTCAGCTTGGGGCTTGTTTGAACTATGACTGGGGGGGTTGCACTACAGTTTTATGGACAGAAAGAGCTGCCTGTACAGTGGGAAAGTGACAAGAAGGATAACAGAATAGAATGCTGGAATGGTTTGGCTTGGAAGGGACCTTAAGGATCACCTTGATCCAATCCCCCTGCCATGGGCAGGGACACCTCGCACTAGACCAGGTTGCTCAGAACACCATCCAGCCTGGCCTCGAACACTTGCAGGGATGAGGCAACCTGATCCAGTGCCACCACCCTCACAGTAAAGAACTTCCTCCTCATATCCAACCTAAACCTTCTGTCTTTCAGTTTGACTCTATTCCTAATTTTCCTGTCACTCCAGGCTCTTGTAAAAAGTCCCCTCCCATCTTTCTTGTT
This sequence comes from Cisticola juncidis, assembly GCA_013400215.1. Taxonomy (NCBI): domain Eukaryota; kingdom Metazoa; phylum Chordata; class Aves; order Passeriformes; family Cisticolidae; genus Cisticola; species Cisticola juncidis. The sequence goes on from VXBR01000360.1 coordinate 33,157, forward strand.
GGCTCTGTTTAGGTACTAGAAGGCTGCAATCAGGTCACCCCTAAGCTGACTTTTCCAGGCTGAGCAAACCCATTTCCCTCAGCCTTTCTTTGTAGGAGAGGTGCTCCATCTCTCTAATCTGAGAAGTGAAATACATATTTTTTAAAAAGGCACATTTCATTTTGGTAGAGGTAAGTTTCACACACAAAGTCACACTAAAGGTGCATTTCTCAGCCCAAACACAGGCATCTACAAGCTGTTTATCTCAATGCTCCCACAATTACAGCAGAGAAGAATAACTTCTACCTCCCATTTTACCTCCAAGACAGAGAATTAAAACAAGCCACATGTGTTTAAGTATTGCCTATAACTCCTATTGCTGATAAAGGGGGCCCAGGGGACTGGATCAGCTGTGGAAATACCTGAAGGTAAGCGAGTGGAATTCAGTGACACCACAAAGTCAGCACTGCTTGCACATGCACCAACTCCCAGTTCGCACAGCTCAAGCACCAGTTCTCTCCTCCTCCACAAAAAAGACAGGATGATTTAATGTCTTTGCAGGTGTACTGAGCATTCCCTGTCCCCCTTCAGACTGCTCCACACACAGCTCCTCAGCACACCACTAAGGCTCGGGCATGATCTCCTTGACCCAGGATCTGGGTGAGGATTTGGCCATCAGGGCAGTAAATGTGCCAATAGCAAAGGAAGTTAAAAATGCTGTTGGACATAGAACAGACTTAGTTTTTCTCACTTAGCTGTAAATACCAAAGCAGGGTGTGCAATTCAAACAGCACCTTCTCATTCTTAAAGGGTTTAGGCCGGGAATTTGCTGTGTCCATGGAAACACCAGGAGAAAGGCTTTCAAGTGAGATTTCCACTTTCTACCACTTGCTTTATGCAGTATTTTCACAATGCATGGGTTGCTGTTGGGTTTGCTTGCAAACAAGGACCTGGGCTTAATCCCACCTGTCAGGCAAGCACAGAGGACAGCTTCTCCTCATTATCATGCCCCAACCCTGCTTTAGAGTATCACACGGAGGCAATAAATATTCCTGGATTAACATCCAAGATACAGGTGGGTAGAATAGAAGCATGCACACCTTACCCTGAGAATGGGCTGACACAGTCCATGCTTGGGATGGCTTTGTTAAAGCAGTCAGCAGGGTAGTTGGAAGATGAATAATTGAAGAAACAGCTTCTTTAATATGAACCATGGGCAGCATGTGGTGCAACTTTCCCTCTGTTTCCCCCTCCCCAACAAGAATTCTTCATATCAAGCTGGTTTGGTGCTAAGTGCACATATCTAGGAGGCATTTCTCTCCAAAATTTGGATCCAAACACACATCAAAAATAACAGTTCATCCGTCACGGTTGGGAAGCATGTATGACAAGAAAATATTTGCTTTGCTCTGGTTTTGTGTTTGGTTTGCTGACCGCTTATATCAAAAAGCTAGAACAGCTTTTTCATCTTGCCGTAGTTTAGAAACATTTATAGGACAGATGGTCTAAATTTGTGGGTTTTATAAACTTAATGAGAATGTAAAAAAAAAAAAAAGGCGCATATGGGTGCAATATTTGCTGGGGCTTCTTTGAGCTGGCCAAGAAGTAGCCCACTGCAGAGGGGAGTAACAATTTCATTGGGAACTCATTCCAAGGTTTACAAATGACTGAGCAGAGGCACTGCCACAGGCTTTCTTCACCTCAGTACCAGTTTCACTTGCACTGTGTGGTATAGGGAAAACATACATTTATTTATTCTTCCCAGCAAGCAGCATTTCTTAAATTTTGCCTTCACATAGCTGCTAAATGGGCTCAACAGAATGCACAGGTGGTGCTCCATCCTCTGTCCTGAAGACATGCTCGGGGCCCTTGCTGGGCCCAACAAAGAGTGTAGCTCTCAGTTCAGCTCTCAGATGGTTGTATTATCCTCGTCCTACATGCAGCTCTCTCTTTCTCCAGACACCATTCCAAAAGGACACTGACCATGTAATCTGGGCTTCAGGTCAGACCAAAGCATGGAGAGTTGGGGGATCTGTATGGAGGCCCTGGTGCCAGGCTCTGTCACAAACTTTGGGCACTTCAGCATGACTTTTGTCCTCAGGTGGGCTCCAAACAGAGCCACCATGAGCACTGAATGAGGGAGGAGAGTTCTCTCTTCAGGGAAGAACCAAGTATCCCAGTATCTAATCTCTTTCTCCACTTACTCCAAGAGCCAGTGTGTGTAAGGGTCCCTCAAAGTGAATCGATCAGTGAAAAGAGTAAAATTAACTTATAAGGTCAGTGAGAGCCCTATTTCCTTATTATTAAACAATTAATAAAAAGCATCATCTTTTCAGGCTCCTAGTACCAGTCAAATTCACCATCTAAAAACTTCATCTCACCTGAAACACTTCAGGTTGAAATAAAGTAGGTTGAAGATGTTTTCATGAAACAACATACTTGGTATAAGACTGAGAGTAAGAACCTCCAGTTAGAAAAATTCCCCCTTCATCCAGCTCCCCAGGCTGAAAAAGAGAATTCAAAAGATCCGCTTCCAGTTCTCCCTTATGTGAGCTATTAAAATATTCATGAACAAAGTGTAATCCATCAAAACAAGCTTCACTAACTTCAGACTTCAATTTTCACCTTGGACAGTCCTCTTCCAATGAAACACACTAGGAGGCATGAGCCTCAAATTATTTTCAGTGAAATGTTTCAGAATGTTGCCACATAAGCTGTCACTTTTAGTTTGTGCATAAACACAGCATTAAGAAAAAACAGGCAGCAATTCTCTCAAAATTATTGTCTGAGCCCCTTTGCAATCCTAGGCATGCCCTGTTTCTTTTTACACCCAGCTGCTGCTTCCAAAATCTTCCTAAGCATCCTGATTTTTTATATTATATCTTTAAATGTGACAGCTCAGACTATGGTCAGGTGTGAATGAACAATGCAATAATTTGAGGAAACCTTGAACAAATCCTTTATCCCACTAATTTCAAGGGGAATTTGAATGAGCAAGGCTTGCAGGCTGTGCAGGCCTTGCTTTAGCTTAGATTTCAGGCTCTCTCTCAGCAAGCAGAATAGAAATCTCACTGATTAACAAGCAGAGCAAAAGCAGCACAGGGCAGTGCTGTGCCCTGGTCTGACCCCCAGGATTCCTCTGCACGTTATCAGCTCGAGACAGGACTGCTGTGTGTACAAAGGGCTTATTCCCAATGGTGAGTTATCTCTAGACAGGATCCAACAAAATCCAGCTATTCTGGGAGCAGAGGGACGCTGTGCTTACACAAAAATCACCTTTTCATGCAAGGCAGAAGCACGCCTGCCTCCCCCACCAGCTCCTTACCCACCCCCACCTCCCAATAACTAAAGTTCTCAACAAACGTTCAGCAAATATTTGGACAAACAGCCAAGGACTTCTCAGAACATCAAATGATTATTAAATCTTAAACTGTACTTTCCAAAAATAATTTTCTGCTGCTGTTTGTTTGTTTGAAAGGAAGGGTAGTAAAATCCACAGATGTGTACAGCCATAAACCTTTAGATGAGACTCAATTTCCTTGATGTCCAACGATAAAATCCACTAATAAATGCGTACAGATGCAAAGGCCTATTTGTTGTCCTGTCAAGTCAGGCCATGTGGAACAAAAAACCTAAAAGCAACCAGGAGAGGAACTAATGATGTAGGCTCGCCTCTGCCAAGATGCACTTACTGCAGTTCCTGTGACATTTAAGGAACATAATGATGGGACATTCTTTTTAACTTTATTGTTTTGTCAAAAGAGGAGTTTTACAGCTGAAGATCACGTTCCCAAGATAGTCAATTAGGTTATGCAGATTTACACACACACTGTGATCTCCTTTGTGCAGCATGACCAGTTTCTTTGCTAACAGTCACTCACATTTGATGACAAAGATGGGGCTGGTGTCAATATCTCCCATATAGAGCCGGATTATGTTTTATTTTTTTTATTTTAAATGCTTTCCATGAAAAGCTCTTTAGATCTCCTGGTGCATCAAGACAGCTTTTCTTTTTTTAATCTCCAGATAATTATTTCTGAATGTGCAAATATAGTTTTCAAGGGGAAAAAAACCCACTCTCTGGAGTAACCAAACACCAGATTTCCGCAGTATGAAAGCCATTTTAAGGCACTGTGGTGTGCTTCGTGGTTAGCCCTGCTTCTACTTAATTAGGGACCTAAGTTATAAGTCCACAGCTGCAGGAGAGCAGTAAATAGCTATTGCTGACTTCCTTATTGCCAATATGTACATCATGATTGTAGGGTGAAGAGCAGGGAGCTTTTCGTAAACACTGCCTTGTGCAGCAACAGTACTTTGATGTCATAAAAATGCTGTTACATATTCTAAAGTCTTAATTGTGGTCCACTGCAGTGCTGTCAGCTTCCTGGTGGAGCACTAATCCTTTCTGAGATTTCTAGGGGATGCAGAACACCTCTTTGCAGGTTTCCTAATTAATGCAACCTCTCCTCACTGAATGCAAGGCACCAAGCCCCCTGTAGCACACGATACTCACGCTGGGGAGGGAAAGGAGAGGGGGAAGGAAAGGAAAAATGCCCTCCCCCCTCACCCCCCAGTCTGAAGGGCACTTGCCTGCTCCATATTGTTCTGATTACCAGCATCCGCTTGTTCACTGTTAGGAACACTCCCCCACTGAACACCCTGGCCAGAAACCCCTTATTCAGTGCCTCCAAGACAAGAGTGCCCACAGCAGTGGTCCCAAATAACCCTTCATCTTGCACCAATCCTTGCTGCAATATCCAGACAGATCCTCCCACCTCAGCACATTCTGGTTTTATGCGTGGACTCTCCAGCCTCTCTCTTCTACCTGCATTCTTCAGGTCACTGAAAATTGAAAGCCTTCAGATTTCTTACCTATTTTTAATGCCCTGTCTTTCTTCTATGCTCACTGTTGCTGCCTTAGTAAATTTTTTTTTAACCAGTTCTCAGCCTGTTTGACCCCCTCCATGGCAGGCAACTTCTGATTGCTACCCCAGAAACAGTGGAAATCTGTCTGAAAAAGCCTCAAATCAAAACAAGCAAAGCTTGCAAGAGTTAAAAGTAACCTGGCATCACCAAAACCACTTCTGTTCCCAAGCTGGTGCCAAGCCCTGCCCCTGGCTGCACGGCCAAGCCTGCACAGGGTGGGACAGACATTGCAGGAGCCAGCAGCCCTCCTGAGCTCACACCTGGCATTAATTCCTGGGTCTCCACACAGCCACCTGATCCCCAGTGCTCTCTCCTTGTCTCCGGGATCCACTCCTATGCTCTGGCCTTTGCAGGTTGTCTGCATGACCACAGAAGTTCCTCCTGGCCTTCAGAGCACTCATTCTTCTGGAGAGATCAGGCCATCAGCAAGTAAGAGCTCAGCCTCAGAAGAAAACTGTAAGGAGTGGACAGGACACTGAAGAGAAGGACTTAGGTGCAGTCCCAGCTCTGCTGTCACCTTAATAAGCACAAAGACATCTTTTCCTCTTTTCTCCACATGTTCCCACAAAGGTTACAGGAGCCATGAAGACCAGCTCCTCTCAGCACAAGGTGTTTGGCAGGTGTGCTGGGCCACACATAGAGGATGGCACTGCAAGCTCACATTCTATTTCATGTCAGTAAATAAAAGCCACCCATTCCCACTTAGGCCAAACAGGCTGTCAGGAAAAGGCCCCAGGTTCTTCTCCTGTTGCCAGCAATGCATTCAGGGATCAAACATCACCTGCAAACAGGCTGCTGACCTCAAGTAGTCCTTCTAGACATCCTTGTAAACAGAAATAAAGAACAATGCTACCAACCACAGAGGGAGAGCTTACATCTACAGAGATGGGATTTGTGCAGTGTCCCTGGTAAACACCAGCACTTTGGAACTTGTCTTGATGAATGGGGTTGTCTGATGGCAACACAATGGGGACTGATGATGAAACGGTGACAAATGGGTTTCCTCCTGGCTGCACTCAGCTATTATTTGCCATCTGAACAGTCTGTCTCATGGAAACATATTTTGCAACATGAACACTGATTTCATGCAAAAAACCCCAAAGAGTCCTGTCTGCCAAAGGCAGCTCTCAGAGCAAGAAGCAACTGGATTAAGGGCACAGAAGATGACAACAGCTGTCTCCAAGGGAGTTGCAGACCTCAAAGAATGACCCAGCGATGTTTAGTTTATACACCTGCATTTACCAAGTCAGCAGAGCATCTGAGATCAGCCTCGACAGCTCAGTCTTTACATAAGGGGTGGGGATATCACAATGAAAGGAAATGCAAGGAAAAAAGCTGGCCAGGAGAAAGGAGAAGAGTCAAGACAAATCTAATTGACTTCACAGTAGGGAGCAAGAAAAGGAAAGATATTTGTGAAGCCATTATAAATTGGCAAAGAAAGTAGGGGAAAACAGACACATCAGTCACGCAGGAGAAGAAGAGAGCTCTGTCAGAACCGAATTGTCAGGCTGTTCCATAGTGACACCCAACCCATTTGGTTATGCTTCAATTCCAGCTGAGCTTATTGGGTGTCTGGGCCTGCAAGCAGCTCTTCTGAAAAGCTACAGATGTCACCCCCAGAGCTGCCTCTGGGTGGGAAGCTCACATCTGGGAGCAGCTTAAGATCCCCACAGGAACACAAACATCTCCCAGCCCAATTACAAAGACAGAGTTTGAATTTCTGTTCTGAAAGGGCACACCAAGAGCGAGCTGAGGGAACAGAGCCACCATCCAAACACTTTTTTCTTCACTCTTTGCTGTCCTAAGGGGATTAAATGATATAAGGAATGCAGTGGGATAAATTAGAGATTAGAGACAAGTTTGAAGTCCTGGTTAGTCACTGGGCTCACAATGGAATCCAAAGCTACACAATTGTTCCCCTGAAGAGATCCCATAGGGTATCACTGATAGTACAGGAAGCACTCAAACAGCCCAATGCTACAAAGCCCTGAATGAAACCAAGGCCTTAGGATCAGGTATACTGTGGGCTGCTTGGGGATAAATGAAAATAAATAAGAAACACATGCAAAACACCCAAGAAACACCACCAAACTAATACATTTAAATAAATAAAATGTTTTCTGCTTCCTTGAATGGCTTTATGTTTGTATATCCCACATCACTAGATATATTTGCCTCAAGGCTATTGCTGGCATCCTATTTCTTGTTGCCCTATCAGAAGTTCAGGGGAATAATATTTTATCAATAAGCGCTAAACTTCTGACTCAGAGCATATAAAGTCAAAGGTTTCATGCTTAAAGTAAATGGCTGACTTGTCTCTCATTTCTAAAATCAGATAATTCCTGCTTCTATCAGTTTTTCTGTGTCACCTACTGGCCACCTGCTTTGTGTTGTAAGACTTCTGTGTATTTATAAAATGAGCTCATAGTGCTTTTCAACAGAGCCTCTCTTGGCTACTGTTGGTGAAGCTCTGGACTCCAGGAATCAGTCTCAGTTTCAGAAAGGAGGCATCAAGCATGAGAGCCCACCATACCAGCTGGAGTCTACAGCAACAAAAACCCCTTAAAATTAAATAAATCAAGTCTCCCTTATATTGTATACGTTTTAGAGCCCATACAACAATAAAATAGCAGCCACCAAAAGTGGCATATCTTCATTCACAAAGCTTTGTGAAAGACGTGTCCCTTCCACTTTGATCTTTTTCTCGGAAAAAAAAATCCTTCCAAAACTCTTATGGGAAAGACCAGTGATCTGTCAGAACCAAACCAAGAGATACAAGAGCCAAGAACACCAAATGGGGCTCTACTGCACACTGATTTGATGAATCATGTCAGAGATGGAGCTTGAAATAATTGTAAAACCGTTACCAGAATCCAGATTATGAAAGGATAAATTAGGGAAGCTGTCCCCATCCACAGAGTAATTGGGGAGCAGTTTTTAGCATAACCAAAGGCCCACAGAGGCAACATTAACTCTTAAGCTCCTAAAGGGTCACTGCACAGTAGCTGAGGCAGGAGTTCTATTTACACTGGATGTGAGTGGGTACTTATATACCCACTTACAGGCAGGGACTTGTGGATACCCCCAAATTACTGACTGACTCAGGAGGCAACATTTCTGGAAATAATGATTCAGTGCCATGGGGTGGCTGCATGAATCTGTTCCATCAAACCCAGCACAGACACCCACAACCTCAGGTCTGTGGTATTTCTCTCTTTGGAAACATGCAAAAATGTTGGGAGTGTTCAAATATCTTCAAACAGTGTAGAAGATCTTATCTGCTGTGTTGCATGCAGCACCCAATGCTGGCAAGCTACCTAGAAATACCATTCCCTTGGATTTAATTACCAGTATCTGTGTTTATTTCCCCACCACCCACCAAAAAAAATTAAAATCCAGTAAGGACTATAGATAGCTTCATTAGCTTCGGTTTTACAGCATTACCTTAGCTTAGGTGCTTCTTAAAACAGTCCACAATTATCTAATTTCTCAATGGACACTGACTTTTAAAACCTATTTATGATCCAAATGAATTCCTTCAAGTTCTTCCAATAAGCTTTCTTTTACCTTAAACAGTACAGAAGCATCTCCAGGCTGAAATCTTATTTGTGTCCTAAATTCCTGGCATGTCCAGGACATCTATTTTTCAAAGAATGTGAAGTTCTGACAGATGCATAAATAGGAGGCATCATAAGGACTGGAGGAAGAAAGAAAATAAAGAAAAAAAGCAAAATGCTTAATTCTTTGAAGCAAACACACCTCAAAACCCATTATTTTAGGAAGAGCACAGTAACATCTGTCCAGTTCAAATAAGTAAGATTTAGGATAGGAATCTAGTTTAGGAACCAAAAAAAAAAAAAAAAGGTTGCAGTTACACCTGGGATGAATTTGGTTTAGCAGCCCACTTATCTGTACGTAAAAGTTAAATAAATTCCCCTTAAACAGCAGGTTATCAAGCAGAAATCAGCAACACCTGCTATATTTGTACAATAACAATAACAAGCTGGGATGCCATTCATTTATGCTGAGAAGAATGCCAAGTTTGCCAAGATTTGTTTTGGCCGCCGGTAAATCTATGTCTAATAGGCAAGTGATGCATTTCATGGAAAATAAGCTGCACCTGGATTTGAGTCATACCTTGTCCCCTTGAAAACCTGTCATATCCTCCTACTTAAATGTCTCTGATACAATAAACACATGAGCACAAACAAGGCCTGACTCTTTTGCCCTGTCTCTCTCTTCATTCCAGACAGGAAACATAAACCAGCTAACAGCCTGAGATGCATGAAACCATTTCTAAAGCTACTTCGGGCCATTTGTTTAATGTCATCCAGGATCTCTTTTGTGCACTGGACAATTTTCCTACCATGTGTTTGCTTATTGTGTTACCTGCTGCTGCATTTCCATGTAGTGTAATAGAAACTGGAGCCAGCCCAGTCTTCACAGAAGGTGCCTGATCCTGCACCACTGAGGTAAAAAGGAGCTTCAAAAGGGACAGATGCTGCAGGTGGACTCATAAAACATAGCTACATTAATATTCTTGCAGTGAAAACTATGTGAAAAACGTGGGGAAAATGGTATATGGACTGGAATGGGTATCACATGGGAGATGCTGCACATTTGTTAGCAGTCATGATTTGATAAATAAAGATATAGGATATATCTTCACTTTTAGGTCCCAGCGTGAACGAAGTGCAGGTGGGTGGCAGTGACAGCTTTGGAGGGGCAGTTGAGTCCAGCAGCACGCAGGCCACAGGGAGCACTCCAGCCCCACGTGCATCCTGGGCAGACAGGGAGCAGGAGGGTGGGGAATGGGGCAGGGTGGTACCTGGGCTGAGTGAGGAGCTCCCAACACCTGCAAACAGCTGCATTCCTCAGCTTGGACGAGCCCCATGGCTGCTCCCCAGAGCACACGGCAGCAGGGAAAGCCAGGAGGCGCTGGCACTCCCACACCCAGAGGCTTGTGCAGGAATGTCAGCAATGCTGTCCCGAGTTTCTCCACCACGGTAACAGAGGTCATGCACACTTTTGATGGAAACCCCTTCCTTTTGAAAGGCCCCGTTCCCCCAGCAGTTAGAAAACCCCTCAGGCCTGCTACAAGTACAAGGATTGTTGCTGTATGAAAATTCTTGCTACTATTTTAGGTTTTAAGTGTTTTACTGGCATAATTCAGCCAATTTTCCCCTCTTTGCCTGTCACGTGTCACATTGCAAGGCAGGTGCAAAGCTTGCAGAATTTCAAACTTTCACATTTAACATATTTTTCCCTTCATTTATGCATTGACTTTTCCATACAGGATCTACGCATGTCGACACACCTGAAAATGGGTAACTAGATCCCTTTTCCACATTTAATGAGTGCTTCCCTCATTATTCTCCTTCCTGTAGGGCCACACAGGTAGATATAAAAGGGAAAATTAAAATGACTCAAAGTCACTTTAGTAATCCCCAGACCACCCATGTCATTAGCGCTGCTCCTCCAGCAAATGCTCCATTTCAAGGGGTTCTATGGCACTTGCAATAATTTCAGAGCAAGACAGACCATAAAACCTCCTAGAACTGCTTGATAGAGGCAGTGGGACACACACTATGGCACTCCAATAACACAGCCTAAACACAGCAGCTCCCCAGCAAATCACAAACACTGGTTAACAAGAACTAGTGTTTCCCACCCACCTCAATGATTTATCTTAAACTCTTTGGCTCATTCCTTAATTTCATTTTCTTCCTTGGACTCTTCAGTGGGTGGAAAGAACTACCAGACAAAACCAGGTTACTGAGTATTTCTGAGAAGAGATTGCCTGGATTGGGTTTGTGCATGTGTTCCTGACTGCTGAAGTAATGTCAGGGCAACCAGGGAGAACATGGTGACCTGGAAAAAAGCCTAACCCTCGGGAAGAGAATGTGGGTACTGATAACAGGGTTAGACAAGGGACAGAAAGGAAATGGAAGGTCAATTTGCTGATGTGTGCATGTTCAGGCAAGTAGGATGGGAAATGAAAAGGAGGAACTGAAAGCATCAATACATAATCAAAATTATAGGTTAGTTGGCATAACATATAATGGAATAACTCATATGACTGGAAAATTAACATTAAACATGTTCAGGAATAGCTAGCAGGGGAAAAGAATGTCTGTTCAGAAAGAGACAGGGTATATTACTGGAGGAGTGGATAAAACAGCTTGAAAAATGGTAAGAGCCACAAATGCAGTTTGTTAAATCTTAAACTTTGAAGGTGATGATGAAGAGGCTTCTTGTCCCCCCAGAGTTCTACTGTAAGATGACCCTAGGGGGGGATTTAAGGCATCCTGATATCTTTTGTAACATCTGCTGTACCTTTCCCAAGAGCAGACTGTCCACGGAAGACAACAAGGGAAAACAGAAGCAGCTTGGCCTTGGCTATTGAGGAGGAGCCAAAAGAGACAAAGCACAAGGCACTTTTGTGATACTAAGTAGTAACAAGGCAATCAGAGGAGAAGGAAGATCACAGACAGCAGTAATCCACCCAAACTTGCTCAGGCTGCCGTGGTTCACACAGACACTGCTGTGTATTTCCACGCAGATATGAACACAGCAATGCTGCACTCTGGTTTGGAGGCATAAAGCAGTGTCCCAGAGGAGCCATGATCCGGGTAAATCTGTGGCATCCAGTTACTACCAACTCTACGTTTTCCTCATGTCCTAATGGGACAAGAACAAAAAGTTACGAATGCATTGCTATAATTGAATTTTCATCCACAAATTAATTCCAAGAGGTGAATGATGAGTTCTGTCTAAATAGTGTCTCAGAGGCATCTGGAGCAGTGCCTGCACTTAGTAGTAAAGCTTTTTCAATAAAAACTCTCTGCTCTGTGGCACTGAGTCACTCACAGTAGCAGAAGTTCACTTGCAATATCACATATCACCATCAGTGCCTCTCGTGTTCCAGGCTTTGAAGGAACGGCACTGATGGAGAAGCTGCACTTGAAATGGTGCTCAGAGGCTGGGGTTACAAACACTCACAGGTTCAGTGCCATCTCTAAATGATCACAGGGTAAGTCTGATACTGTTACTCAGATTATCTCCAGGACCTTTCTCCTTTGCAAGAACTCTACCACCAAGTGCAATTAGCTGCATTCAGGAAGTCCCTTTCCTAAGAAAAAAACCCACAAAACCATCAAAAAAACCCTAGTGTCCCTCTTCTGTAAGGACAGGCTGAGAGAGCGGGGGTTGTTCAGCCCAGAGAAGAAACAGTTCTGGGGAGGCATTCCAGCACCCAAAGGGGGCTACATGAGGGCTGGAATGACAGCAAAGGGAGGATGGATTCTAACTGACATAGGGCAGATTTAGACTAGGTAACAGGAAGAAATTCTTTACTGTGAAGGTGGCAAGGCACTGGCACAGGTTATCCAGTTAAAATGTGGATGCCCCATCCCTGGCAGTGCTCAAGGCCAGGTTGGATGGGGCTTTGAGCAAGCTGGCCTAGTGAAAGCTCTCCCTGCCCACAGCAGGGCAGTTGAAAAAAGATGGTCTCTAATGTCTGTTCTAGCCCAAACCATTCTGTAATCTGAAGTCCAGACAGGAAATGAATTTACAACCGACAAATACTATCATACTATTTGTAATATCTGCTGAATTCCTTCAGCAGATCCACAGCACAGGTTGTTAGGATATACCTGTCATCCACTTGCATCAGTTAAAAAAAGAGATCATGCAAGATCTGGCAGCAAACTGGGAACTTTTAGGGGGTAAATCACTGTAAATAATTTGATTTGGGTTTGGGATAGAGCTGGTGATTTAACATGGCTGTAGAGCACAGGTATAGCTATTTTAACCCTTTAGTCAAATCCCAGCTTTTCTACTTACCTGGTGATATTTCTGTACTACATAAAGGAAACATTTAAAACCAAAGGCAAAAGTCCTTCTTGCCTTGTGTGCCATGTAAAAAAAGATCTAACCTCTTTGTCAGGGGCAGATGTCACAGTGCAGGGAGTGGCCAGACCATATTTGTGCCTTTGCATATGTAGATGGACACCATTTCACTTCCTTGAGCAGCAGTTTACTCCGGATAAACTACTGTTGATATGTCAGGTAAAAAACCCACAACAACAACCATGTTCAGAAATTATTACAACAGGCTTTGTGGCCTGGATGCCTTAAGGATGGCTTTGACCTTGTGACAGGAATTACAAAGACCATAATTATCAATGGCATGGCCACAATAGATCATTAAAGCTTTAAAAAATTAGTGGGTTCCCTTGTATGCTGGGGAGATGCCTTAAGTAGAGAAAGATTTATTCTGGAATGAAGCTATCTATACAAGGACTTGCATCTGCACAAGCTATATGACCGTAGTTCCACTCAAATATCCCACAAAGATGAGCCCCTTGCAAACCTTTCCCCTCAGGGGATCTTTTTCCAGTCCCCTTTTCCTGCACCTTCTGGTCTTGCCACACCGGCGGCTCTGCTCGCAGGGAGTGGGAGCTGTTGGTGTGTGAAGCTCACCCGAGTGATCCATCAGAGCAGTGACACAGGCAGAGCTGGCTTGGCTCACACCTGAGCGGAGAGCAGGGGAAGCACTGAGCTACTCAAATCACATGGAGGGATTGCTGCATTTCTGTACCCTGTGGAATCTGATTGCAATTTCTGTACCCTGTGGAAGTCCTGGGTGGGTCACTCTCTCATCACTGAGTGCCCTTCTGTTAGTAATTGACTCAAACAGCAAAGCAGGGAGGGATGTTCGTATTTAGGCTTTATTCCACTTACCTGTTCCAACATGTATTTGACTGGCACCCAGAGCTACAAAGCACCCACAGAGAAAAACAACAGCCATGCCAAACTGTTGATATTCTAAACAGCCAGATACATCTCCTGATAAAGCAAGAATTGCAAGTGTGCTGTCAGAGTTTACTGCCCTGAGCTCCACTTTTCTGTAGTAGGAGGGATGGAGGAAGCACTCCAGAAGACAGCCCACGTTCCCATAAACATTTTCCAAACCCAGGTTTCACTGAAGTGTTGCATGTACCTTGACACAAACCAAGGACAAACAGTAGCATATACAGAATGGAAAAAGCAGACAAGCCTTCATAACCTCTCCTGCACAGTTCCATCCTTAAGAGGCACATTTATTCACACAATTCACTGCCACAGCTGAAGCGCTGCTTAAAAAAATTGGCCCTCATTGTTTCTTGATGGACTGCCTTTTCAATTATTTTTCTTGCCTTTAGCATTCATCTTAATACTCTAACAGCTGCTTAAATGGTCAAAAAAATGTGATCTTCTGTAGAGCTGCTTGGAAAGTGCTTGATTTTTCCTGGGCAAAACTTCAATGGAAATACATAATAGTTTTCATCTCAATTTTTCAAAGGAAAAATTCAATTTTTCGGCTGAAGCTCAAATACCAAAATATTTCAACCAAAACCCAAAATATTTCCATTAGGAAATGCTACTGCATGGTGTCCTGGGAGATGGAATTCCACATCTCATGCTCTCATTTCCCTTTATGCTCCATGATACAGCTGATTTCCCTTTTTCCAGATGAAAGCTGCTGCATCACTGAAGTTGTATTTCCTAACTCCTGGTGGGACACACACTAGAGAAGTGAATGGGGATCTGAGACTGAAGAATACCAGCAAATTCCCACACTACCCTTTCAGATTATACAGATGGAAACATTTTGATTTTCAAGAAAGGCTTCAAGAAATGGTTTCCCTGGAAAGCAAACCCCTTTTCAAGGTAAGCTTAATTGAAAACCTGTGATTTCTGTCAACAGGCAGTTTCAGGACAGCTATTTTGTTTCAGCTGGTTGAACAGATCCTGCTGTTGAGCATTATTCCAGATTCCCTTACAGCCTGAGTGCAGTTAGTTATAGCAGCCAAAGCTTTCTAGAAGACCTGGGCATTCCATTTCTGTGGGGTTTTGAAATGAGCACCCCAATCATGCAAGCTTTGACAACAACCTGGGCTGGTAAGAGGCAAATCACAAGGCACTGAGTCAGTGCCTTTGAGAATTAGTGAATAAATGGCTTTTTGAGTTAAGGAAACACCAGCCTGGCTTTACTTGGTGGCATACAGAGTTGTCAGCAGAACTCAGAGCATCCAGGGTTGCTTTTGGATGTAACGAATGAATTTACGTTTTTGATGAGACTCTTGGTTCTTCTTGTCGCTGCCTGGCGAGCTCCAAGAGCTGCGATCCCCTGAGAAGGGGAACAAGCACTTATGGACGGGCAGGAAAAGCAGACAGCACAACCTTGGGCATCCAAGGGCTGCAAGGCTCTCTGAGAGTCACTAATTTCAGTGTGACAAAACCATTCCTTGGATGTAAGGGAAGCCAAACTTTGCTCCCTACCTAGGGAGGGGAGAGGGCTGACAGACTCCTCAACTGAACTCACAGTTTGGATAGATTTGAGCATCTCTCCTTGAAGTCCCATCTACCAATGAGACCTTTTGTCCAGGGGCTCAGCTGCTTTTCCTTCAAGTTTCCACATCACAGGGTTTCTCCGCTTTGCCTTTCCAACCCAAAGGCCTTGTTATGGTTCTGGGCCTTACCAAGTGATGCAGAACAAAATTTCTTCCCAAATCTGCTAATCAAATCAGTTTGACCAGCCAGTCCTCTGCAAAAAGAGGATTTTAAATACTATGTCCAAGCACTGGCCTACCTCCAGTGTCATGTCTCCAGCTGGGAAAAATCTGGTGCCTCAGAGGAAAGCAAACAATAAATCCTTCCCAAGTCCTGCAGGCTGAAACCCTGAAACATGAGATTTGGTTACAGCGTTCCATTTAAAAAGGATTGGGAACACACTGAAACCAGTACGAACCTTCCTGTTCTCCCCAGGAGGGGAATGGATACCACCACATCCCAAATAGTTTTTCTCTGCAGCCAGATTACAGCATTGGTATCCTTCATCAGACACATTGAGTTTGCTTTTGTTGCATGATATCTAGGGCTATTTTGGGTGCTGGGCAAGGGAGATGGGTGGGATCTCATCTGCTGGCTCCTCCAGAAGGACATGAGCACCTGCACTGCTATTTCAGAGTAGCCTCAGTCCCAACTCTCTGAGACCTTGGCTATTAAGCACCTTGGAGATTTTCTGTCTGCAAGAAACTGAACCAAGTCCTTAAATCTCACTCTGAGGACCTTAAGTGCTGATAAAACAATTTTTAATTTTTTTTTTCTTAATTTATTCCAGGGCTGAGTTACATCACTGTTATGAAATTTCACCTTCACCCCAGGCTGAAGCCGTCTGACTTTGACCAGCCATTAGAACTAATTCTAAATATCAACAAACCAGGCTGTCTTTCAAGTCTTGCTACAGCATAGAGAGACAAAAGCTCTGCTGGTATAAATCCTTATATACATCCAGAGGTCACACTTGTCACAGAACTGAACTGAGACCAGAGGCTGGAAGCTCCATCAAGTTTGTATGTTCATTATATTGGAAACTAATTAACTGACCTAGCTGACACTTTCAACTACAAGTAAAGAAACATCTCAGCATTATTTTCACAGATCACACTCTCCCCACCTCCAGCACTTGGTTTCTACTAACCTTAGATTATTTCTTGGAAAGAAATACTTGAATTCCCTACCAGACTGATTTAGGGTTGAGCAGGGCTGGCACAAAGGGGGTAAACACAAGGAAAGGAACCAAGTGCAGACAACACTGCAAAACCACCCACAGCCAGAATATGCATCAGCCAGTGATAACTTCACTGGCTGTTCCAACTACCATACACTTTGCAATGGTTACTCTATTTCTGCCTGTTGCCCATATTGCTCCTCTACTTCTGATATTTCTTCCTCTAATAGACCAATAAACATTTTTGTAACTCACTACCAAAGTAGTTCCTTATGGACCAGTTTAGATACTGTGGCAAACACCCAGGAGGAGCTTGTACATATCCAAATGATATTAATGAACAATCTAGAAATTAAATTCATGTGCTGATACAATTTGTGGTAGGATTCTGCACTTTATTGGTGGCTTTAGTCTCGGTTATCTTTTGTATCTGCAGTTGCCCAGCTGTACTCCCTTGATCATTTCTCCCAAGGGACTTCTTGAAGTACAAACTGGCCCAATATGCCCTTTAAAGCAAGAAAATATCCTATTAACCACTCCAGCTAGGCTTCTGGAGAACCAGTCAGGACTGCCTCAAGCCAGGAATACAAGATTTTGCATGGATTTCCCTTACAGAGAGCAGATTTCCAAAGCTTTGCAGAGCTTGGGGACTAAACCTCTTGACCCCTGCTCCTAGCAGGGAAAAGAATCTTAACCCGAGCTGGACACAATGGAGGTTCTTGATGGCCGTTCAAGGAGCAATGCAAACCTTTGATAACAATAACCATGTGTGTGCCAACACGGCCGTGCACATGCAGACACTCTGTGCATGCTCAAATACCTTGCTGAATCAGGGCCACAGTAAATGCATTCTTTTCATAGAAACATTTTTCCATGGACCTGATCCAAAGCCCACTGAGGTCAGCAAGAGTCTTTCACTTCAATAGGATTTGGATCAGACCCCGTGAGCATTTCCAACTAAAACCAGCACTGGAATTTGTGCATGCCCTTGCATTGAAACAATTTGAGTCTAGTTCATTGTAAACCCTAAACTCAAATACTCCTCACCTCTGGGAAAGCTGGGAACACAAGCTGGATCTTTACTTTGCTTTCAAAGGCCAATTCAAAAAAATTCCAACTCCAACGAGCATAAGCCTTCAGAACATTCATACCTGAATGAGAGGCTTAATTTAAAAAGAGCTCAAGTATCTCTGAGGAGGAAAGTTTCATCAGATCTTTCATACAGTACTGCAGGTCAAGTATAAAAATAATAATAAAGACTAGCTGAAAAGGCATCTGCTGAGGAATGCATTTTAGGGTCTTCCTACAAAGATAAGGATTCTATTTCCTAATAGCTATATAAATCCATAAAGACTTATCTACGATTTCACTGATGGATCATCACTGGAAAAAAGAGAGAAATCATAAAAGCATTCCACCTGTATTGCTGGCAGATGGCTTATAAATGTCACACAGACTTAGACCTACTACTGGCTCATACAAGAGGTATTAAATAAACTGCTGAACATCTGCTGGTAAATACACAGCAAACAAGAATGCAACTCAGAGCCAAACATCTGGTGAGTGTGGGCCACATCTCTGCTCATAAACTAAGCAATGTTTTCTGCTAATCATTAACAGAGTTATTGATTTTAGAAGTGTATCACACAGCTATAATTTTGTCAGAGAGTAGACCACATAAGTTGTTCTTTTTCTGGTTGTTTCATTTTGTCTTATTCCAAAAGTCCGTAAATTGACGAGCGGGACAAAAATTATAATTGACATCATCTGTGGGAAATATTTCATAAAACAACAGGCCCAGATGTAGGATTAAAGCCATGTGGTAGTAAAATACCACACTGAAAAAAGTCCAGGTTCCATGATTTCTTATGAAAACAGATGTGCTATTACTCCACTCTACTTGTTTTTCAATGCTTTTTACTCCAAATAATTCTCTTTTTTTCCCCTCTTCTTTTTTTTTTTCCACAATTGCACTAGGGAGAGATCATAAATTGATTGCAGATGGCAACTTGTACTTCAAAATCCTAACTGTCACAATCTTTGAAATAAAAATAAATGAAACATTTTGTGAAATTATATTGAGCCGTGTTAAAAGTAATGAAGATTATACAAACATATGTCTTTTTGTCATTTATACAGCACCTTCAGGCATGACCACCAGATCTATTAGACAATACTTCTCTCCCTGGGAAGTAGTTATTTTCCAAGTGCAGGATGTACTGAAATATAGAAGGTAACCTATAGCCTGAGCACTCCTTTATCCAAGCCTCAAGATGGCTGGAACCTCCTGCAGCACAGAGCCAGGAATGCACATCCTCGATTCCCTCACGCACAAAGAGGCAACATGGAAACAAGAGAGGACTGTTCCATGCATCCTGCTTTGTACATCATTTCGTACGAGTACATTCTCGACAAACACATTGTATGAGAGATCTGTGAAAGACAGAGGCTTGTATGGTTTGAATCCTAACTTGTCACTGCTGTGCAGAATGGCAAACAACTGTATTTCTTCCTAAATGACTTACTAACATGTGGAGCCCATTATGATGCCACTAATTACAATTCATTAAGTACTGAATTTATGCAGTTACACAATGGAGTCAGAGATTCTCCATTTTCCAGTTATCAGAGATTTTGCAAGACATAATAAAATAAAAGTCTAAGTAGACTCCCACCCCATCACTGTAATGTCTTCATGCAAAAGCCATTTTCAGTAGAACTGATGGGATTTGATGCTGATTGAAAAGGGATTGATTGAGGTGCCTAGTCTTAGGATTCCCAAAGAAAGGGGGGAAAATAGCCAGATACTCATTTGGGAAAGATGTTCAAGTCCCAGTATACTTTGGGGATAGCCATGAAGGAAACAGCAACATTGCTCAGTTAAAGGGTAGCTCCTTTCTTGACTCACATAAAGGAAGATTAAGCCAACCAGCAGCAGGTAAGAGCCAGAATGAAAGAATCTTGGGCTCCACAAAAACCATTTAAAAAGACCCCAAATGAGAATAGGAGCAAAGCTGACACCCACAAAAAGATGAGAGAGCAGTCTGAGAAACAGCTCTATTCCTTCTATTAAATCTTTATATCCCAGGGAGTTAACAGGAATGCCTCCACTATGTTGTCTCCCAGGCAAACCGTGCAGAGATGGGCAATCTTTGCCATCTGGCTCTAGAAACTCCACATCCCTGCTGTGAAATCTTTGCTCACAATGCAGCTCTTGGGGCATCCCTTCTTCAGTAGCAGCAAAATTTGGGCAATTCTTCACACACCGCTCCAGAATTCCTTCTGCCAGAGATGCCAGGAGTAGCAAGACTTGGTTCAGGATATGGAATGTACACTTGTATCTAACATGATACACGAGAGTTTCCAGAGACTGAAGCGCTGGTTGAGGGAGAAGGGGTGGGATTGAACTGTTGCTCAGTTGGCTGGAATAAAGGCTTTCGAGCAACAAGGGGAAGGCTTGGAGGAAGTTCAAATCAGGGTCATTTGCTTTTTGTAACAGATGAATCTGGAATCCCATGAAGCCTGGTACTCTGGAGCATGGAAATTCACAGCTCTAGTAAAGCCCCTGTGGAGGGACAGCAGTTTAGCACTCAATCTTCCTCCCTAAAGAGACACGGTTCAAATCCTCAGTCAAGAAACTCCATTCCTCACACTGCCTGGTATTTTGGCCTGTAGGCTCAAGCTGTGTGTGCTGGATGGGAAGATTTCAGACAAAAGAACAAACCTAGAAGCTCATGGAGAAAGATTGCAAGGGCTTTGCAGGCTAGGTAAGCACAAGGCCTGCAGAAAGAGCTTTGTTTGTACAAATATTTACATCTCCATGCTCTCTGTGGCTCTATCCACCCTCTCCATCGCCTCCCAGCGTACTGGGGAATGACACTGTGGATTGCAAGGAGCCTCACTGCACACATCAGATAATAAAAGAATTGCTTTGAATGCTCCTGAACACTGTTTTAACCCATCATGACCTGTATGTCCTGCCTTATGCCACCTGCCCTCCCATTCTTCTCCTAGAATGGCTTTGCTTTACCTAACTCACTGTAAAAATGACCTTGACCAGAATATTTATTGATTGTATGAAGCTTTGTGGTCAGCAATACATACTGAATACATATTATCCCCTTTCCTCTGTATAGTTTGTGGTTCAAAACAGACAACCCATCCTTTCTCCATTTGCAATTATTTCAAACTGAGGTTAGCATCTACCATCAACATTCAGAAGACATCTCCTCATTTGAAACCTATTTTCCAATTAAACAAAAAGGTCACAAAGAAAACACACATTTAATGCAATGCAGTGCCCAGATTAAACAAAATAAAGGAGGCACCTTTCTGAATGTTTTTAAATCCAAGTCCTCCTTAAGGCTTGGACCTGCCATGCTTAACTTTCAGCAGCTTTCAAGCCTGCAGAAACACTGAAATAGTATCTCTTACCTAATTATCATAAATCTCCCCTCTCCAATAAGACATAAATAAGTCTCATAAAATCTTCACCAAGGGCATGATATTTTGAAAATCAGAATGTGACAGGGTTTCTTTGGCAGGGTTTTGGGTAATATCTTTTTTCAGTATGGTTTGGGCATTGTACTTTTAAGCTATTCTTATTTGGTCAGTGATATCACCTTGGTACCACCTGAAAAGCTGCATATCCTGGCCACTTGGCTGCATCCACCACAGCAGCCCAAAAAAATAAATCAGAGTAGGTCAGAGACTATGAAACCAGACATGATTCAGGAGGTGAGGAAAAGAATAGAAAGAAAATCATCCATATGAACACAAAGCAGAGCAGAGGAAAAGCCTAAATTAAGATCTTGACTCCTGCTCCAGTTTTCTATGAGACAGCTCCAAGAACTATCTCATGTTTTCCCATGATGGCTCAGGAGGCTGAAAATACTGCCCAAAGGAAGGTCTCACAGTGCTGCACAGTGAGTCAGACACAAACCAGAGGAATGTCACATTTATTGATTTAGCTGGAATATTCAGAGATTTGAAGGCTGTATTGACCTTTTTTTATGACAGTAGTTTTATCCTTTCAAAACCTGCTGCTGTTCCTGAAAGAGCCAGCAACTTCTCTAATCCTTCCAGTCTTACTCTCACACACTGGAAAAAGAAAGGATGTGTTTTAGAGAGATTGAAAAGGTCAGAGAAACAGAAGAACAGTAAAAAAGGATGAAAGTGGAAGTTTGTTCCTAAATCAAGATGTGACCTTCACTTGAAAAAGGCTGCATTTTTCAAGTTTCTGTTCATTTTCAGGTGTTTCCCTGTAGCATGTAAAAAGCCTAGAAATACATTAACTTTTCAAAAAGAGCTTTTCTGAGCTCACATTGGATAGGCAAACGTGGTCAACAGGCTGCTCCTGAACCCACAGCTCAAGGCCTTGCCTCGGCTGCTATCTTGGCCCACAGCAAGGATTGAGAAGAGGGAACCCTCCCAGTACTGCAATCAGGAGTCTGTTTCATCATCACTAAGCCTGCTGGTATTCGTGCCAGAAGCCAAAACCACCCCACTGAGCTGCCTGAAAAAGGGGTGGTCGGTGCTAGAAGAGGATTTCAAACATTTGAGATGGATGAAAGGAAGCCCACGGCCATTAGCACTGTTGGAGACACAATTGTTATTATTAACACCATCTGCAGCGTGGACACTTCGGTCTTTGATGAAGGAAGGATGGAGCTGGAGACCATCAGCAGCAGCCTGGAGTGGGTGGAGTGGGGAGGAAACATACCACAGTAGCAGCAGCCACAGAATTTGGGATCAATAGCGAGGAGGATGGACCCGAGCAGGATGTTGTTCTCTGAGCAGCCATACGTGCTCGTGGGCATTGGAAGCTCTACGCACACTTTACTAGGAACAAGGGGAAACAACAATTCTTTGAGATCTATTTCTGCTCTGAATTAAGTCCAGCCATTGTAACAAATCATGCAGAGATTTGTGTCTATCAGCAGCTGGTCAGAAGTCTCAACAGCAATCAGCAAGAGAAAGTGACATTAGCAGAATCTGCAGTGAGACAAGGCTCTAGCACCAAAAACTACATTTGATGCTACTTAAACATCCTGAACATCCTGGTACCAACTGAGGAAGGCAGAAAACCAAAACAAGACACTACATTGCACGTACAATTCACACCAAGGTTAGGCTGCACACCAAGGAGCACACAAACACCATGGCTCATGTTTCAGGCCTCAGAAGCTCTTTTGCCACACAGCAGCCCCTGAACTGCAAACAGAAACAAGCATTTGTCCAAAGTAAAGCAGCCAGTGGTGGCAGGACAGGCAGCACCATCATCAAAACCAGCAGTGCTGCCAAACAGTCCCATTTCCTCCCCTTTCCAATGCTAGCATTAACTGCATTACCTCTGGAAAAGAGCTAATTATGGCTGACCCCACCTTTCCCATCCTGACACTGGCCTCAGCAACACCCTCAAGATGCTGGCACTGAGATATCAACCACAGCTCCCCACAAGTTGCATTTCAAACCACAGCAAATATCAGCCCTTACAACCTGTGGGAAGGCACATGGCCTGACTGATAGGGCAGCTGATGACACTTTATGTTAGTGTACTGGTGGAGGTTTGGCTGCCAGATTCCAGCCTGGAGAGGCCTTCTCACTCTCCAGCAAAAGAGCAGGAGCTAGGAAAATTTACTGCAAGAACAAAGTGAACTGGATGCTATAGATGCTAGAAGACTTTAGTCTTTTCTTCAGAACCAGGGAAGGAAAAAGACCTGTTTGGAATAGGCTGGAGGATGGCAGCCAGTAGCAGAGAACCTATTTATTTCTAACATCACTTTACCAGTCTGTCATGAGATCTTTCTGCACCTTTCTAAGCTGACAACTTCACTTGTAGAACTTAGTATCAGGGGTGACTTACTTCACCTTGCTATTCATTTCTTTTAGATCATGGATGATAGGCTGGACTGCACAAGTCTTGGAAAAAGGCCTTCACTGGGCCACCATGACCTCCCAAAACGAGCCAAAGATAAACAAGACCACCATATAAACAAGGTCTTGCTTTAGCTGGCCAGTCCTACAGAGTCTTCCATGTCAAAATCCAGGGCTAGAAATGACCGTACAGCAAAAAATCAGGAATTATAATCTTTCACATACGAGAAAAAAATGCATAATGTCTCCGTTTTGACACAGAACAAAACTTGTAATTGGCAGGGTCCCCATGTCATTTGTCAAAGGAGTAATTTGTGTTCTTGTGTAACAACAGATGCTAATGGGAAGCACACTCATTGCTCCATCCCCGCTGGCCACCAGCAGTGCATTTGCATACAACCTCCAGCATTTGAGTCCTGCCAGGAGCCAAATCACCTGGGCTGAGCCCTCACTGTCCCCTCACCCCACTAAACATCCTTCCCTTACACACGGACCCAGGGTCACCACTTCTCACTTTATTGCCTGGCAAATTAAATCCAGTGAAGTGACAGGGCCCTTGAGGCTGTTTCTAGGCTCATTTCTTTCATTAGCTTTTAAGAAATACAAAAGCCTGTGAAGCCATGCACTGGATGTCCTGCCAAGAGTCCCTTGGTTTTGAGAGCCTCGGGCCCCTCTCAGAGGAAAATTCCCATCAGTCTCACTGCCCACTGAATCTAACAAGACACTCCATGATTTAAATATCACCAGCAAAGTTCAATCAAATCTAGTTCACATTTTCCTGATCCAGAGAGAAGCAGGGAGCCACACAAAGTGTACTTTCTTGGCAGTAACTCGAATAAATAATTTTTCACCCATTTCACCTGATGAACAGCCAGCCTTGAGCTAGGGTACAACAACTCAGTTGTCTAAAATCTCAGGAAAGCCGCCAGGGTTTTTCTTAAGTTCACTTCTCCCCATCACCAACTATCAGCAGTAGCTGCATGGGATCTGCTGACCTCCTGTACATTCCTGTTCTAGCAGCAGCTTTTATTTCATCACTAACAGGAGATCAGGCAACAGAAATGTTCACTGGTAGTACCCCATATGCTCCCTAAAGTTTATCAGTTCCACTGATTTCCATTTCCTATCAGAGCACAGCACAATTTAACATTTCACAGGGTCAAAGCTTGTCAGCCCAACTCCATCCTAAAAACATTTTAAGTGAGCTTTAGCCACTTTAGGCTCAGCTTTGCTGAGGATTACATACTGTCCCACATAGAGATTCAAGCATTCCACAGAATGGATAAGGTTGGAAGGGACCACAGTGGGTCACTGAACCTCCTTGTGTGCAGGAACAACAAAACCATTGGCACAACAAATAGGTCAACATTAGAAGACAGTAGTAACAAGCAAAAAAGATATTTAATTCTGGCTTTTGAGAGATTCTCCTTATAAACAACTACAGGAGATGAAAGCTTCTTGAGAAAACAACTGCAAAGGGTAGAATAGCGACAGCTCAACATTTTTTTGCATAGGAGCACACCAGCCATACCAAAGCAATTCCTCTTGGAAATACTGCAAGGGAATCTGCTGTTCTATGAACATCATCTCAACAGTGAGACTTTGTGGCAATGATTCCAATAACCTTGCAGATCACTTTTTTTTTCTGTGTAACATGTGGCACTAAACGGTTTGCTTGTGCAAGGTGCTTCTTTTTAGTCCTTCTGTTCCATTTAAAACCAGATCTAGCAGAGCACAGCAGCCCAGAGAAGTATTCTTTACAGGAAGAAGAATTATTTTCTTTCTCTTCCCAGTTTCAAAATTTGCAGTTATGCACTCCATTCAGCAGACTAATAACGACAACTTAAAAGTATATTTCTGGTTAACCAGCTGAGAACATTTCTGACCAGATCTTTGATTAGCATTAACATCCCTTTTTCTTTAGTATGTCTGTTTTCCAATGATAAGTTCTTTATACATTTCTAATTTGCTGGCAAGCATTAGAATCCTTTTTCTTTGGTCTTCCCACCTATGTTAAGATTGACAAGACAAAATATCATAACTGCTCACATTAAGTGATCTAGACCACCTATAAAGCCAAGAAAAAGCACAAAAAGCTGAAGAATTGTCCAGTGCTGGCCCACTCTAACTCTGTATTTGTATCAGGATCCTGCCTGTGTAACATTCTCACTTCTGGAACGCAGCTCATGGGATATCTTCAGTGCCTGCAAAAAGTATCAGTCTTACTTACTGTTTGCAGTTTCCATGGACCATTGAAAGTTTGAACAGGCAGCTGGAGAAGCCTCCGGAGATGCTTCCTCTCTGGAGTTCTTTCTTTCTCTAAAACAGCCAGTGTGCTTACCTATTATCCATCTGAAAAGTCACAATGATTTAATCAGTGCTGGGTAATTTCAAAATCAAAGGAGCTTACACTTGCATGATATTACACACAAACTCACATTTCCAAATCTGTCTATAGCTTTGGTTCAAAGTATTAAAAACTGCACGATATAAATCAACATCATACATAAAGTTCAGCAAGAGATTCATTGATATATTATCATAACAACAATTAGTACAAACTTTGTGCTCTGGGAAGAAGCACTGTCAGTTTTTCACCTGCTGGCCACTCTCTCAACTCAGCCAAAGGAGAGAATGGAGTCAGAATCCAGGGTGACATGGGGGACTATAAATGCATTCTTTTCCCCAGAGGTATTACATGGAAGCAGTCCTTTAAAATCTTTAGAGCTGCTTGCCCCAAATCCTAAAGCTGTAAGGTCCATCTGCCCTCCAGTGTTCAAGCACTGCTTTGCTAAAACAGCAGCACCACCCCGAGACTGACAGCTGCTGCTTGACTGAGAGGACGATTCCTTAAAGGATGCATTCAGCTAGAGGATCGTGTCTTTACATACTGGGATCCAAAATGTGGAGCTCCCTCTCCCCTCTGAGTGTCTAGAGTCCTTTCCAAGCATTCCCTATTTGTGATTGATTGTTTTGCAATGATTTTTTTATTCCATTTGGGACAGGAAGGTTTTATGGTTTTCCTTTTCTATTTAAAAGCAAAAATCTACTGTTGATTACTTCTTTTGGTACCTGCTTGCCAGAGTTAACTCTCTACAGTTTCTTGTCTTGAGTTAAACAACTCTGCACACACCTTGGTAACAGCCATTATGTCAAATCCATTGCAACAATTTTTAACTATCACTTCCCTACTTTGAATTTCTTTTAGCCATTTTTAAAGCATTTGGAAGAGAGCAACACTGAAGCACAGATGGCATCATTAGAAGTAAACATTGGCCAGGATACAGTATAAATACCGTCCTGTGGCATCTGCTCTAAATTTAGGGTACACCACAGTCAAGTCAATAGCATGGGTTGATATTGGTTTACCTTTTAATGAGGTCCACAGTGTTAGTAAAAAAGTGGCAGAATAACATGTGGGACCCTTAGTTTGTAAGGTATTGCTTCTTGAATGCTAACTATCTGGCCTGGGCTCAAAAGTAACTTTTAGGCACAGTCTGGATGCACAGTTCTCCAGATCCCAGTCCTGCCAAGCCAAAAGGGAGGCAGGATTGGTCAATTTATTAAGCTGGTGACAGCTCCTCTGCACATTGATCTTCACTAACAGTGGCTCTGAGTAGCCTTCAGCTTGTCCCCAGAGGAACAAGGAGCCAGCATTTAATGTCTACATCCTCCTCTGTCCCAAGGTTTGATAACTGTGGAAGCAGCAAAAACAATCCTGTGCCCAAAAACAATCCTACCTATAGGCTAATGATAAGAACTTTAAGCACAGAAGTGATTTAGGAATGCTGCTGCTGGGGGATTGGGGAAAAATAAATCACTAGATCTTGTGTTCCTAATGTATTCTTGAAATGCAACCCATCCTCGAGTCCTGCCTCTGTGAGTACCTCAGGGTGCATTGCAGATCTCAGCAGTTTTTGAAAGAAGCAGCAGGGGTTTTGCCTTCTTTCCTGGTAAGGGTACAATTTTCTGAGCCCCATGGAGAACCAGACATGCCAATTCCCAAGACAATCCCAGCAGGAACTGTCTACCCCACAGCTTTATGCAGATTTGAACCCTTCTCCCCTGGTGCTACAGGGGCACGCTGTAAGGGCCAGCAGGCCCTTTGTTAGCTCCTTGCTAACAGAGCCAGAGGAAAAGCACAAGAGGTGCCTGTGATCCCTACGCTGCTGATGCCTTTCCCTCCTGATGGGATGGCCTCCAGACACCCAGGTCTTCTGCTTCCATGCACTAGGGCTCATCTTCTCATCGCAAACACTTCGTGATTTACGAGGGCAGAGGTAGAAAGCAAACTTTTCCTGTTTGTGTACACAACTAACCATCAGTTTTGACTTCTGGCCACGTACAAAGTTTTGCTGTTTTACTGCCCTCGATCAACACAAAATAAAACATCTACAGAGAAAATGCTATTCATAGCAAAACAGGAGTTGCCACCTAAGACTTTCTGTTGGATTAAACAGCCAGTCCATTATTTTCTTCTTCATAGCTATTCCTTGTGCATTTCAACTGCTCTGTTAGACAGCTCTTCAGGGATTAAGGAGTAATGTTTCATTTTTCACTGATCCTTAACAAAATACAGCAAAAGTATCTACAATATAACAGAAGGGGTGCTGTCATTGTTCCAAGCATATTATATTTTAGACTAGCTGAATAACCTTTTGGGAGCCAGAATGCTGATTCACACATAAAATGTTACATTCTCTTATCCATTAAGCCACATTTATGCAGAAATGCATTCCCTCTTTTGGACTGGGGTTTGCTCATCTGTAAAGAAAGGGACTTTATTCTCAACTGGGGGGTAAGATGAGCTAAGAATCTCATAATATTTTTCTTCCCATTACAGTTGGCCAGGCCATTGAGTCCCTCAGTTACATGACCCACAGCATTAGGTAAAGCTATACTGAGTCTCACCCACTCCCTCCCATTGTGTGGCACTAATAGCATGCTAGAACTCAAAATGGAATTATTTCCCTCCCATGGGCCTTTACAGTCTCATCTGGTTTCAGCAGCAAGTATTTCTTAATAAAATGCTGCTGCAGCAGAAGAGAGAGAACTGGGGCAGGGAATGAAAATCACCCAGTTCAGATCCCCATCTCCCCTCCCTGATCTGGTTGAGCAGGGGGGGTCACTCTACCTTCACTTTCACCTGCTCACAGCCAGGCTGCAGTTCCAGCTTGGGCTGCCCCTCTATCAGAGCAGTGCTGCAAAGGCATTGCTACTTCAGCTGTATTCTGGGTACATGTTCAGAATGGACCAAGACCCCAAATCTATTTAAAAAGTTTCAGGTTCTTTCTCACAATCTCTTCCTAACCAGCACATTTTTGAGAATTATTTCAATAGGAACAGCCATTCAATCATTAGGCCGCTGGTCTTTTGAAAATCTGCTCTGAGTCACTTAGAATCTAATTATCAGTGGTATTTAAATCATCGTCATTAAGGGAACCAAGGATGTTTTCTGTAAAGATTCATTTTTGCCTCCAGATTTGTTTCATCAAGCAAGCAGAGGATGACAAGATCTCCACAAAAGCAGATC
Source organism: Cisticola juncidis (assembly GCA_013400215.1). Lineage (NCBI taxonomy): Eukaryota > Metazoa > Chordata > Aves > Passeriformes > Cisticolidae > Cisticola > Cisticola juncidis. The sequence continues at coordinate 62,028 of VXBR01000360.1, forward strand.
ATGGAAAAAAAAAAAGTCTCATACTGGGCTGCAGAACATCAGAAAACACTTAAAGATGTTAAGGCTCGAATAATTATGTAGCAAAAGCTTTTACATAATTTGTGTCACCACACTTAAATCTAAGAAAAACTTCAAGGGCCTCAAATATTTACAATGCATTTGCCAGAGCATTGGAACCCAGATAAAACTCACAGGGAAGAGAAGAGTAAGTGGTCCAGTCACAAGCCAAGGCAAACTCCACCAAGGGAAAAAAGTTGAAATCACATATTCAGGCTTTACTGCATGCTAAAAAATTAACAGAGCAGGACACTCTTTGCCTGTGCTGCCAGCAGTCTTCCCATGCATTTCAAAACTAATGTGAATTTCTGGTCGAAACAACAAATGGGAAACTTTAGCATCAGCCTCACACTATGGTCTAGGTATTTGCATTTCACAATTGCAGGAGAAATTCCCACTAATGCAGCATTTGCTGCAGTTCATATCCCAGGGGCTCCTGCAGATGTTGATGCTGTTGTAATGAAAGTCAAGATGGGAGCTCTGCCGTTGGTTTCGGCAGCGCTGGCTCAAGTCGATTGAACTTCTGCAGGGTTTGAGGCTGTGCATGTCCTGAACTGCCTGGGGAGATGAAAGCCAGCCAGGACCAGCACTGCCACCTCTAATTATGCTGAGCAGTACCATTCCAGAGGAATCATCCACCCTTTGGCAGCAGGGCCTACAGACCACTTCTGGCTCAACCCAGCCACTTTTAGTGGCAAATGCTCTCTGAACTCACCCTCTGCTCAGGAGAGAATTTCATCCCCCTTTGGGTTTGGTAGCAAGACATCCACTCTCACAGACCTTAGGAGAAACACTAAATCATTTTCCTTGTCTGGCATCCTTCTCCCCATCAAATCCCCCTGCAAGTGACCTTTTCCACTATTTCAACATGAAGGACAAAGTAAACAGAGACTTAAACATGTATAAGAATAGACCCTCAAACCAAAAGTATGTGGGTTTCATTCTGGAGAAATGACTCTGAAATTCCATGGTTCTTGTTGTGTACATGTTGTCACCTCAAAAATGCTCTCAAGGTAAAGAGCAAAATAAAAAAAGAGAAAGATCAATTTGACTCCAGCTGGTGCTAACAAAGGCACATTTTACTCCAAGGTCAGATTCGGCACTGACAGAAGCTGGAACAACAGCCTCTGGCTATTGCAGTTATTAAAGCTGAGGGACAAATGCCCACCTTCCTTTGGCAAGAAGAGGTGTCCTGTTTTGTTTCCCAGAACTGAGGGAAACCTGCTGAAATCCATGCAGTGTCAGAACTTTAGGGCATGTGCTCAAAATGGAAATCTTCATTCTCTTCCCACATCACCATGGTCCGGCAAAAAGCCTGAATCATTAGGAGACAGCTCTTTGGGGAACAAGGGAACAGGTTGGTAAAAGAGTCCTTTTACTGCAAAAGATACTGGAACTGAACCTGGCCAGGCCTCTGAACACTGCTCAGCTGCAGTTTTCTCATGGCAATACCAGAGCTCCTATTCAAAGGCAAATACTCCTCTTTATTGCAGTTCTAATCAGCAGGAACATGATCGGTTTCTTTCCCAGCATGAGCTGTCTCTCCCCACATCTGCTGCTTCTCCCAGCCCCCAGCAAAAGAGAGAAAAAAGGAAAAATAGTTTATTAAAGAAAACAAACCCAAAGCTGTGCAACTGCTGTTTTAGCCCCACTGGAGGAGCTTTTGTCTAGTTTTACAGGGCCTAACATGTGTTCGATCAAGATCAATTTCTGAGAAGATCTAGATGGAAAACAATCAGGTGTTATCAACAGTATCACTGGAGCAACATCAAAGCCTTGCCTTAGTGCATGAGCCTTGATGCACCCCAGCTGCTGCAGACAGAGCCGAAAGAAAAACTCCAGGATCTGACAGAGGTTGTGAGACACCTTGTAAAGATGGAGAAAATTAGCCAAGCAGGTGCCTGATGCAGAACGTTTCTAGAAACTCCTGCCTCAGAACTGAGATATGTAAGAACAATAAAAATAAGAAAAAAAATTCTTTGTAAAATTAAGGATGCATTCTGTAAAAATGCTTTTCTTAAAACTAAAATAGCCACAAAGGACTCTGGAGATGGTTTGTCCCACAGCTGTTTGTAAGGAAGTGCTCCACACAGACCCTGGCACCAATCCCTGCTGGACACAGGATTCTGCCCGTGGCTGGAGCTGATTTAGAAGAAACACAGATCTGCTGTAATGAGGAAACTCGTACAAATTGAAACTGCTCATGAACTAGGACTTCATGCAGGGGTCACAGGCCCTGCTAATTAGATACAGCCACAATTAACACTGCCCTGACAGCTGTCAAGTTCTAAGGCTCAGTTTGACAGCAGGCCTGTCCCAGTCCTTCTCCCACCTCTGAACAGTCCAGGTTGCCTCACTCTTTTTGTCACTGTTCTACCTGGAGACAGAGGGGAATGGGCAGGGACAGTGAGGCATCCGACAGCTCTAAATTGTCTCTAACGGCTTGGTGGCCAGATGAATAAAAACATGCAGCTTTTATTTCACACACCTCTTCTTGGGCATGTGAAACTTTCTTGTGGAAAAGGTTAAAAATGTGGTTTGACATTCTGGTGATAGCCCAGGAGATCCAACCTAAGTATGGAGGGAGACTTCCAATCAATGCTCAAGGCTCACTTAGCGATAAGACATCCTTTAGAGCTACACAACACATCTCACTCTGCCATGTGTCTCCCATCTGAGCAGCTTAGGCTACACAGCAGATTTAATCAGCTCCAGCTGGGACATTTCCTGTCTCCCCACAAGCTGCATTAACCCCTTCTTTCTTTCTTTCTACTATACATAGGATCTTAGATAGTTCTCCCAAGCATCCCACAAACAACATTACCTCGTGCTCCCACCATTTTGAACATTGCAGTATCACCCATGGCTCACACAGCACAGGTTTAAGCCTGGCACTGTATAGAGTGGGGCAACTATAGCTGTCTGATCCAAGATGAAGTGGACCAGAAGAGAATCTTCCCTGTAAATCACTTAACTACTACACATTTCTTCTTAAAGATGGCCTTATTTTTCTGGATTTATATTCAAGTGTGTTTTTTGAATTAGATGTCCCTTTTTTCTCTAAGATACATCCCCAGAAACTCTACCCATCACCCACATCTGCTTCATGTTTCTAGGGCCCAGTACTCCACCTATGTTTGCAAGACAGGCCACCTGAGAAGTAGGCATACACTCCCAGTGATAATGAGCCAAAAAACAGAGCAGGGCAGAATCACTCTCTGCTCCCAGGGCACCTGTTACAGCTGGCATCCCTGTGAAGCTGGCCCTGTCAAATCATACAGACAATTCACAGGACAGGTATCCAAATGGAAAAGTGCATTACCTTTCCCAATGTCACTACATCTTATGAGCCCATCTGGCTTCAGGACTAATATTAACAAGCTGTGCCACTCCCTCTGACCTCCCCAAGACCACTAATTCCTTCCTATTCTCACTATCCACTCTTCCCAACAGGCATTTGCCAGATTTCCCCCAAGCCAACAGGATATACAGAAGTGGTAATCAGCTCCATGTGAGGTGCCTCCTGCTTGCTAAACCTGCCTTGCCTACCCTGGTGTTTGTCCCCGGGTTTATAGCGAGGCAGCACAAACCCCCTGACGCATTCCGACATCTCCGGCGGCTCCGCAGCCATGCCGACGTCCCAGAGCCGGCAGAGGACCGCATTCTAAAATAAACACGACTTTGCTTACACTGTATCCTGATCTTGCACCGAGGGCTTGGGCTCTGCCCAGAAGGCAGACACACAGACTCAGCTGGCCAGAGCCATGGCCTTGTGGTTGAGGCCCTGGTCTGAGAGTTGACACAGCTGGGACTGGACCCTGCTCCCCTGCCATCTTCCTTCATGACCCTGGACAAGCTGCTGGTTCCTCTGGGCCTCAGCTTTCTCCTCCTCAAAATGTGACACAGATCTCTCAGGGCACTTTTCCTGCAGGGACTTACAGGGAATTTAAGTCAAAATGGGACTTCTAAAGTGCTTTTTAACCACAGCTCCCAACTTTTAAGCTGGCACTAACTAATGCAGATCCTCTGGCCTAGACATTATAACTTAGATGGATGATGTTGCTGCTAGAAGGGAATCTGCCTTGGAGGACAGGACTAGGACAAATTAAATTAATGAATTATGTAGCAAAAAACAATATCCAAGAAAATTCACTAAGTGCAATACCTTTGCACTGAAGTGGGCATACTCATTTATAGCTTGCAGAAGAGGTAAGGACTTTGCAGAAGTGCTGGCTGCATGAAGAGAACCAGGCTTTTGAATAAATAAAGCAGTAACCATCATCCTGGAACATATAACCAGGAGTAAAAACTGTGAGGCAAATGAAGTGCCCACTTCATTCAGCTTTTGCAAGACCTCAGCTGAATAATTACACCCTGATTTGGACCATTTAGAGAAATTCCAGAGAAGAGTCATGGGAATGGTCTGGAGTTCAGAAATCATGAGCTGCCAAAAGAGACTGAAAAACTGGGGTTGCTTTAAGAGAAGAGAAATGGACTGCTGAAAAAAGGGGAAATAATTAATCCATGGTGGTCAGAACAAATAGAAATATGATTAAGTTACACATATTCAGGAAAACATTGGGAGTAAAGGAGTAGTAAAGCACAAGAATGTTTTTCTTGGACAGAACATCCACCATTAGGAGAATTAAGACAGGTTAAATGAAAATCTGTAAGGAGTGACATAGTTGGGTTTAATCCTGCTCACAGTCAGAGGATGCCCTAGAAGAACTGCATCCCTCTCGGCTGCATTTTTTTATCATTCATGCATTTCTGAAAAGATTGGTCACCCAATGGAGCCCACACCATGGACATATTCATAAAATGTATGCACCTGAAACTTCTCAGGGTTTGAGTTTTCCTCAAGTCTGGCTTCAGACCCTCAGTTTTGAGGAAGAGTTTCACCACAGCATGTTCAAGATGAATGTTTGATTGTTACATTACACCTTCCAGCTTTTATTTTTAAATGTTTAAAATAGATCTTGCCTTTCAAGCACTCTTGGTCAGCAAGATGTGTATGTAATACAAGATGATTTGAGGTATCCATTATAGCCACAGATGCGCCCAGTACCTTTATTTTTTAAGGTCACATTAAATGTTTTGCCTTAGTGACCTTATGCTAAAAAACACTGCAGAAATTGTTTTCATTCAGAACTGACTGATGAATCCATAGAAGGAAACACTGATTAGTGATCTTGTAACACCTTTAACAGAAGTTTTACATAAAAGCAAAACTTTGTTTTCAGAAAAATCTAAGTCCTATAATAGAGAGGCTGGACAATTTACCAATTACCAACACTGAAAGACTACAACTCAGAAAACAAAAGACTCCACATAGTTGGATCCAAGGAGGCAAATATGAACAAAGAGCTTGAAATTTTTTTCAAGTATAGTTATTGATCTGAATATACAAAAACCCTTGCTCATTTTTAATACTTAATAAGTCCCTTAGGTGTAAATTTTGAAAGATATATACATAAATAACCATAGCCTCATTACTAAATGAGTGAAAGAAGGACATCATCACAGTTTTAAGTCAGGGAAGTATTTTTCAAGCACCAAACCCAAGAAATGCTCTCATTCAGCAAGTGGGTGGAAATAGGGACAAATGTCATTAACTGGGCACTGCTAAGCTGCAAGTCCAGTGCCATGGAACAAAACATTTCAAGGCAGGTATGCTATGGAAGCAGAGAGGAGATGGTTGCCTCTGCAAACACTTGAGGCAGGGGTATTTAGAAAAAGATAAACCACTCCCCCATGCCCAGACAATCATAACTGCAGACAATCACTCCACAGCCTGGAGAAAAGTTGAGCTGGGGGGCTGCAAATCTGGAATTTATATTCTTCCTATCAATGATCTGGTTACTACTCTACCCACTCTGACATTTAGATGCTCTCACACATTTTAGGCATCTATTGGAGAAGTTGCTGGATTGTGCCAGAATAGCAAGTGCTATTCTGAGTGCTGAGAACACGCCTGCCTCCACAAGGTGCTCGGAGCAACAGAGTAAACCCTGTGAAAAAACAGCAGGAAAGAGAGTGTGTGTGGAATGTTCCCTCTTCCACCAAGAGTCTTGCACGCAGATGCTGAGAAATTAACTCTCACAATCAACAGGCACAATCTCATTGCTGAACAGCCACTGCTCTCTCACTGTAACACTCCCAGCTTCTTCCTCTGCTCTAGCCTCATCCATAATTTTAGACTCCCCAAACAGGAGGACAAACCCTCCCTTCTTACCTCCTGCAAGGCCCAGCAGCAGCAGGGAAAGCATTTCCTGCACTGCTGCTGTTAAAACCAGACTGCAGCAGTCACCTCACTGCACAAGCTCTGCCTCAGTTTCCACATCAGTTCAGTGAGACCACTGTATTTCTACTGAAACGGGACAACCAAGGAGACACTTTGACTCCATTATTAATGCCACTGTGAAGATTCCACAAGGAATCCAAAACAAAACTGAATCACACACAGATACATCTCGACAGCTGCAGCTGTATTGAGAGCAGTCATAGTTGTAAAGCACCAACAAGATGACTTCTAGAGAAACAGCCCTTTTACATTCCAGTAGAGGATAAAGTGCATATCTGGGAAGCAAGCAGAAGATCAGAAACACAGTGAAAGCAGCATAATTCCAGCATAAACTAAGGAAAAAAGGAACAAGCATGCCTTTCTCAGGGCATCATAAATAACCATCCCTCTGCTCTGCTGCTTTCCTTTCCCATTTGAAAGAAACAAACATTTTAAACTTGCAAAGTACAAACCAACCCTCCAAATAAAGAGGGGCCTGGGGTGCAAAGATTTGGATCAGGACTTCTCTCGATACAGAAGTTCAGGCAAGCTTGAACATTTGGGGATCATTTTTATTTATGTGCTTTTTCATTGCCCTGATCTTGAGTTCCCTGGAAGGTGAAGAGAGCAGCAGCTATTTCTGGTTCTAACTATATGGCTTAGTTCTCAGAAAAAGAGGAAAACTTTTGGGAAAGGTCAGTGTAAGGCTGCATCTGCTAGGCTGTAAAATGCTTCTAGCCATTTTTATAGGTTATACACAAATATTTACTGTGTTTTCAATCAAAAACAAATATTTACTATTCTAATCACAGCAGTACTTGGCAAACACGCTAGTCTCCAAATACAGAGCATCTTCCTAAGGAAATACATCCTCATCCACTGAAGTTAAGGAGGGCAAAAGAAAAACCTCTCCTTTGAAGAGAGGCTGAGAGAGTTGCAGTTGTTCAGTCTGGAGAAGGTTCTGGAGAGACCTTAGAAACCCTCCAGTGTTTAAAGGGGCTACAAGAGAGCTGAAGAGAGACTTTGGACAAGGGCATGGAGCAACAGGCCAGAGGGGAACTGCTTCAAACTGAGAAAGGGTGGGTTTAGATTAGATATTAGGAAGAAATGTTTCATTATTAGGGGTGAGGCCCTGGCACAGGGTGCCCAGAGAAGCTGTGGCTGCCCCATCCCTGGAAGTGTTCAAGGCCAGGCTGGACAAGGCTTGGAGCAACCTGGTCCAGTGGGAGATATCCTTGCCCAAGGCAGGAGGGTTGGAACTGGATGATCTTTAAGGCCTCTTCCTGTCCAAATCATTCTGTAACTTTATGAATAAGGGATGATTTTTATAATTTCATTTCCATCCCTGAATGTCAACCAACTCAAACAGAATAGGATCTGTTTAGTGCATGCTGAAATGCGACTTTGACCGCATGTCATGAACTGATGGAAAGTTTTGCTTTCCCACTCTGTTCTCTATGGCTGAGGGTGCAGAGCACACAGTAGAAGCTTCCAAGGCATCAATATATTAGAGGGGAAACCCCCACATGTTTTAATATCCCACAGCTACAAAACTTCAGTCGAAATGGCAAGTGCTGTGATCCTTAATTGACCACGGCAGATTTGGAAAGCTGGAGAAAGCGCTACAACAGGCAGGCTGAACTAAATAAGTTCAGCAGTCATTTTTGCTCTAGCTAATATTTCAATACAGAGGAAAAACTTGAGAGCTCCTCCATTTACAGCATCTAGCAAATTTTGGGTTTGGACGACTAAACTATTGATTTCTACTCTGGAATACTTCATAATAATGTCTTTAAACATTTAATAAACAGTAAGGTTTAATTTAAAATGATCGGTTCTATGTAAGCAATGGTGCACAAAATGTAAGGTTATACAGAACTACCTGCCTATGCATATTCATAGTCAGGCAGTAGGTGAAAAAGTAAATAAAGAATGTTCAGCAACATATACAGACAGGTCCCTTATCATCTCAGTCCTTATATTTTGGGACACAATGAGAGGCTTTGAAAGCTTCCATTAAATCCTTAACAAGAGTGACCTGGGGTCCCCAAATAAGTCTGAGACAACCCTGACTTAAGGCATGTATCAGCCTCATCAATATATTTTCCATTTGGTGTGCCCACAGAACACTATCCATCACCAGTAATGGAATTGCGCATTAGAGGTTTGAGGTTAGACAGTCTTAGATTTCTTCTCTCCTTCATCTCCATAGAAGTCTCAAAAAAACCTGAGCACAGAGAAGGGGAGGGAGTTGCTCACTTTGAATCATTCGTTACCATAAACCTGATGACTTGGATTCCAGTTTGGGACAAGTGTGTCATGAGACCTGTTGAGAAAAGGTCTGTTTCAAATAGACACACACCCATCTGGATGGTCCTTCTGGTTTTGTCTTCATTTTAGGTTTGGTTTGGCTCTCCTGGAGCTTGTTACTTCACTTTTCAAAAAAAGCTGCCAAATGTGGACAGTGGGTGTGTCTTGTTGACATCTTGCGGTTGGCACAATATGTCCATTTTGCTGATTGTCAGGGCAATGTGATTAAGACCTTAAAATCAAGGGAGATTTTAGCCTGTGACATGTGTTGAACAGCAGCAGTGTTTGTTGAACAGCAGCAATTAAGCCTCATTTCAACAGTCAAGGATGACCACCTCCATCACTCTTCCTCAACCACCCTCCCTCAGTCCCCAGCTGTATGATTTGTCTGGATCCTCCTTGACCCACCAGGATCAGGCACAGCTCCAGCCAGAGCCATACCAGCAACCAGACTGAGCTAAACCCAAGGTCCTTCCAGCCCAGTACCCTGTGTCCAGCCATGGCCAGGAAACAGCTGTTTAGGAACAGAAACAAGGCAAGAGAATTATGCCCCTTGCGGTACAGCCTCCAACTAATCAGCAGTTTAGGGAAATATTTCCTGGTTTCCAGAAGTAGACCGTTCCCACAAGATATGTGCATCCAAGGCTTGGTCTTCCCTCCCAGCCAACTGGCAGAGGTCGGATCTTCAATCTGTCAACCTTAAACACTGCAGAAAAGGCCAAATTCTCTGCCAATAAATAAATCAATGACATTTCACCAGCGTGAAAGATATTAACATTATACAAGTTCTTAGGAGTCCTGTCTGAAAATGAAAGCATCCTAAGGCCCAGTTCTCATATAGACAGAGGATCTTTAAATCATAATAGCAATAAGGGAAAGATTAGAAGCAATCCTGAATTTTATTTGGCTGTCCCTGAGGAGCCTTAGCCCAAGTTTGAGAGAGGTTTTGTTATGAATTTAAAAGCTAATAGATCACCTCCACACATTAATCTCCTTTTAAACACCACACACTGGACACAGTACTAAGAAAACCAAGGTTCAGATGTGAATATATGAAAGAAATTAAATTAAAGTGTTGCAACTAAGTATTCACATGGCTGAAGTGATTTACAGCAGCCATGAATACGGCCAAGCACTGATAGGAAGAGTAGTACATATAGTAAAATGATAGGGTGTGGTATAATATTTATTAATCTTTTCAAAAATTATTATTTCAGTATAAATTACTTCAATGACTCAGAAAATCCCTGCCAAAACAGTGTAACATATATCACACACCACACAGAGAGAAAGTACCAAGGTATGGGATACTCTTTTTAAATCAAGAATAATTTAAGTAAGAAGGGACCTCTGGAAGTCATCTACTCCAACCTCCAGTTCAAAGCAGGTGTAATTAGACCAGGCTGCTCAGGGACATGTCTAGTTGAGTCTTTAACATTTCCAAGGCCAGAAATTCCACAAAATTTGAGTCATGATGTTAGAAGAATCATTTCATTTAAGTTGCAACTGTCAAACACCATTATTCCTCCATTACAACATGCACGTTACATTTATTACTTCCCACCATTTCTGTTTCTTATTGCTGTTCTGCTGAGACTCCAGAAAATTATTTGATGAAAAAATTCTTTGCAGAGGCCTCCCTCAGCTTCTGGAGCTGTTATGACAGCGAAAAGGACAGGTTTGTATTCAGCATTTGCCACTTGAGCCAAAACATTTGTTAGAAAAAGCATAAAATGAGTGTGTGTATATACATTTCTAGGGAAAAACTCAGAACTTCCTAATGGATTGCAGGTTTTGGGCACTATCATTCAAGAGGGGCACAGGAAGAGGCAGGCAACAGCTACAAGACAGCCTGAAACTGCACTCCAGCCCATCCACAGCCTGGCTTACACCCCACACTAGAAGCTACCCAGACCTCTACTGAGATGTTGTTAGCAGAGAAACTCTCCTTTGTCTTCAAGTAGCTCCAGTGATTTGCAGGCAGTAATGCTCTCCTGCTCTAATCAGAAGTTTGTGGGACTCAGATCACATTATTGTGATAAAAGCAAAACCAAAAAACCAAAGTCCATCAAGAAGTCTGGTGTTCAGGAGTGGCCAGGATAAGTCACAAAGTGATACACTTTAAACAATAAACCACGAACACGCAGCTCAGTGGCCCTGCTGATCCACAAAAGAACAGAATAACTTCAAAAAGTTCTGGGTTGGATGAATGATTTCTGTCCCCCTGTCCAGCCTAAACCATTATCTGTTTCAAAAGGAGGGATTAATTGCATCAGGCATCACTCAGAGCAGGCAAACCATCCCTAGAACTTCCACTGCCCTAGACATTTGACTGCACAACATAATTCCAAACAATCCTTGGACTGTGTTCCTCATCACACTGCAGCTCCATTGGTTGGGAGAGAGATGACTAAACAACAGTGGACAACACCAATTAATATATCAAAGAGAAGGATGATCCTCTAACTTTAAAATGCCTCTCCCATTTTCCTCAAACTCCCTCCCTCACTCTTATAATAAAAGGAAGGGTATCTATGAAGTAGAAGCCAAAAATAAATTCAGCAACATGCTACAGAGTTGCAACAAAACTCAGGTGGAGGAAACACATCCTCAGCTCAGTATGTTAAAGGCTGGAAAGGATTCCGGTGCTTTCCCAAACACAGAGACAGGGAAGGCAACTCAGTTCATCAGTGCTACAGCCACCACTATCAGAAATTTGATTATGAAAGTTTCTCCAGGTTCTTATTTCAGTGAAGTTTCCTAACATGTGGCCCGAAGTCCTGTTCAGGTCACAGATTTCACAGAATATCGTGAGCTGGAAGGGACTCCCAAGGATCCTTGAGTCCAACTCTTAAGTGAATGGCTTATACAGGGATCAAAAAGAGATGGAACCCACAGTGATCAGAGAGAAGGGACTTTTGTAAGGCAAAAAAAAAGAGCTTTTGTGGAATAACAACCCATTTGGCATCACTTTGCACACGGTGATGATAGGCCACAATTAATGCTCCAGGATTTAAGTGTATCTTAATTAACCTGGTTAATTAAAGGAAAATGGAGTTTTACATCCCAGAACAAAGGATTTCAAGCCTTTCCTTCTGGTCACTAGCAACAGCATGTACTAACATCTGTCTCAATTCTTCAAAGTGCAGCAGAAATGAAGGTCAGGCATTCAACACTTGCAAACTCATCTGGACCAATAAATGTCTGCAGATTTTGGGGAACCTGCATAAAAAACATGTCTAAGTGATGTCATCCTTTCCCCGAACCTGCAATATCCCGGGATTTACAACATCCTCCTTGTACCAGAATCAAAGCACCACTGCTTGTTCTGATAAAAGCTTTAACTTCACAGACATTACCCCAACAACATGCCATCAGTTTAACAAAAGGCTCAGATACCAGACTGCATCACAAGACTCAGCCTCATGTTTCCTTCCTGCTCAGCTGCAGGGAGCATTCACCAGTAAGCCACAGGCAGAGGGCACACAGAGCCACACGGAGCAGGCTGGCAGGTTCACTACAGCTCTGCAGGGGTTAGTTAAGATTATTTATGCACTTGCTCATATACATGGATATAAAATAAAGCCATCCAGTGCCCATCATCCCTGCCAAGGCTGTGATATCATCCCAAACAAGTCTAAGAGCCAACACAGGCCCCCTAAGACTCACTCACCATTCTGAATTACCTATTAATGCTGCATCACTTGCAGGAGCTGAAGGGGATCTCATCTGGGAGCCATTTGTAGACAGGTAACAGCAAGTGGGCTAATCAAGACCCCAGACATTTAAAGGAACGTTTTTTTGAGGAAAAAGTAACCTCTGATGTCTCACTCAGCCCAAGTCAGCAGGGTTTGGTTTCTCTCCTTTCTCTCCAGCTACACCAGGCAGAGCATGCCAGGCCTCGCTCCTCTGGAGAGTTGCTGGACAACCAGGGCTGTAGCCACATTGCCAAGTCTTTCATTCTTACTCCTTGTTCTCAGTAGTCTGCCCTTTTCCAAGGAGAGAAAGTTCTGACATACCAGGAAACTTTGTGCAGAGCAGCTGAACTCCAGTCCTCACTGCTTCCCCACACTCCTCTTCCTCAGGAGGCACCTTCACAGCAGCAGCTTTCATCCAGGCAGTATTCCTCAGTTTAACATCATCACCCTATAAAAAGGTCTCTGCCTCAAGCTCAGAAGTGCTCCAGCTCACTCACAGAGCAGTATATTCCCAATTCAGCCTTTCCTCAGCTTACAGCTCTCCATAAAAGCAGCAGCAGCACACTACTTACACACCAGCCTTTCCTTACAAGTCCAAACCTTCCTTGCTACCAAACCAAGTGCAGGTGTGGCCAATTGAGCAGGGCTGGCCACTCTTAGAAGGTGCAAAAACCTCCCAGGTCCTACCAGTGACTAGAGAAGATTTGTTTTCAGATTGCTCTAATATATCTGCAATAAGGAGAAAGGGGGGAAAAAGTGTATTTGGGTTGTGTTTCAGGCAGCCTTCTGATTCACAAGAATGAAAGGTATTTTTAGAATGTTCTTTATTTGAAATTGAAAAGCTCCTTTATGTAAGACCAGCAAAGAATCGAGAACAAACATAAACACCTGAGGGAAAATTAGGTGGTGATGAACAAGGTGTTTCTAATTATGTGGGACTGGGCTGGAGTACCCTGTTTGAACACTTAATAAAGGAGTATCTTCCTCCCCTTTCAATGTGAGCTGTTAATATGGCATGTGCAGATAAGATGGAGAAATCCTGTATTCCCTATTTATTGTACCAAGAGGTTTGATGGGTGGCACTGGAGCAGGTTAATCCACATGCCCCAGGCCTGGGCTGCCAGTGCTGCTCATCAGCCTTGTCATGGGCAGGGCTGTACCCTCAGGGCCTCAGGCAGTGACAGTAAGGAACTGTGGACACCATTCTGCCTCTTCCTGGGAGGTTTGGTCTCACTGAAAAGGTGTGGAAAAGGCTTTGTCACTCACGGGGTCCTTGCCCTATTGAGAGGAGCATCACAGTCGTTCCTCCCTTCCCAGCTGTCAGATGCAACCTCCAAGCCTGTGCCTCCTATCCCACTCAACAACAGCATGATAAATAAAAGGAATGCTTGTCATTTTAAAGGAATAATTTCTACTGGAAGGTAAATCAGAGAGGCAGAATTGTAATATATGTTTAATTATGGCATTCAAAACCAAGTTTAACTGGAGCTGATAGAAGTCTTTTCATTGACTTCGCTTGGCAAAAATCAGGATCATTCTTAGATGAATTCCTTGTTTTCCCTTCAGATCCATTGGCAGCCCTACAGCACTAGAATCGTGTGTGGTAATATCTTTACCTGTACATGATCAATTCATGCTGCCATTAAGGAAATGGAAATTAGAAGAAATTGGACTTTCTACATGCTCCATAACACAAATCTCTGTAGCATTCTGTCCCCTTTTTGGGTGAGAAGAGGCTTTTTCCCAAAAAGTAGCCCAAACTGGCTGTTCAGTGCCTAAAGCAGGATAAAATCCATGATTATCTGCATGACTTTTAAAGCCCAGGCTTTCAGGGGTCATGGCAACGCAAAGGCTATCTGTGAATACCATCATCCTAAACCCAAGAAAGTAAAATATTTAAGGTTTTCGGTTTGCACAAACAACCTCCCGTCATCCTGGCAGCTTCATTCCATCTGGACCATCTTGTCGTCATACTTCAGAAAATAAGAATGAGGGAGGACAGGAAATATCAAGAGTTCACGAATTAATTTCTGAAAGTTCTTTGCATCAGAATGGAAATAATTTTCCTTCCCATTCCTTTTTTCCCCCTCTACCACCACATGCTACAGTATTTTCCATCTCACTGCGCTTTGTATTTGACCCCTTGGTGCAAGTCAGGAAACATCATCCACCTAATTGTGAGCACCTGCACAGCTGCAGGTGTGAGGGGAAACACCTCATTGAGCGGGTCAGGGAACTCTCTGCTGATTTACAGTATTAACACCCATCACATCCAGCAAAAGCAGCCCGTGTTCATTGTTACTGCAGTGGCAGAGGGACACGTCAGAAATGCCACTTGTGTAGTAAAGGTGGTTATGGCTGCTTCATTTTTGAGAAAGGAGGTAATCCTTTGTTTCAGAACTGTCTGGTCTGCATTTCCAGCAAACTTTGTTCTCTCTTTTGAAACCTTCCCCTTTTCTGCCTCGACCTGCACTGAGGGGAGCACACACACACGTTCTCTCCGAGTGCATGGGACACACTGCACTGCCTTCAGCAGGACTGACCACGCACACCATGTGCTGCCTGTAGTACATTTGCAGGGCTTTTGCTGTTTAACTTTTAAACTGGACTCATACGAGACTCTCCCCAGCCAGACACCTCATTAAAGCTGACAGATTTACAATCCCCAGCTTGCAGTTTCTGGACTGTGGGTGGCCTTGGCCTTGGCCAACTTGCGAAATTTTGCATGCCACCATTTTCCAGTTGTAGAGTAGGAAGAAGAATCCTCCTTACCTCCCATACACAGGCTTGCTGCTCAGAGTAAAGCACTAATATTTCAAAGAGGACCTGCCTGTTATGACATGCCCCTCCACTGATTGTAACAATGGAACTCCAACCACAGCTGGGGCTCCTAATAAAAATAAATTAGTGCTGCTGTTGTAAAAACAAATAAATAACACTAATAACTTCAGGAGAATTCTGTCAACACAGATGATGGGCAGGGCTGTCAGAGTATTTATTTACTACATTTCCAGAACTTTGCTGTTGACCTTTTACCTTCTCGAAACAGCTATGCTACAGAAACCTCCCTGAAGAACAGTCTCTGTCTCCCCACACAAACAGCTGAGAACCCTCTGGAGAGCTGCTAGTGAGATATATGCACTGTCTGTCAGTGGTGAAGGAGTCAATTCAACCCCACGACTCAAACAAATGCGCTTTAAGAGCATCTAATGTTTATATTGGCTTTGTGTCTGCAACGCTATTTTGAGAATGGTCTGCCTAAGGCATTTTTCTCATTTCCAGACTGAAAGGTACTTTAATGGGGCCATGCCTGCAATGGTTTAGTTCCTGTGTTGGGCTCCTTGCCGAGGCTTCCACCTGCCTGTTTAATGGCAGAGCTTTTCAACTGCTCTGCACGGGGTGATATCTGGACTTTAGGGACTCTGCAGTGATGGTGCAGCCTGGTATTGTGTGCTGCACCCTCTTCACATCCCCAGGCTGAGAGCAATCAGAGCTAGGCAGAGCAGGGAAGGAGTAAGAAAAGCAATATTTACACAGTAAACTTTCCAAGCATTCAGGAGAGAATGGCTTGCAGATGTATATGTTTAAATGACATTTACACTCCCATTGTTTCCTTTAACTTGGTGCTCATCTTACTGTAGGCTTCTTCGGATGAAAAAAACAATACTGCTGAGAGTTGTATTCTTGGTGAGAAATAACACCCTTCCCCTTCCCTCTCAGATGTACTAAGTGCTAAGAAAAAAAAATATCAGCATTGTAGAATTGTGTGTTTAGTGTGGAGGGATCCCTTAGATAGATGAGCCTAAGTCAGTTGGGTCCTCTTCAGCCAGAATAACAACCAGAAGGCTCGAGGTACCTGCTACAGGGGTTCAGAGCAGAGCTGGCACAACATTTTAAATCACCCACTCCAAGGCCCCAGGGGGAAGGACAAAAGTAAAGACATCTCAACACGATGTAATATTCAGGCCCATTTTTCCCTCAGTAAAGGCATAAAGTTGAACCAAACCTTCTGTTTTTTTTAATAAACTGGGAGTCCAAGATTTCTACACTCCTTTGTTCCTCAGTAATCTTGGTCACACCTAATGCTCTAGGCTAGGCAATGAAAAAAAGCATCTTACAGTTCTGGTAGTCAGCAGACAAAATAAAAACAATTAACTTCATCAACTGTTGACTGCTGATTGTTTGAATACCTCTGTGGATCTGGGACATTGCAGTTAATAGAAGTCACATCACCCTGACAGTGGGCCAAGCACCAGGAATCAGCACTTGAGGCAGCAATAGCTCATTACTGGAAGCCAGTGCTGGAGTGGTTTTCTTCCACATGTGCATCCACGAGGGCAAGGGGAAATGCCACCAGACATGTCCAGTTTCCTCTGTGTTAGTGCTTCCATTCTACACAAGTAACTCATATGTGAGGGCTGACAATCAGCAAGTGAAAATCAACACTTGAGCAAAGGTCACTAGGAAAACATAATGCTACCTTATCCATAAATAATTAGGATGTTGTACAGCTGCTCAAAGTCCAGTCTATTACTCATCCAAGCCAAGGACTACAGAGGCTTTTGCAGGCTTTGCATTACCCTTGCCATTTGTTACCATCTCCACAGAAAAAAAATCTATTTAATTTATCCAGTAGTCTCTTCCCAGATGCAATGATACTTTGGCATCCCACTCTGCAACATCTCTATTTTTGATTTTCTGTCTTGGAAATTGGTTTTGTGGTTAAACCACGTTTTTTTTTTCACTTCCTATGATTGACACATGATCTGAGCTTGGCTAGAGGAAAGGGACATTGTGCATACCACAGCATCAAGAGAAAACCAGCCCCGGACAAGGAATTTGTATGGACTTGGTCTGACTGGTAAAGGTCAGAATGAAAACATATAACATGTGGAGAAACAGCCCCATGAGATTAATGTGAAAGCAGGAGGAGAAATCAGATGTCCATTGCAATGCAGTCCTCCATCTGGGGCACTTTGCACTGCTTGGGGTTTTGCTGAACTAACAATCTGCACACCAAGTCCATCTGCAATACCTTGTCACCCCAGGGGTCATCTGGGTGCTGCCCTGCCAACAGAAGGTGACAAGTCACAGCCCATGGTCCTGCTCAGGCTCCAGCTGAAGAGTGTGAAGTAAGGGCTGAGGTGCCTCCTCCCACGGGGACAGATCCCATGGTGGGATCTCTCTGTCCTGAGATGGAGGGTGAGTGACTGCTGATACTGCTAATAACACAGCTCCCGATGCAGTCTGCTCCTCCTGGTGCCACACTGGAATCATTGCAGAATTACATCACAGGAATCCAGAAGTACTGATTAGGTACAAGACAGGCCATGATTACAAACCAAAATATGACCAGGACCTGTAAAGTCATTGCTTTCACAGCTGAGGAAGCTGTGACCATGTGGATCTGAATTCCACACCGCCAGTGAGGGAAGAATTGTGCCCTCTGAACCCAGCAGACCTAATGTGGACTCTTCAGGATTGCTTTCAGTACATGTTTTTTTTTTTCAGATGCCTTTGCAAAATAGCAAATACCTGGTACAGAGAAAGCAGTAATATGCTAGGAATCAAGTTAAAGCATTCCTGTAAAGAATTTTTATAGGTATCTCTCCAATAAGCATCAGGAGTGAAAGATCACACCGGATTCACTACAGATCAATATTCCTGCACACACGTGAACTGCTGAAAGCACACTGCACAACTGTGTAACACAGCAGAAAACCAGCTCCGCTCGGTTCATTTTACAAATTCCAAATGTTATTTTTCACCAAACCCTTCTTCTTATTTTCTTTTTAAATGGAACTGTCATTCACTACAGGACTGAATGGAAATGATCAAACTGCAGTCACTGGAAAGACTTCTGTACATGTTGGATTGGATTCTACTGGAGTAGCTTGAAGCAAATGTTTATATATACTTCCAGTGAGTTTATTTTCTTAGGGTGAATGAAAATAGAAACTTCTTGGAGCAGGGAATGGAGAAAATCAGCTTTCCACGGAAACCACAACTGAGAAGAATTTGATAACAGTTCAGAATAAGGAGTACTACGATATTTTAGTTTCACTAAAGACTTATCTTCCTTCAGAAATTTATTGCACCTTATATACTTAGAACTGGTTACCCACAGGTTGCCTTCATGTGAGCCACTCAGAAATACTGACTTTAGCAGAGGTATTTTGATGTTTTACCAGCATCTTGGAAAACCAAGTCTGAGCTATTTTAGGCAGAAGTCAAACACTTTATTTCCAACGCCACAAGAAATAACAGAGCAGCCAATTATTTCCCTCTCCCCCTTATAGCACATATGAAATTAGCAATATCACCCAATCACATGTCAAGCCACAAAACCAGTCTCTAAATAGGTTCAATACTTAGCCAAGACTGCAAACATACCAGAATAAAGGGAGCTCAAGAGGAGTCATGCTATGTCCAGCACTTTGCCCAGTTCTAATAAACAGGCAGTTATTAAGGCTATTGGCTGATGAGGAGTAAAAGATATGTTCTCTGAGTCTTCAAGGCTTGATGTAGAGGTTCTAGTGTCCTTTCCTAAACCTTCAACATCTTTTTACCCTTCCCTTTAAGGCACACATCATTGCTCAGTTCTTAACAATCTTTCTGAGACACAAAAAACAAGGAAGGAAACCAGACAATCACTCAACCTGTTGTTTTCTTCCACTGAAGAGTTTCAAGCATTTTGGGATTCCTCACCAAGAGGGAGGCAAAGAGAGGCTCTACTTTGGCAGAAGAGAGACATCAGTAGGAGCATGAAACAGTTGGGGTGATTTGGATTGACCAAAAAAACAATGTCATCGGATGGATGTGAGAAACCTCCAGTGCAGAGTGAAAATTTGAGAAATAAGAAAATGTCATCAAAATAAGTTCATTTTAAATAAATAAAATTTATTTTACTTAAGACTGTAGAACACCTGGTGCAAAAGCCTCAGTTTCTGTTACCTCTGTAACAACTCTGAATCCCATTCTTATACACTCTCTTCAGGAAAGGAATGTAAAATGCCTATACGTCCAATCACTCCCAAATTTTTCATTTGGTTCTCACTGAGGGCATGCAAAATGCCCAGGGAAGTGAGTCCCAAACAGATGGGACCCATAAGAGTGACTGGAATTGAAGAAAAACAAATTAGAAAACATTTCAAAGAATTATCTCTTCTATTGAAAAATAAGCAGTAATTACATTCTTATTATTCTGCAGGAAAAAAAATTAATTGCCATGGAATTCTCATCAGAAAAAAAATTACATCCAAATACTTTTTTGGATGTCAATAACCATTTTGGTAAATAAATAATCCCTTCTATGGCTGAAGGTGAATAACTCTGAGTATCTTACAGCATCTGCATCACTAAAACCTGCTTTTCTTGCCAGACCTCATCCCTCATAAAACAGTGTGGTATCAGAGCAGCCCCTGCAGTGCAATTCAGACACCATTGAGGTCCTGGGGGAGAGAACAAAAGAGGAGAGGCTTGGAACTATGGGTCTCATGAGACACCACCACAAAACAGATGCAGAGATTTATTTCTGTTGTAACAAAGTCCCATTTTCTGATGGGGAAAGATTTGGTCTGGACTGTCTTTTCTGGCCTCATTTATTGTTTGAGCACAAAGCTACAGGAGGAATGACATTCATTTGTTTTAATACATCAAAGCAAGAGGCAATGCACCATTGGTCTAGTTTCATTTCAACTGTTTAAGAGAACATTTTGTACTGTCAATGAAGTATCAAGTCTTGATTTGTGCCAAGCTCTTAATAAAATTGCAGACCAACAGTTCTGTTTGGAAATAATCTCAAAGGTAGGAATGACAGACATGAAAAGACACATCCACAAAGTCAAGACCATGGCTTGAAAAGCAAAACAGTAAGTTAACAGCCCTGCAACCACAGCTCTCCATGACTTGTGCACAGTGTGTGGAAGGACTGACTGGTTTTGACTAAACTGCCTCACTCTGCCAAGGAGTTATTTCTCACAAAAACTCCTAAGAGCTTTTCAACCCACAAAAAAATCTTCTATTATATTACCTTTTCATTCAGATTTGGAACTGAGACAAACGCCATTTTGTCAGGTTTTCTTCAAGATGGAAATTCTGGGGAAAGTTGCTCAGCTCTTTTTGTCAGCTGTCATGGAAGATAAATGATTGCCCAAGCAGAAGTATGCCAGGGCTTCCTCCGGGATGCTTTGGGTGAGATCAGCTTGAGGATTGTCTTCCTACCAGGTACTGTCACAAAACACCTTTGTGACTTCTGCTGGACAGCTCCAGAGTGCCCAGCAAGGAGAGGCAAAACTGGGAAAGGTGGAAACAATGGTCTGTTCACTACAGATCCACATACAGCCTCTGCTGCTGCTCACTATGACAACACTGCGGAAATTCCTCTGTTTCCATGAGATCCTCCAGTGGCTGTGCAGCTTCCACAGGGTCAGGCTGAATTCTGCAAACAGGCTTTAAAGAGTTGTTCCATGCATGCAATCACAGCCTTTGTAATTTGTTCATTTATTTTAGTTTTATAGTAAACAGTATGTTTTCTCAGTTATTCACCAACAACTGCAGAAGCCGCTTCTCTGATGACCTCTCCTGAAGAAGCTTCTTCTTCTTCTTCAGGAGAGGTCATCACATGTTTCTCAGAGATTTTCTTCCTGGATTATTAGTAACACTCTATGTAAAGGCTTCCTTTCATAAAAAATGACCATACAAATGGGCAGCAGAGAGGTGCTTTTATCAATCCATACTGCACATCCCTAGAGGAAATAACCAGATGCTTGTTCATTGGGATTCAGTGAAGGAGAACTGTTCCCAGAAGCTCACCATAGCAGACTGGATACTTATCAAGGCCCCCTGTGCCTCTGCCTGACACACACACTGGAAGTTCTGCCATCAGAGCAGGCAATTCCTCTGTGTGAAAAACGGAGCAGCAAAAGGACACTAAAATCACTTAACTCTGGGTGTGGTGGTGGTTCAGCTCCAGAAACTGCTGTGTTCAAATTTACCTTCTCCAGGCTATTAACCTGCCACCTGATCAGCAGCTGCTCCAGCTGAGAGGAGGATCACATCTACATACAGGGCATATGGAAACATGTCTAGGAAAACACAGGCATGGCCAAAACTGCATCTGCAGAAAGGGACTTCCTTATTCCACTTCCTCCAAATTAAGATATCCCCAATGTCAGCAAGCTGAATATTTTCTTATTCACAGTGGGGACCTTCCTTAGACATTTCTGCCTTTTTCAAAATGATTCTTCTTTCCCTTGTTGACAAACCCTTTTCTGAGGTTGTTTTTCAGCTGTGGAACAAGCAGTGAGATTTACTTGTTTAACAGCACTGTACACACACAAAACCCCAAGCCATTTGCACAGTCCCCCTTCTCTCGTTAAGATCTCCTTCAAGTACTCCAGGGAGGATCTCTCACCATCCCAGGGTACCTTGTGGCGAAGCTGAGATTCCACTTGCAAAGCAGGATGTAAATATGGGAAGAGCAAAGCACAGACCCCATCTGTAATATCCTGGATAATACAACAATACTCTGCACAATACGGCTGTTCTTAATGCTCCCTCTCCATCCACATCACAGCCATCTCTTTCAAAGGGCAGAGTCTAACACAGCTGCTGGGTCTGTCCTCAGGCCAAGAGGCTACATCTGGCAGAGCAGCTCTACATGTCTCTGATTTGGGCATTCCCAAATAATTGTCATCTCTTGGCCTCTGTTCCTGTCACCACCTGAGTGCAAAAACCCTGCTGTTTCTGTGTAATTCGCAAGGAATCCTGGTACCAACTTCTCTTGTGATCATCACTCAGATCCAGGAATCCAGGCCATTCCAGCATCCAGTCTGGAAACTGACTTGTTACTAGTGACTGACCCAACTTCAGAAATAACTTTTGGTCTCCACTCCAAGTTTCAAGACTATTTTTCGAAGGATTATTTCCTTTACACACCCACTTGCATGCTGAGAATTTAACATTCCTTCCTATCAAAATCTGGGCTGGGCTCATAACCTTCCAAACAAATCACTTCCAAGCTCCTATTAATCACTTATTTTTCATCTCTACCATATTATCCCTCTCTGGTAATTTGAACCTGGATGACACAGAAATTTTGAAAAGATTTAATTTCATTTTTGCTCAGCAAGTGTCCTGTCCATGTCTGGTGAGAAGATGGGTGAGTTTTTCCCAAAGTGAAAGATGCTACATACGCTTTTACTTATTTGAATGTACACATCCACCGATGATGCCATTTTCCCAAGGTAGAAGGCCCCTGAATATTTATTTTTCAATCACAGATGTCCCAACTATTTGCATAGAACATACATTGTAGCAGGATGATCTCTTGGCACAACTAGGTGACACTGTTTTTTCCAGTTCTTCCTGGTGACCTAAATAGCTCCAAGCCAAAAAATTCACATGAAAAATGCAGGATGTACTTCACATAACCCTGTGAAAACATGATGCCAGTGTGTGGATGCATATCCAATTTGGTATTCCCTGAAATCCCTAGAAGAGGGTGACAAGAATACCCCAACTCTCTAGGCAGCACATGACATGACAGATGAAATCCTTACCTAGGGCACTAAGGAGGTTAAACCATTCAGATTGCTTTTTAAACATTTCCTGCCTCCTTCCTCACAAGCTGACACAAGGGCTTTAACAAGGCTGAAGCTCTGGAACAAAGATTAGACATTCTCCTATAAAAGAAATACTCTCAGAGTTCTGTTGTATTCCAAGCCTTCACTGTGCTCAGTTGCCATGATTCAACCTTCCCATCCTAGGCAGTAGCTCAGACACACTATTCCTCATCTCCAGGAAATCCAAAGGATACTGTAGAGCATGGATTTGTTGGTTGTCTCTCCTCCCTATCACAGCTCCTTCTGTAATACTGACACATCTTCAGCATGATTTCTGCCAGGGCTGTCACTCCCCAGGCCAGGTCATCCTGTACTAAGCACTGACATATTCACTGGGAGTCTCTGGGAAACATTTATAATCCCTGCAACAACTTACTGAACTCATATAAGCATCTCTTGAGTGACTCTAATGTTAAATTTGTTATAGTTGTTACAGTTGTCCTTCAGTCCTTTTTTGGCATTCCTGAAATATATCAAATTACTGACACCAGGACTTGCTTCTCAGTTGGGTAAATTCTTTACGAGCAGATGACAGCACTGGCCAGACACAGTTGGCTTTGTACTTCCCATAAGATATGAAGGGTTTTCCACTTTAACTATGAACACTATGATGATACCCTTTCCTACCCATCTACATCAATCCCTGCCTTGAGTATATTCACAACCAGCTCCTCTGATCAGGTACTTCAAGATATTATTACCCTAATTGTTACACTATCTAAAAATTACAAACCCATTTCTAATCCCTGAGAGATTGTCCTATTGGTCTTTGTCAGAGGGCATGGATAATTATTCAACTTGCATTTAGTACCTGAAGTCCCTTACTGCCCAGGGGGTTTTATTCAGTCTCAAGATCACTAAAATATGAGGTTTTGCTCAAGAAGAAATTCCTAATGCTTTGGACCACATCCACTTCCCCTTCTGTCAACAATTGTCTTTGAATTCTTACATTATTATCTCCACAAACCGAACTACACCTCTAGGACACTTCTAAAAAGAAAATATTCATCTCATCTATTTTAGCTCCACCACAGGCAGAGGGGCATGGCCCAATGTCCACAGCAGCACTGCCTGCAGAGGCTATTTGCAAGATGTATCTCTTCCATGCCAACACACAAACCCACATCCTGGACTCCTGGTGGACTGCTTCCTCACAGCCTTCCCATTCCTACACCCAGATCTGGGCAGCAGCTGCTCCTTGCTAGTCCCTGCTGGCCTTCCCTGCCTCACTCCAGCAAGTGGGAGGTGGCAGGAGGAGCAGCTGGCCAGGCAGCCACAAGGCCACTGCTGCTGTTAGCACAGAGAGCATCAGCCTGTCAAGCCCCACAGCAGTGACAGTGCCTGCAAACAAAAAGTTCTCCCACCCCCTCCCAAGCTTCCTGTGACTCTTCTGGAGGTGATCCAGAAGCTGCATAGCTCCCCGTGAGCCAGCTACTGTCCCAACATGGTGCTTCAGTGCTAAATCCCCATCCCATGCCAAGACTGCCTGAGTAGATTGTTCCACAAGCACGAGCTTTGCAACCCACACCCCACTGTGACTTCTCAGCTGCAACCACAGCCAGAGGTCACAAGCCATTGTACACAACCACCTTCCCCAGGGATCTGTCTCATTCCTGGAATCACTGTCAGAGCATCTCTTGGGTTAGGTCACAGCAGTTCAGTATGGCCAGCCTGAACAAGAGGGCACAATTTCAACCTAGAGAAAAGATGAGGAGATGCTCTTGAGGGTGGTTGGTCCCAGCCATGAGCACTTGGCAGGGTGTCAGGCTCCAGAAGTGTGTCACAGCTGTGGTCAGGCTGTGCCCCAGACAGACTGGCCACATCATCAGAGGGTCACTTAGCTACTGTCCCCATTTGCACAGAGACACCAAGTACACTCACTCATCCAGCTGCCAACACTCATGCTGGGCTGCTGGCAGCACTGTGCTGTGCCACATCAGGGCCACTGCCTGTGGAACCACCTGCCAGCGTGGTCCGTGCTGCTCCTCTCCTGACAAACCAGCTGTTCTCTCAGGCAGCCATTTGCTGTGGCATTTGGTGCCCCTCTATCAGGTGCCTGTTCGCACAGATATTACACATTGACCTGAACTGGCATTACTTCCATCCTTAACCTCAACAGCTCACAGAGTGTGAGACTTTTACTCTTCAGCACTGCAATCCTGCTGCCTACATTATCTGAATTAGGTGTAAAATGGCTTCTCTCAGAGCTGGAATACAAATCTGGTCAAGACATCACACAAACCCTGAGAATTGCTGTCTGGCACCCTGAAGTGGAACCTTGATCCAAGTCTGAATTGGAACCCACTTTGAAGCTGACCTGCTCTGAGCAAGAGGTTTGACCAGATGACTTCCAGGAGACAACAGAGGTGAGGGTCCAACTCTCACCCCTATTTCTGCTCCCAAGCAGATACATCCTTATGAGCACCAGGCTGGAAAGGACAACATGGTTTTTCTCCTGTGGTTGACAGTGCAGCTTCCATATGATACTTCTGCCTCCATTTGGACAAGCAGATGCAAACTCATCTGCCTGTGCTCCAAGAGTTGTGACCAAGCAAATACACCCTCTCTCTCAGTTGGACAGAACTGCTTCTTTAGGATACACAGTATTTCACTGTCAATCTTTTTGTTCAAACAGGTATTTGCATCACAAATAGTCATTTACCTCTGGAAAACAAAATATTTTGTTTAAATTAAATTCATTTAAATTTTCATTTAATTATGCCAAAAGCACGGCTTCTGGCTGGTTTTGCTCAAAATGAAGTGTTAAAATCAGGAACTGATTGAAACATACTTTTATGTTTGAAGCTGTTCTGTCTTGGAAAAAAACCAGAATCTCCAAATTATACTTTCCTCAAAAATTCCTGCCTTGCCCTCTTCTTAATTGATTAGGTTTTTTCCAGCTGTTTTTATTAGTACAATAAGGAAAACAAACATGAGCTGTCTCCCCTTTATGTTGACCTGGAGCCCACTGAGGATCATATCATCCTTCTAGTACTTGAAGCGAGCCTACAAGAAACATGGAGAGAGACTATATATGAGAACAGAGAGGAGTGGATTCAAACTAAAAGAGAATAGGCTTAGATCAGATATAAGGAAAAAAGTTCTTCCCTGTGAGGGTGGTAAGGTCCTGGCACGGGGTGCCCAGAGAAGCTGTGGCTGCCCTGTCCCTGGAAGTGTCCAAGGCCAGGTTGGACTGGGCTTAGAGCAACCTGGGATAGTGGAAGGTGTCCCTGCCCATGGCAGGGGGTTGGAACAAGATGGCTTTTAAGTTTCCTTCCAACTCAAACCTTTCTATTATTCTGTGATTCTACAATTAGAGAATTATCTGTCTGGAAGCTTAGCAGGTTCACTTTAAGTGGTAACTTTTTGTTTTCCAGCGACATTTGAACCTTAGGCAATATGCAGGGTAGGTGTGAATAAACAGCAGCAGATACACAGCTTTATAGTGATGGAGCTGAATGAAGAGGTTTTAATTGTTACTGTGCTTGAGAAAACTAAGCTTTCTCCAAAGCCTGTGGTTAGCCTAGAGAGGATTGCACTTGTTCTTTTCCTTTATTACATTGCTGCCAGTTGATAGAGTTTTCTTAGAAGTTAAATACCAAAGGAAAACATGTTCCTGTCAATGCAGTAAAAAGCCATAATTAAAAGAACCAAGGCTTGATGTTCCATGTTCTCACTTCTGCAAAAATCTGAGTGACCTCAATGGTATTTTCAGTTGAATAAAGAACATAAACTAAAGCCAACATTATTTGTGTGTGGATTTTTCCTCATAAATTTTTTGTTTGTTTTAAGGCAGTTATTAAACATGTAAGACATTTGATTGATTAAAACTTACTTCCCAACAGAAAATAGTTTTAACAATCTTATTCTTATAACCTTGTTTGTTTGATAGCTGAAGAACTAGATGAAACAAAAAAGTCTCGTGACAGTCCAAGGGGAAAGGCACAAATGGAACAGGATATACAAGTCCACTAACACATTAAAGATGCATCAAAGAATGTGATAGAACATATCTGTGGCCAGTTGAAGATCCTTTGAGTGGAGATAATTTCCCTGAATTATTATGTGATAACATTCTTCATTCCAGTACACAAAGCTCAAAGTTAGGATTCAGATTTTTTTTTTCCCTGCAAAGGCAAAACATTTCCAGGCCTTTTAACAGTCATCAGTTTGGTTTTTCAAAGGAGCACAAACAACCAATTTGAGCAAGACTAGAACCAGAAAAAGGATGTAGGCAATTAACTTTGATGTGCCCTAAATTTTGTGTCAAAATTCATGGTCAGATGACAGGTTTGCAACACTCTGTTACCAGCTCCT
This sequence comes from Cisticola juncidis, assembly GCA_013400215.1. Taxonomy (NCBI): domain Eukaryota; kingdom Metazoa; phylum Chordata; class Aves; order Passeriformes; family Cisticolidae; genus Cisticola; species Cisticola juncidis. The sequence goes on from VXBR01000360.1 coordinate 89,318, forward strand.
CTGTGTCCAAATGTGTGTTCTCAAGTGTGAGTAGTTATGACAGTGACTTGCAGGATGTGTCGCTCACAACTGACACTGGGACACACAATGAGCTGGGCTATTTCTTCTTGGAAAATGCAACCAGAGAGGCTTTAATAGCCACACCTGAAATGGGAACATCAAAGAAAGGGGCACAGCTGGCAGACTAAAAAAGCGAAGTCAGTGTAGAAAAAGCTCATTCATATCATCAGAGCTGCCTCCTTCACTGTCTGTGAAATACAGTATTGTGCATCATCAGGCAGTTACTGCCTTCAAGTACCTACAGGTTTCCAGTGCTCTGTTCCCCTTCCACCACGAAGGCTTCATATCAATCAGTGTGCACCAAAAAGCTGGGAGCAGAGAAAATTTGCAGCTGGTCACCTTCAGCCAACCTCCACCTTTGAAAGGTAACCTGCTGAGTCCTGGCAGCCATGGAGCTGATTCAGAATCAGTCTCCCATTCGTATCATGATGGAGTCGAAAATGGGAGTTGGTATCACAGGCATCAGCAGCAAAGTTGTGCACATCAGAAGCACTCAGGAGAACCCCTGCTCTAGAGGAGCAGTTCTTGTCTTTCTCTGGTTGTACAATCACTAAGGAGAAGTCACGAGGTCAGACACCCCCTGTGCTAGAACCAGGGCATTAATGTTGCTGTCACAAGGGGAAAATGGGACTCAGGATCCCCCCAAGAAACTTCTACATCTCAGCGAGAATGAGCAGCTGCTAGTTTGGCCTTTGGTCTCAATTTTGTTGCCAAGCATATAAAAAGAAGTGTTCCAATCTTTTATTCCTTTTTTTCCCCCAGCTGCTGACTCAAATAACTTCCACCACCACCATCCCTTTTTGCTATCCTATAAAGCTCTACACAGATAATGGCCTGATCTATAAAGTGAGAGCAACCCCCCTAGTCACCCAAGCATCTTAAGAACAGGACATTCAATGCAGTCAGCCCAGATTTAGTGAATTACATTTTCATAGGAAGAACTGAGTATAAAGCAGACAGTGCAGGACAACAGCTGCACTAATGAAATCTTTAGTTACACCAGATGTCAGCTATGAAATGTAAGGAAGAGACACTTGCATCTTATTTTTTTTCTTCTTTTCTCTGTTATCTATGCCCTGCATTTTATTGTTTAAATGAAATTTCTGAATCATCAGGAGATTTTTGTGGTTGTATAATGGCTGGAGCCCATTCCTACCACCCTTGAATTTCACTCCAGGCATCTGGCATGAGCAGCAGAACTCTGGAAGGAGTCTTCTGGGTTTAAGACCACCAAAGAGACGCAGGCTGTAAAAGAGACACAACTACAGCTGGAGACCAGTGAAAAGGAAATATTATTAGTGGACATTTGTGAAGTCCTTTTTCTTTGGTCTGACCGTAAACCAGCATAAAACCTACTTAAGTAATGAAGATTTCAAAGCCCAGCTTCAATGAAACCAGCTTTTCCTTGGTTGCATTTAGGACAGAGAGGATCACTGAGGAAAGACCCAAGTTAGGAGGGTTCAATACGTTGTTCAAGTGTGAACAGTGTTTCTGCAGTCAGCAGAAGAAGCTGCAATGGATAAAACCAGGTTTAACTGGAGACACTTCCTTTGTGGCTTAGCTTGAAGGAGGTGAGGAGAAGCACAAAAGAGGGACTAACACAGGAGATATTCTTGTTTCAGACTCAACAAAGAAACAGTAACTGTCCAAAGGAATAACGACACATCTCATTTCAGAGACATAACCCAGCCACAAGTGCAAATCCAAATAAGGTGCTTAAAAAATGTTTGTAAAACATTTGGAGGAGATGGCCAGAATATTTTTCACAGAGCTTTCCTTTATAAAAGGATACAATTCTGTTAAATTTTCCATGGCAAGAGATTTTGGTGGCAATGTTCCTAACATGGAGGAGGGTTCTCTAATCCCTTTCAGGAAAAAATAATTTGATAAAAAACTTTGGTTTTTCAATTTGAAATAGAAGCCATTGCTTTTTGTGAAAGCATGTGAAAGAGCAACTGGTTTGCATGGACTTGTCTTCCTTTCAAGGCAGAATAAAGAGAAATTTCAGATACCTGGAAGTTGTCATGAAATGAGGTGTCATTGCTGAGACAAAGAAGAAATGACAGTTGAGAGCACAAACTAACCCTGCCCACTACAGCCTGTAAGCAGGAATTCCATGGAATCCCTAATACTTCCCAGCCAACTTTACACTTTACCAACTGCTTTCAAAAATTCACTGGGACTGATTTGTGTTTTGGTGAAATGCACAGTCATGCTCCCACAGGTGAGAGAAGGAAGAAACACACTTTTCTTTCCCAACAAAAAATTCATTTTTGGAAAAAAAAAGAGGTTAAAAGAGAAAAGTCAACTTACAGAGGCTGCTGCAGTACTTCCAAAGAATGGCAACGTAGGCTTATTGGTCATAATTATAAAATTTTTACTAGAATATTTCAGTCTAGCTGTAGCTATTGCCTCCAGAAAGGGATACAGGTGTGTTTTTTAAAGACCAGTAACATCCAGTACATCGAAATAGTGATTTGCACAGGTTTTTCTGACCCTTGAAAGCCTTCATCTATGCTAAAAGGCAGCACAACAAACTCACATGAGAAAGAGCACAATAAAACAGATAGAGGAAGGTCATGGATGAAATATTCCTCTACAGGAAATTTGAGTGATCTTAAGATTAGGAAAATAAAGTCCAACATCTTAGAAAAGGAGAGTACTCTCAATGAGATCTGGAAGGAAAAAAGTCCTCAAATGAAAAACATGTTGATAATAAGTAGCATGCTGGTGCAAATACTCTGCCTAACTTCTTCTGTGCAATTAAAGACTGTGTTGAAAAGCAAACTTCTGCATTGCAAAAGACAGATAATTTAGACCATGCTTCTGCCTCCACATTACAGAGTCTTTGGCTTCTCCAAGAGAATGGGAATGAGGAAAAGCAACTGCCAGCACAACTGTGACAGGAGTTGTACTGATGGCCATGAGAAGCCCATTGGATCCTCCACCTCTCTAAATCCAGGTTTTTGACCCAATGGAAGAATGCAAAGATCCTTCTGGGGGCTGGATGTAAATATCACCAAAACATTCTCAAATACTTTTTTTCAAACACTGTTTTAAAAAACCTTCCATATTCTAAATTTACATGGGACAGCACTGGGTCCCACCTCCAGTTCTCTAATCCTTAACATTTTGGCTAGAAAAAGTTCTAATCCTGTACCAAAATGTCGTGTCCAGAAAGTTTTAAGCATATAAATTTTATATGTTCTTACAGCTTACTTAGGATTACTATAAGCATTGCTTCTTATAAACATTTACATACTTTGGCTCTGCTAATAAAGTGTATCCTCATTCTTTTTTTTTTTTTTTTATTGGGGAGCTATAAATTTGGAAAGAGAGCAAAAGCCTACAACAACAATGGGGGTAGAGTGGCCCAAGCCAAAGGAAATTCATATATGAGGAAACAATGGGAAGTTGGCAAAAAACAACACGAAGAAAAAAGGGAAGTTTATTGGATACACGCAAAGAAAAGACCACCCTATGTGTGTGGTATATATTTGTGCTAAGTCTCACATATTTTCTGTGATTTTTTTTTTTACAAGGTTCTAAGCTGTTTTTTATGAGATGAATAAAACACACAAGAGCAAAGTCTCCAGCAGTTAAAGGGCAGTAGTAGATGTCTCTGCTATGCATTTGCTTCTAATAGAACTCCCGTTCACTTTCCTTGAGCAAACCAAAACTGTTGTTGGAAAAAATTCTTTGAAGACCAATGACCCAAATTATCCTTTTGCAAAGGGAAGAGGTATTCAAAGCCTGGAAATCTGCCTCCAAACATATAGGCACAAAATACAGTGTTGAGCAAATGAAGTGTACAGTAGTTCCTATCCAAATCCAGTATGATCCTGAGTTCAAGCTGAGAGACTTCAAAAGGTCTCCAGCAGAAACGCGCTCAAAATCCCACGCTGCCTGGCACCAGCCCGTGGGAGTTTGCTCAGTTTACCTTGCAGGTGCAACATTTTCCCTCATTTGAATCCAGATAATTGATTTTATGTCTCGACAGCCACTTTCAAATCACGTTCCCCCAATATTAGTGAGAGGCCTGGCTCTGGTCTTGTGCTCTTCTCGTACTATTTAGCATCTCTAATTTGAATTGCCAGTTACACTTTCCAGCCCAACTCCTGTTTTTCTGCTCTTCTGTTTTGCTATTCTGCTCTCCCCTCTTTGTGAGGGCAGCTTTAAGTTATGCACATGGTTACATTCTTCTAAGGATGTGGTAAATCCAACAGGCTTCAGTTACTTCTTGTAAGGCCTCGAAACCTGTCAGTGGTGAGGGAAGGATGCTGGCCTCCAATGTGTGGGAGAAATGACTAAAATTAGGCACATGACAAAAATTAGCAGAAGAAAAAAGGAAGCTTCAACACATGGAAGGAATTTTGGTGGAACAAATAAGATTTGCTAGACCCTTCTCATATGATTCAACGATTCTGTTAGACTGAAAGTTGCAGTAATGGAAAACAGAACAACAGTTAGAAGGTGGGAGGTAAACTGAAAACAAAACAATATGTTACCTTGCAATGCAGGAGAGGTGAGGGTTACATGTTTATGGTGCATTAAAATGCATCACTCATTTGTCAAGATAAAACTGATTTTAAAACCCTTTCATTCTTGTTTTCTTACATTTAACGTATTAGCAGAATTCTGCATTTTACAAGGTAATCCAAGATCCACTCAGAAGAAAGGACTGCTGTCCCTTTTTTGTCCATGAATCTTCAGATGCACAGAGTCTAAGCAGAAATTCAACTCTGGCAAATATCTTCAACAGGTTCAGGGTGCTGTAAACTCTGCTAACTCATGGTTATGAAGAAAGCATGCCACCACATTTCCTAACAGAAGGGTCTCAGCTATGAACACAGCTTTAATTTTCCACAGCAGGGTTCATTAGCTTTCATTTTACTATATTTGTACCATGCTACAGTTTACATTTCACATCGCTGTGTTAGGAATCCTTCAATGCTTGTTGTTCTTGTAGAAAAGATTTGGCTCTGCCGGTCAGACATTAAACTGCAATCAGACCTTTCACTTTAAAAAGTTTTCTATTTGTGATCAGAGGAAAAATTAAAAAAAAAATTGAGAACTGAAGATACAGGCACTAATTAGGCACTGGAGAAAGTCTGGTGTTCCTCTTATGAGGGAGCCTAAGTGCAACCATTTCCAAAATGATTAAAACAACACAGAACAAGCCACCTTCAAGTGAAATGGATGAGAAATCAAATTAAAATAATTCAGTGGTAATACTATGGTTTTCTCTTTTTTAATATTTAAGCCAGTATTCCTATTTAGGGAGCCTGGAATGATAAATTTAGAAAAATTCAGGATAGCCATTACTATCTTGCTGTGTTTGTCCAGAGCAGAGACCTCACTGGGTTCCTGTATTTGGTCCTCTGGAAGCAGCTCTTTCCCAAGTTCATTGTACTCCACTGAACTGAATGTGCTGCTGTTCTGTGTCTGTTCCTGGCTTCCCTATTGCATTCCCGAGGCACAGAATCTGCAGCAGACACCCTTCCTGGCAGGACAAAAAGTGGCAATGAAAGCAGAAGAGCACACAGCTTGAAGAATCTTTCACCTTCATCTTGGAGAAGGACAAGCAAAACAAATTGTGTTCTGAACACAGTCTCTTGCCTGTCATTCTTCTCTAATGTCTTTTCTCACTCCCAAATGTCTGGACAGGCAGCTCAGACATGCTCTGAATTTGAACAAGAGTTTGGGGGAGTGTACACAGCTTACAATCTCTTTAGCAAATAATCGTCCCTGGTTCTCAGTCTTCTCTGCCCTTCTGTGGCCCCATGCTCAGAAGCTGTGCTGTTCCTCAGAGAGAGAGCTGTGTGGGTTTGTTCCAGCAGGAATTCCATAAGGCAGCAGAGCTGGGCACCACTGTGCCAGCTGGCATTGGTGGTGCTGAACTCGCCTTAGTTTCATGAACAGTGAAGGTGAGGGAAAAGCAAAAAGCAGAGCTCTTAACCTGAGACCTCTAAGAAGCCCTGTGCAAAGCAGGTAATTGGAGAGGTGTAAAGCCCTGCCTGAAGGTGGGTACTCCATGGACAGGTGCAGTGCAGCTCCTCTGTAGGAGCAGAAGGTCAGACTGAAGTCATTTCTTGCTGTTATGTATTTAGTTCACAGAGTTCTGTAAAGGCTCTCCAAGTGCTCTACCTTAGCTAATTACTGAATTCAGGTTTTTTTAAAAAAACTCTGCCCCAGCAGAGATGGTATCTCTCATTCTTAGCAAAGGGTCTCTGACCTCCAGTGTGCTTTCTGATCCTACCCACTTGCAGGGCCTGGATCAGAATGAACTGCAGAGCGGAACAGAGGCTCTTGCATCCACTCAAGACTTAAGAACCTCCAGAGCCCACTTAGCACAGTTCACCCAGTGAAGCCTACAAAGGCTTTTCCACTGACCTCATAAGAAGCTGGATCCACCCCATAGGAAAGGCTTCAGCACAGCAAATACAATTTCTTGCCATGATTGTACTTGGTTTGCCAGAGAGATTAATTCCAGACATGGTGGGTTAGTCAAAATTTGGATTTCCACCGCACCCACGCAAAATGAATGGTGAGAGGTTTCCTCCTCTTCCCCCTTCCCTGCCAAGCAGCACTGCCACCTGCAAGAGGACAAACCTTGAACTAACACAGACACAGTTATACAAACCAACATTCCAGTTAATAGTCACTTTGGAAATTCCCAAGCTGTGAGCTGTCCTGCAATCTAGAAACTGTGGCTTCCAGACATGAGCTAAAATCCAAAACCACTGCACAAGGAGTCATTGCGAACATTTCTGTGTCATTGTTTCAAAACAAAGCTTGTAATATTTTAATGCCATGACCACAAGAGCTTGTCTGCTGTAGCATGTGAAGGTTATGCAGTGAGTTAGGAAAACACTCCAGCTTCCAGCCCGCTCCCACTCACTGACAAGTCTATTGGGAATACTGGGAAAAGATTGCCACAGTGAGCCAGCTACTGGCTTACCTAGAGCAGTAACAATAAATATGCAGATGACGATAAAGATTCCCAGGAAACACTTTCTGCCCTTCTCACAGGTGACACCAGGATCAGTGTCTGCCCAGAATGTGGGAGGCACAGGCTCTTGGCCTTCTTCAGTCTCTTGTTTAAGCCTGTATTCCCACTTTGCAGCAGGGTTAACTCTCCCTGTTTCTGTAGCCATGTCATGGTGCAATGAACAGTGTCAAGCTCTCTGGGTCTTCAGGACAGCGAGCAGAAGCACCTGTACAGCCTGGAGAGAAGGTGCTCTTGTCTCTGCTTTTGGAACATTTTCATCTCATCTTAAAACACCAGAGGTCACAATTGTTTGCACTCAGAATTTTTTAGCCACCAACTCTGATAGGAAGATCTGCTTTGATTCTCTTTGTCATTTTTTTCCCTGTATCTCACCTTCTCAGGGAGCTTCATCTTCAGTGTTAAGAAAAAGAGCAGGTTCCACTTTGCCATCTGGAGTAACATCCACCTGAGATGAAGGCTGCTGTAACACAGAATGTCACTTGGCTTCCCCTCTTCATTCTCCTGTGACTCAGTGAACTCATAGGTTTCTTTGCAGGAATTCCTTTCCTGATGTCCTCCCTTAACAACTGGCTGCCTAAACTGTGACCTCTGAGAACCAAGGAAATGATGACATATTGGATGGCCATTTGAAACCTGAAAGTCCTGGTTTAGGGCAAATTTTTGAGAAAATCTCTGAATGGGGCCCCTCTAGAAAACAAATTCAAGTGGCCCCTACCCCAGCTGGTTTGGGAAAAGATTTCCTTGGAGAAAAGTGAAAAAACTGTTTATTCAACAAGCAAAGTGTTCGCAAGCATAAAACAATGAATAATATTCAACAATAACACCTCTCACTGTTCTGAAGAGATGGCAAATTCAGAAAGTCCTTGCCATGGGGTGTAGCTCAGCTTGCTCAGTCTCTTATCAGTCCCTCCTGCACTGGAGTGCAGCGTCCCAAGCCCGGGTGGGACACAGGTGTGAGCTCCCGGTGTTGTTCTGGGGTTTCAGTCCAGAGCAGGCTGACCAGTTCCAAGAAAAAGAAAGGCCACAGTCCAGGGAACTTCTCTGCCTCAGCTAGCAAAAAAACTAACTAAAAAGCAAAGGAGAGCTCTCTCCCACTGTCTGTCTGTTCTGCAGACAACAGAGTCCAGAAGCAGAATGTGGAGGAGTGAGTGCAGTTTCTGAAACAAACCGCACACTTCTTTTTCCCACTCTTCGCTCTCAGAACCAGTATTCAAGATGCAGAACTTAATATCCAGCATAAACAGAACAGATGATGGAGGATACAAGCATCATGAAGTCCCCCTAGGACACAGAGGATCTACCATGGATGGGTGAAAGAACCACCAATACATTTTGTTGCCTGATGATTATTCCTAGCTTGAGCTAGAAAAGCCAGCATCCTGAGAAGTAGTACACCAAGGTAGAAAGGGAAGGGCCAGAAGAGAAGAAACTAATCCAAGAACAATTATTTTGTCTGTTCTTTCTGAAGTAATAAAATACAACTAAAATTTTCTCACATTTAATTCCACAGGAGAATGCACATGTCTGCAAAAGTAAAAATACCCAAGTATTTCAGCCCACAAAGATTCCAGGAAAGTGACAAGAGTTTGACTGTGTCAGGATAACACAAACTATTAACTTTCTGAAGTTTCAGGACATAGAAAGAATTCCAAATTTTGCTTGATCAGCTGAAACAATTTAGGGAATAAGTTTCTCTAATTTTATTGCCAGAACTTTAGTAAAGAATTTCATGTCAACATTAAGTAGAGATAGAGCTGCATAATAGAAGACATTATGAGTCCTCCTCCATGGCTTTCCTAGTAAGGTGATACCAGCCTTGGAGAACAAAGCATCTTTCAACTTTATAGTCTGGAGGCTAAAAGAATGCTAAAGATTTAAAATAGATTCAAGAGAAAAGCAGGTTGAAACAGAAGCTTTACTTGTTTTCATATTAGAGTAGCTTTTCTCACTTTCCCCTTCCCAGGTTAGTTCATCCAGATCGGTTTGCAAAGCTGAATTAATTTTCTGCAGGGCAACACTTCCAACTTAAACCACATATATTTTACATGCTTTCATACTGAAATGTGTTTCAAAGACTCATGACATTTTGTCCTGCCAATTTGTGACATTTGTGTTTACCTGGAGAAAACAATTAAGATTTGCTTGAAAGGGATAGATGCTACTGTTTCATTCTGTTTAACAGAAAGAACTCGCCAGCAGTCAAGTGAAAGACTGAATATTGCACAGGCCAACTGGGGCCACATAAAATTATATTTGTAATTATTTGCATGGGGCAGTGGGGAAAGCTTTATATAAGGAATGTCCCTATAAAAATGCATCACAAACTGAAGAAAGCAGATTTTGGCAAGTAACATCATCCTTAAGGAAACTTTTGCTGACAATGCACAGTCTCGCTGAGATGGATGTGGTTGACCAATAAGCCCAGTCCAGTCCCTGACAATTGTCCCTGGTTGGAATCTGCAACTATTTAATTCTTCTTCTACAAAAATGACAAAAATGCTTTAAAGCTGGAGACTAGAATAATAAAACCATGTAGGTTTCTACAGAGAAAGTGTGTTTTGGGGGATCCTTTGATATGCTTTGTTTATTGTTGCAAGCAGTTGTAAACCACAGTCTATTTTGGTTTTTGTCTGATCTGAGTTGCACATCTGGCTGTCAGGGTTAGTGTCAGCTTGGTGGGGGACTCCTCCAGAGATGTCTGCAGGAGAAATATGTGTATTCTGCAGCATGTTGTGCAGGTCTGGGATTTCTTTCCTTCACCTTTCAACCTTACACTGAAGGAATGCTCTAAGTAAAGCACAGTGGCTCAGTAATGACATCCAAGGTTTCCAGCTAAGCCCAGAGCTCCCCAGTACTCACAAGACTTCCAGAAAAGCTAGCATGTCACTTTGGTCTTTGATAACTACTTTGACCAAAACCTTATTTGTTTGCCCATGGCCAATTAAATAGAACACTTTAGTGGCCAGCCCTATTGTTGTGTCCCCACAGGTCCCGTGGAAGTGTCGGATGCAGGGAGGGCTTTGGAGTGTCTGAGGATTCCCAAAGGGGCACAGCCCATAAACAGAAAATAGAGAGTTGTATCACAGAGACACCAAGAGCTGTTTCTAGAAAAGTATTTATGTCCTTGAAGTCTGGAACTTAAATGAGTCCCCAGCTGAGAAGCTCATTTTGAGAAACCTGCAGTGATGGTTGCAAACCTGCACATTGCCTTCACATTGCTCTCAACGTCCTGAGCTCTCCCAGAGCTCCATGAAGGCCTGGTCCCACCACCCATACCCCCCTCAGTGTGCCACGAGTGCACTGTAATTCTGGGAACCCCTCAGCAAACAAAGATGCTGGTTGCTAAGGAGAACATTCTTGGTTTTGAAGCCTGGGCTATTATCTTCATGTTTAATACATGGATTTGGAAAATGGAATTAGACCAAAAATGTATTTTGAATGTGCTTCATTTAGTTTTACATCTCTCTGCAAACCACACAATCTGTTTGGGGTTTATAATACAAAATTTGACCTGAGGATCAGGAAGATCTTACTTTGAATATTTACTACTTTGTGTATATATAGATGAGCTGTATATAAGCCCTTTCTTTCTCATGAGGAAGGGTTCTTCAAGTGCTTGATACACCGAGGTATTTACTTCTGTAAATATTGGTAACTCCTAAATTTTGAACTCTTAAAACTATCTTCTTATAGTAACCAGTAGAAATGAATGTCTTTTATATGCAGATATGAAAAACAAAAGTGACACATTGTGAAAAAATTCAATAATACATCTCAAAAGAAAACTATGGAAATGGCAGAGGATGGTGCCAGCACTAGACATTACGAATTCTCTTCCACTGAGTGCAAAGAGAGAAAGAGTCCACAAGGAATCTGTTATCCTTTGGATACTCTGGTGAATGTTGTAGGAAGTTGGGCCTTGCTAAGACATCTTTGAGTACAGATTTGCCATCCCTGTGGCAAGGAACACCTCAGTATTGAGCAATCAAAAATCATTCATTAATTAAAGCCAGGTTAAGGTAAAGAGCAAACAATAGCACGTATTAATTGCATCTGCAGTTCATGATGCACTTAGATGTTTGCAAAAGATAAAGTGGAGAAATGAAATAAGAATTCTACTTAATTGGCAAAATTGACTAAATCAAAAGGGCTTTCTACCCTTTAGGCTACTGCCAGTGACAAGAGAACCCCGGAAGCATTAACAAAGGAACCCCTTTAGTTCTCTCTGTTATATTGAACCTGTGACTGCCTGATTCCCTTGCCCCATCAAGATGAGTTTCCCACTAATGTTGTTGCCCTGGAGTATTTTGTTGGGAACTCGCAGTGAGGGACATTTAGGCTGCACAGAAGTTTCTCCCTACAGCTTGGTCTTTTCCCAAGGAGAGACCAGAAATAGGAATGAGACAGTGTTCCCTCTACCCTCTCAGAATTAAGCATGATACTCAGCAGCTACTGCTTCCCTTTGGAAGCCTGCTGCTCACAGCAAGAAAAGGCTGGTGGTATTAGGATAACACTTTTTGCACAATCTGTTTCCACTTCAGGACACAGAAAGCACATGATGAAGCAGAATACTCCTCCTCATTCCCAGTGAGGCTACAAAGAATGATCCTGCTGCTCTGAAGGACTGCAGGTCACTGTCACAACCTAAGACTTAGATGTGGGACACAAAAAAAGTCCCAATTGTTTAGATTTTTCAAGACAGGAGTTGCATCCTGGGGAACTGAATGAGTTTTCCCATCTGTGAAATTCAAGGAACAGAAACACTTAACAGTGTCATCAGGGTACTTGTCAGTGCAAGATGAGCAGATGAAAGTGTTTGGTAAAGCATCTTCATTTAATATCATTTAAGTGCAATGTGACAGACTTAACTGACTTGCAGTAGTCTCCTGGTCCCTTTTGGATCTCTAACCACCTTGCCTAAAACCAGACCTGCTGAGGAGCAAACTCTAAGCAGAAAACAACAATTCCATTTTGACATCAAACCCTGAAGATAGCGTTCATCCCAAGGAATATAATTTGTCCAAGGATTAAACTGCTTTGCACAAAAACCTTTGCAAAAATCAGCATGAGATGATGAAAAAGGAAATTAAGAGAAGTCCAAACAAGAAACATTTCCTAAAATATTGGACATTTTAATTTTCCCTAGAACATCATAACTACTTCAGCAAAATTTTAGCTAAGAGAACAGCTGTGTTAAGACTCAAATTAGAATGGAACCTCATTCACTCCATCAATTCTTTTTCCCCTTTAGTTTGGCTTTACCATCCTAAGGTGTTACTTTTGCAATGTAAGGGATGAAGCAAAATCCCAGCAAAAGTGTAGCAGAGACATTGCCAAGACTAACAAAGTTCAATGAATCCTGAAGATTTTTCTGATCCAATTCCAGCTTATAAATGGCCAAGGCTTTGCAAATTTTATGGGCCATCTGCAGGCCTAAGACAATTTATGTCCTTGGAATTACAACAGATTTTTAAACACCATTTCATTAAAATAAAAAAAATGCATAAAATTTAGGCTTAGCAAAAATTCTCATAGCCTGTTATATCACCAAAATCAACAAAAGCAGGTGTCTTTCACACTTCCTAATGTGTGGTGACCTTTCACTGTTCTACAATGCATTTAGGCTTTTTTAAGTTCTCTTTTCTACTGCTTCCTACCCTCCTCTCTATCTCAGCAGAGAAGCAGGGAATAAGTTTTGTTGAGGATAGAGTAAGAAATGACCTAGACATTTATCCAAACCACAAGCTAAGATGTCTGTGGCTTGACAAAGTCTGGTTAATATTTTTTTCCAGGTTTTGACTCACATTGGAAGTAAAAGTGACAAAAACTGTACTGAGAGAAGTCCTTCCTTTTAAGGTTCCCTTTCTGACTTTGTGCAGGTGTGAGCTTCAAGATTGCCTGGATATCCCATGCACCCAAGGCTCTGTGTAACACAGCAAATAAAACAGGACACACCTTGGTTTCTTCTAAAGTAATCCCTAAGGGGTCAAAATCCTCAGCTACAAATCACAGGATGACACAGTTTGTGTGCATTGCTCAGTACAGGCCCACACTCAAAATTCTCAATTGCCTCAACAGAACAGCAGTTTTGTTTTATGCTAAACTGGTGATTTGGTTTTATCTTAAAATCAACAGACAAAATGGAGTTTACAGTTCTGTTTTTCAGGCATGTCTCTCCTTTCCCTAAAGAACATTCTGCTTTCATGACTTGTTTTTGCTTTCAATTCCAATAATTTTGGTTAAAGAAACTGCAGTACATAAGTGCAAGGAAGCCTAGTTCCGTCCAACATGATATTTATTGGCATGAGGGTGCCACCTATTGTCATGACAATTGATGTGAGAAAATCTTCAGCAGAGGTTTCTGGAAAACAATGCCCTCTTCCTTCACACCTTAAATCACTTCCAATCCTTTAGATGATTCCACTTGGGTAGGATTATGTTTCTGTCTGTTATACACAGTCTGATCACACAGACATTGCTCATTTCACTATGTGTCAGTGTTGTGGAATGTGATGATTGCAGGATCATGCAAGTATCAAAGTAGAACTGTCATGCTTGACCCTCAGACACTGGTCTACTATACCCAACACTAGCAAAACAAATCAGGTTCCAAAAGCACTGTATTTATGTTTTTTTCATTACAAACATATATTTGGCAAAAAACATACCTAACACTTTACATTTTTCCCGATTACTGAAGTTCTATACTTCAATATTTAAATTCTATTATGTACCCAGTATGGGGAGGCCAGGGACAGGCTTAGAAGTGGGAATAGCAAGAGAACAGTTCCACTTAAAGGCCTGAAAAAAGCACCACTACACCACCTCTGGAATTTTAAAGTGGTCCCCAAAAGGATTGTTCCATTGCTTTGCCATCAGCAGTTCTTGTAACCATGCAAATTGTAGTTCTCAGCTATAAAAGTGATGATAGCTTTCTATAATGCTGACATAACAATTTTTTCAACAACAACATACCAATTTTCCTTTAGTCTTTTAACTTTGAAGATGAGTTTTCAGTTTTCCAGCAGCTCAAACTATTAAATATTTCATATGGAAACTACTCCTAAATATGTAGGGAAACTACAAGCTGTATAAACAAATGCAATGTATGAAGTGCAAGCCCAGACATTCATTTTTGTGGGCACCCACCTTTACACAGTAGTCTTCAACTGAAGGTGTGGACTCACCTTTATACAGTGATCAGAAGTCCAACTACCCAGCTGCTGCTTCAAGGAAGGAAACACCAGTTTCTAGGCCCGCTGTTTTGAGGGCCTTTATGTTGACCAAAAAAATAAGGCAGCATAAACACCGTACTGGGAGTCAATACATCCATATCTGCTTCTTTTGGAGTATTTTAAACACTAGTATTATCTTTAAGTAGATTTGTGAGAAATACATCAAGACACCACAAAGCTGGTCCTTCATATAAAAGACACTCACTGGATTGTTGTCCTAGGATATTCCAGGCTTTTGCCATTTTTCAGAGATACCAGGATACAGATGGATCTTCAGATTTATTTGGTTTGGTATGGCTTCACGTTAGATTTGAGTTTTCAGCTTAAGGTTTTCCTATCCCAAAGAAAACTTACCTAATCTGAAGTGACGCAGGGTTGTCTTTTCGTGGGCATGCAGGTAGAGGAAAACAGACCTTCAAAGGTAGAATCAGCCTGGAAAACACAAACAGCACTGCTGTTAACTGCTAGTTGAAGATCGTTTCAGTAGACACGACCCTAAAAGACCACAGCTCTCAGTTTAAAATGCCAAAGCTGTGATTAGTGTCACCACTTTTTCCTCCCAAATCCGAATCCCAAAGACCCGCAAGACTTTGGTTCTTTCGTGCACCACCCATGGTTACTGTAAACAGAATATTTGTTTCAGCTTCATGCCCAGTGTGCAAAGAAAAAGACATTGAGTTAATTTTCAGAGTAGCAGGAGAAAGAAGAAAACACCATTATAATTTGGCTGCTATTTGTAAAATTACTTTAGAATTTTTAGAGCTTTTCTACATTAAAAGGGGCGGGGGGGCGGTTGGAACGGAATGAGAACGAAAAAGGAAATCCCTTGTTCCAGGTTCATGTCCCTTCAAATTCAACTGAAACTGGTACAGAGCATTGATAAGCCATAACAACAGTCTTACCTGAGAGCTGTAACATTTTCTTTACATATAATGGCAGATGAGACCTAGAATGAGTCTGGAAAAGAACCCTCTTCACAAATTGGAGAAAACTTCTAAGGCAACAAAGAAATACCCTTTGTTTGTTGACTAAGCAGCAACAAACTCACATTTCCTCAGCTGGTAACACCTTCAATGAGCTTGCTGACTTGTCACTGATCAACACATTAGATTAAAGGCTTATTTGTTGTATCCTAAATGAGTGAGTTTAATGCAAACAGCTGTTCTAGTAACACACCAGAACGTTTTAATTTGAGAAGCTAATGGGACTCCTAAGGCAATGCCAAAGAACACAGTTTCACTGGGGAAGCCACATTGCTTCTTTGCAGCCACCTCTCCAAAAATAAAACAGGGATTAAAATCATCAGATTGAAAGCTTTGTCTTGGTTCCTGCCAATAGACTCCTCTTAGGTCACAGCAGATGCCTCCAGAAGCAGACTGAGGTGACCACTGGGTAGAACAACAGGAACAAGGATATTCCACAAAGATATTCCCAGAGGTCCAGACTCCACTGCTTTCCAGAAGGGTCACTAGGTTTTCAAAACAGCACTGTGCATTAAGGTTTTAAAAATCACTAAAAGTATATCAACAAAACAAATTATATTGGAATTTATGCTGGCATAACTGGATCCACCTTGCTGAACTATGGAGTTCTGTCACTGAAAATGTATGTGCAGAAAACACCCTAAAGCTGGGCTCAGTGGTAAAGCTCTGTCTGAAGTCCCAACAGCACAAGGTGCTTGCTCAATGAACAGAAAATGCTTTAAAACCTTTGCTTTAGGACACTTCTCCTTCGTAGTATGTCTGGCTGCTTTACTCCCACTACTCAGAAAACCACACATCTTTTCAACAGAAATTAAATATTCTTGGTGCCACAACTTATAATTAGCAAAAACACTAAGGGAAGGAAAATAAAAACCAACCTTAAACCAAAATAAATCCAGTAGCAGCACTTGGTAAGAGATCCATGCTTATTTAGCATTCCTTTTGTTGGCAGCTAAATGCATATTATTGTCAGGTAGTGAGTGTCCATGTGGGTTTTACTCTATCAGTACTGCCAGCTCTGTCTTTTCCCCATCCTAAATTCCATTTTCCTCTTCAAGTGAGCACGGAAAAGAACACACCAGGAAAGCAAACATGGACTCTGACTCTTACAACATTTCCATCCCTTGACATTCAACATGCAGTTGTATACGATTGGGTTTCCGTTTGCACTTAAAGTTATTCTCTTGGCAAAGGCCAGCTTGGAGCTGGCTAGTGAAAAATCTCCTCCTCACTGTAGTTTGCCCACCTCCTTGCCTTCAAAAGCCAAAAATCACAATGTGCTGCACAAAGGGCACACTGAGTGCCTCCGAGTAGCCTGCCTCCTCCATTTATTTGCACTTTATGTTCTCCCTGCAGGCTGAGCAGGGCCCTCAATTCCCCTCCTTGTCTGGTCTTTCTGCTCGACTGGCACAGCAGCGTGACTGACACAAGCCATTGTCCACACCAAAATGAACAGACATGGAATGACACCAGAAAGATGCCTCTGAACAACATTTCCAACTACAGAGGGGGAAAGAATGGTCTTATTCTTGCTCTAATTCCTGACTGAAAATGTGACCACAATGCGTCTGAAAATATGACCACAGCTTGTCTCCCACATAAATATCACTTGAGAGCTGAAAGCCACCTGGCTGAGAGCCACCTGACCAAGGACCTTTTACAACCAAAGAACTAGAAAGAGTTATAAATGCTAAAAATGCAGTAATAATCAATGGAAGTGCACAATACCTAAGCATGCAGAAGCTGGGATAAAATCCTGAGCTCCCTGTAGCCAGCTTCTTCATTTCTGTATGCAGTAGCCACACTGTGTGCTCCCTCCAGGTCTATGTTCAGCAGTCTGAAATGGGAGAAGGATTGCACCAGTCTACCTCTGCAGGTCTTGCTCCATGTGCAGGAGCCAGCACCTGGCCTTGTGTCCGGCCCACAGAGCAGTGGGAAGGGAGGCAATAGATGCCCCAATATGGATGCCCATGGGGCAGAACAAACATTCCCACTGGGATGTGTGACACTGGCTGATTCTCCTGCTGACTGGCAGCACACAGAACCTGTGTACTGTCATGAAGTGGTTCACTCTCACAGGCAAAGCTTGCCCTTCACAAACTGGAAGTAAGTTCTAGCAGAAAGGCACAGAGAAAGAACTACATGCCGGTGTCAGTCCTCATTTTACTAAAGCCTTTGTTTGTACCATTCACTGGATACTCTCCAGTGCTACTACAGTAGCAAACCTTCTTTTGCCATGCCCTGGTATTCACTTAGGCTCTAAACTCACATGACATCAAATAAAAGCTTCCACACTGGGTCTGACTTCTGCTGCTCCCCAAGTCAGTCATAAAAGTGATCCAAATTGGAGGCAGAGGAACCTCACTTGGCAAAATCCCCTCTGTCTCTCGTTAGGTATATTACAGGACATGATAAATTTTCTTCACATAAATGGTGAATAATCTGCTTAGCAGTAATAACAAGAAATGCAAACACTTCTTGAGCCAAAGGCAGACTAATGGTATGCTGGCAAGACCATCTCCCCACCTTAGTTTGGGAATGGTTAAAACAGTATAAAAGTGTAACACCAGTGGATAAAGCCTGTAGCATGCTGTACAGCCAAGAAGTAATATTTTAATTCATGTGGGGAAACATTTTTGTGTGTTGCGGAGACCAAAACTCAGCTCTAAAGCCCCACGGGAGAGCTGATCTGGAAAGGCTGGATAATTCTGTCTTCGTTGCCTCATGGAGCTGGAGTACAAACAGGTGACGTATTGTGTGTTCTGGACTCCTCTTTGGAAAACTGGGCTCTGAACCACAAACATTTGTACACAGTCTCAGCCTCTCACCAGGGCCATCATCTGTTTAAAAAACATAAGTGCAGGAAATTCGGTGTGACAAGAGGAGTGTCACACTCATGGTTTTTGCTACTTATTCTGATACTGGGTGGACATTTTCCAAAAAACAAACAAACAAANATTTCAGTGTTCCTTTTAACTCCACAGAGCTCTCAGTTCCTTTAGTCCACAGAGTGACAGACAAGAAAACATCATGGAAATATGAACCCTAAGTTAATTTTGCTTAAAAATATTTTACAACTGTCTTTACTTCTGAAGCCTTGGTCATAATATTGCAGACATCAACTTGCAATTTAAGAATCACTGGACAACCTAAACTGTAGATTGTTCCCCTGCATATTCCATAGGCTATGATCAAAATACTACGTTTGTCCAATCCACATATTATTTTTTATGCAATATTTTTGTGCCTGGAAAGAACCTCCATTTCTTTATCTGTGAAACTTTTTCTATAAACAGATATAATGAGAGAAAGGATTCATTTTAAAGACAAACATAATTTTCCTGGGGAATTCTCTGTTTGCTTGAGTACTTTATATAATTAGACCAGCCAGCTGAAATTGTGCAAATTGTTTTACATACACAGTTGCTCTAGTGAGTAATATGGATGTAATTCAAGTTAGAGAGCACACTCAGAGCTGACTGACAGCCCAGACTTCATCGAGTTTTGTTTTCTTGTGGATATTTGCCCTGTGTGAATTGCAAGCCATACACAGAATGAACATTTGTTTGAAGTTGAGAAATTATATGCAGATTTTTACCATCCCCTGTGGCTCAGCAAATGAAAAGACTCCACACTGGTAGTCTGGCACTCCCTGGATTTGCAGTCTGTATGGAGTGCATTGCATCCTTCTCCAGAAAGTACCACACTAATGACCTTGCCTGCTTGTTCCTGCCAAGTAGTAGTTGGCAAGTGAGGAACACACTTCAGTGAGCAATGTCTTCTACTGATGACATTTTTACCCTTAAAACTACATTTTTGACCTGATTTGAGTTGACCAAACAAAACATTATGGGAACAAGAACATCACTTTGGATGTTTTAGCACAACATCATAGCAAACAGGGACCTGCACATACATATCCAACCTAAGTCTGGAGATTCAGACTCCATTCCTAAACCTTGTAAGCAGCTCCCAGCATTTAATACCCAGCCAGCAAACCATTTCCCTTGACGAGTTAATTTCTTGTTTTAACCACAGAAAGGGAATCCCAGCCCGGGTGCAAAGGGATCTCTGAGACACCTTTGGGATCTGTTTTACCTGTGAGGCCCATCCTACATGAGCCTGCACTGGAGCTGTGCTGGCAGTGTGTGGATTAGCTGCTCCCCATGGCTTTAATCCTGTTCTGCCATGGACTGGTAGCAGTCAAGTTTGAGCAGCAGGAGCTGCAAGAGTGTCTCCAGATCTTAGGGCACACATAAAGCTTCACTGACCAAACAGTTTCATGTGTTTTAGGACTTCCTTATCACAAGTGTTCTTTCAGAACACTTCTTTAGGCATTACCAGCATCTCCAACAGCTGTGATTAAGAACACCTCCCCACATCCTCTGCTTCTTTCCTAGGTGGATGGAAATCCAGCTAATCTGGACAAGCTTCAGTGGCATTTATCTCCCCTGGGCTGACTGGATCTAAAATGACCTTGTGTGTATCCCAAAGTCACATTTTTACCTTGGTCACCCCAGCTTTAACAGGCTCCATCACTTAATGAGAGTCTCACTGTAATTGATTTGATGTTTCCTCTGCAAATCCTCAGGCATTTGAGAAAGATGGTTATCTGAGCTTCCATTTCTGGACTTCTGCCTTGAAATTAAAGTATATTCACAAATTCGTATGTATTTAATGGGAGAAAAAGCTCATGCTAATTTTGAATCCTGCAACTGCTTTCCCATCTGCTTGTATTTACTAGCATGCTATTCCCTGGAATGAGTGGATTCCAGCAAGCTGGTGTTACTGGCAGCAAGCTAAAGCCTGCTTCAAACTGTTTGCAGGATCAGGGCTTTCTCCTCCTGGAATGCATCACTGTAAAGGAGCACAGTTTTCAAATAAGGCATCTGCATTCAGACACTGACACTCACTGGAGACTCTTAAATGCTTCTTTTATGTAACTAAAGGTCAAACTGAACCTCCAGTTGTGGAATTTCTGACATCCAATTAAGTAGCCCACACTAAAAATTGGGCCAGTGTTTAATTATGTCTGGAGAATACATGAGTTCAGCTGAGACAATTCACACTCACCTCATGTTTCTCTGTGTTTTTGATGGTGGAACTGAATAAATATTCTTTTGCTCCACAGATGCACTGGATCAAGGTTTAGCTTGTTACACATAAAAAATAAATCAGCTCATATTTCCTTGACTTCATTTTTCCAGCTTTGTCATTCTGTCTAGGAGCACACTGCACGGTCAAGCCAGGCATGGCTATGCATGTTAATAACCCTTGGAACACTATGGATATTTCTGTGCAAACCCCTTTTTATTTTTTCCAAATAAATAGTCAAAGTGCACCTGGTGAAAGATACTTTTCTTTCTCTCTCTTTTCTTTTTTTTTTTTCACTAAAGCCTGTGTTTCAAAAACCCTAAGTGGAACCACAACTGTGGTGCTGCTTTTCAAATCAAAAGGACAGTACAGACTTCACAGGATATGGCTCCCAGCCAGTTGTTTAATGCTTGTAGGTCAATATACAACCAACTCAGCTTCTGCTGCCTAATTGACAAACCACATATCAGGCACAGGAAGGTTAACAACTGAGCTTTCTTTCACCTAAGATCCTCTGTTGAGTCTCTGGGCCCTCAGCCCCCTTTTATTTTATCATTCACAAATATCTACTGTGAGCTCCCTCCAGGCACAACAGACGGCTGCATACCTGGAAAAAAGGAGAGCCCTGGTAAAGCAGTGAGTGTCTGGTCATTCAGGAGCCAGCCTAGCTGTTCATCATGCTCCTCCATTCAGTCTGCCAAAGAGGTTTAGACCCACTGCTCCCGGTGTAAATTATTGGTGCATGAATGAACCAGGAAGAATTTCCTCCAAAATATTTTTGATTAATGGAGCCGTGACACCTAATGTCAATGCATCACCAAACAGTCTTGATATAACCCAGTTCCCTGCTCCAGCCTGTTTGTCAATTGTCAGTGTTTTAAGGTATCTCTTTACAAAAACAAATGTTCAAAGTCTTTTCACAAAAATGTTTCCCAAAACACCAAAGAAGTAGCCTTCTTTTTATTGTAGGTTTTTTCCTCTGGTATTATTCCTTGCCTGTTTAAAGGAAAAAAAATGCTGGTAAGGAGTTTTCCTGGAGGGGGACACCTGAGCACCTGACTGGAGCAGAGAACACAGATATCTACCAAGACCCGATACTCACCACTGCTCAGGAAAATCACCAGATTGTATGACCCCTCTGTTCCTCCACATTCATGGCAGTCACATGTAAATCCATGGAAAAACGCCAGGCTTCAGTCAACACTGCAATAACTTAGGAGAATGGGACATGCCTCAGACTAGATACATCAGCAATAACAGGGCATGAGAAGCTACTTATATTTTTCACTCAATATTCTTGTCCAGATTCCTAGGGACGCTGCTCCTACCACATCACCACAGTAACACCTCGTACCTCACCCTGACAAAGCTGCAGTGAAGCTCAGCAACAAAAGCACAGAGGTTTTAGTTCTGGCCATTAGACACCCTATAGTGACATAAAACATCTCTGTGTCCTGATCCCAGTGACACTGAATGGATAACTGTCATCTGGAAGGGAAAGCACCCAGTGAAGGCAAGCAGCTACTTCTGAGTACAACAGGCATGCAGCCCCCACAGAGTTAGGCCCTCAGGGTTGAGTGCTGATTATCTGAAAGGCTAAACCCTGATACTTATCCATGAGTGTGATGTGCACCTCAGAAGGAGACACAGAGTGGATCCATTAGCAGCACCAACAGCTGCTTCCACCTGCTTTTGGTTATGCTGTTGCTCTATCAGCTGTTGCTTTCAATGTTTTCAGGTGCTGCTGACGTTCGCTGTGCTTGATGGTGCTTAAGTGTAAGAACTGTGCCCATCCAATAGTCTCAAAGTGATAGATTGACCTTTCCCATGTTGCTCCCACAGAGGATGTGGATAATTTTTGGGATGCAGAATCTGGGTCTGTGGTTCCATTAACCTAAGTGAAATAACCTTCCCAGTGTTGCTTCTAAAAGAAAATCCCTCTTAGGCCTCCTTTCTTGCTACTAGTGTTGGTACCACTGATGGAAAAGATCAGAATGGCTCTGTCTCATCCTTCCACCTACCTCTTTGAGGCAAACACATCCATTTGTTACCCTCAATGCTCTTGAAGATTATTCTGAGGATATCACCTTTCAGCACAGATCTTCTCATGACCAGCACAGGTGGGAATGTGCAGCAAAGCCCCTCAATCAGCCTGTGCCAAACAAGGCAAAAGTAGATACAATACTGCAAAACCAGCCCAAACAAATAAATCCTGCTGTTCAAACACTTGCTGAGAACTCACAACATGCAGAACACAACAGACTGACAACAGAAACTGGGCTTTGTGTCTAAGCTTTTCCTTTACCCCAAGAGACAAACCCTCTCTGCTTGAGGATCTCTCTGCTTCCCCCACAATTCCCAGTTTTTCTCCAATACACAGAATGGCTATCTTTACCCAGGTCAGCACAAAGGGCACAGATACAGGAGTTCTAACTTTCCTTCATAATGATTTCTGGCAGGAAAATTACTTCAGCTTTGGCAACACACACATATCTTTAAAGATTTGAGGGCCAATTGCTGTTTCTGCATGTTTGTTTCTCTCCCTTATGTGACACTGAGAAATGCAATTCCTCCTGTAAAGGGGGGGAAATTCCCGTATCCATCATTTTGAAGGATTACAGTCAGTGCCATTAACTCTGAATGCAGCTCTAGTCTAAATTACGTTTTCTCTTAGGGCACTCTGAAAGTGAAACTGAGCATGAGGCTTGAAACTAAACTGGATTGGGAACAGAAAGCCTGGGAACCTTCCCCCTTTCCATAAAGTTGCTGGAGCCATTTTACTTCACAACAGCACTGTATAATATATTTCCATTGGCCTGGAAGACAAAGCTCAATTTGTTTTGAGTATCTTGAAGAAACTGAATTGTTACAATTTGCAAAGTTAAGTAAGAAGTTCTTTTGAATTTGATGTTCAAAAGCCAGCTTTAACCTCCCTTACTATAATTTTTCAGGTCTTCATGTGCTTTTGAGAAATTTCCTTTGCATAGGCTGTGCTGCTTTTTTTCAGAATTTTTTTCAGGTAGAACTGTCACATCTATTTCTGCACACATGCAGGACTTAATATTTTTTTCCATCTTTACCATTTTTCACAGAACTGAGATTAAAAACTTACGGTTCCATTTTCAAAATAAACTGCAGACAAGATTTTCAGAAGTGCCTCTGCATTTCTACTCCCACTGAAATCAACACTCAAAACCTCAATTTTCCTTTCCTGTAATTACAAGTGAACCTATAAAAAATGTAAGCTGATGCACTGTTATCTTCTCTAGCCTGTAGACAGCTTGTAACAACGTCTGAGGGATGTGAACTCCTGTCTCTCATCCTGGAGGAGTGAATCTGAAACCAGAAGTTGACAGTCTGTGTCAACATTGTTAACGCTTCCCCAGCTGAAAATGTCAGCAGAAATGCTCTGCTGAACTTCTGCAGTCTCTCATTTTTTCACTCAAAGTCTTAAAAGACCCCAACCTCAAATCCTAATATGTAGCCACAATCTGTGCAACTCTTCCACTCTCCAGAACTCCTCCACAACGGCATCTTCTTCTGTTTTGTTCCTCTTCCAAGGTCATCCTTGCTGCCACCATGCCTCAGGCTGATGCATGAGGAGTGCCAAATGTCCAACAGGAGAAAGCATGCTTCCAAGACCACAAAAACCTTATTGCCTACCAATATCAAACTCCCAAACCAGACAGGAAATAGAAGGAACCGAAAGACATTTATTTGAAGCTCTTTCATTTGAAACCAAGTTTAAGATTTATGAAAGTATAAGATACGACTCAGGGGGATATTTGAGGTTGGCATGACTGGATGCAGAACTGTTGTGCTGGGAAGGTACCACTTCCACAGAGGACAGCAAGGCTCTGACACACTCTATTAAGCAGCTGAGCAAGAATTCTTGATGCCTTTCCTCACAAATGAAATAGCTCCTAGTTGGGCCATGTACAGCCACAGCACTGTCCTCAAATGTACTCTCCCTAGGATTTCAGAAATTCACAGGTTATAAATACAATTACATCAGGATACTTCCTCTACTTGGACAGAATTTTTTGTACTGCTAAACTGCCTCCTTCTCAGATTGCCCACTTGACTTTTATGCCATACTTGCTGCTTCTTACTCAGCTGACACAGTGCCACAATGGTAGCATTAGAAAGGCTTCTGCTGTCACCCTAAAATAATATCACAACCTCAGTCTAGGCAGATTTACAAGCAGTTAAAGAATCTGATCATTTCAGTGCATCACATACTTGGTAGGATTTTGGGAACATAATCTATTTGTTTTCATTTTAGCTTTTTCCTCTTCCTTTTTTCCCCCATCATTTACTCTCATCAACACATCTGTTGAAATGTAAATCAGGTCTATTTTATGTACTAAGCTATTTATGTTATGGCTTTTTCAACCCTCAGCCATCAGGTAAATATTTGCAGATATTCTGTGGTTTGATTAATTGGCTATGGGCTGCTGCAAGTCAGTTCACAGTGCTGGTCTATTTGCAGCAGAACACCACTAAGGAATGCCCGCTTGTTTCTTCTCTTTTGCATACATAGTATTTACCATTACCTGATATATCAGACCAGGAGTGCTATAGGAATTGGCTGATTCTGGCAAGGAAGTTTAGAAGTGACTGTGTAGATCCTGCTCCTCAGTGTCTGTGGCAATTCATGAAGACTATGGCCAGTCTCAGTCACTCTGTGCCATTTGCAAATGAAATAGATTTTTTTTTTCAAATTGCTGAAATCTGTTTTCTTTCAAAAGTCATTTCAGAGCACTCAGGGAAATTCAGTCAACTTATTTAATGTCATTTAAAGGATGCCCAATGCAAACACAGTTATTCAGGGCTAGTGTTTCCATATTTTGGACCAGTATCCCACTTCTGTGCATTGTTCACCTCTGCACTGATTTTGTAGGAGAGGACAAGGGGGAGGAGTGGAAAGGATGCTGTAATGAAATTTTAAATAACCAAAAGGTCCTTTGGCAGTTTCCTTATTCCCTGAAAAATTAGTGCATTGCCTGGAAAATTCAAAAAAACCTGATCTGTAACTCCAGTGGAAACCACTTGTCATCTATTGTCCAGCTATGAGAAATGTTACTTTTCCTCTTCCAGACATGCTGCAAGCAGCAATCCAGCTGAACGCTTTGCAGGGGCTGGAAGGCCACTGGAGACCAAATGCAATCATCTACCCAGGCTTCCTGGATGACACGAGCCACAGAATTTCAAAGCCTATAACTCCTGCTGTAGCAACAAGCATGGTCATCAGAAAGACATCCTTTCTTGATTTAAAGACTTCCAGTGATGGAGATCCACAATGTTCCTGGGTAATTTTTTCCAACCTGGTTAAATAAGCTCATTGTTCAAATGCAGCCTTACTCCTGGTTTGAACGGATCCTCCTTCTGTTTGTTGGCTCCTGTTACACCTTCCTCTGTCAGGGCAGAGCAAACTCCACAGTCACAATCTTTTGACTGTGAAAACCATACACAATGAACAAGGCACTTCTCAAAATAAAGAGCCCAGATTTTTTTTTAATCTTTTGATGCAAAGGAGTATTATTTATTTACTCTAGTTTATCTTGCTTTTTAAATAGGTTACAGAAATAGTCTCTACACAGAGATTGTGTCAAGTTTCACCACAAAGAGAGCTGAGATCCGGTTCAGACTTTCCGGATATTTATATTTAATATTATCATCATTATTCTTATTTTAAGAGTTAAGAACACCTCAATATTCCTCAGCTCCATCCACCACGCCATAACTGAGCAGATGAAACACCAGTGAAAAGATCTCATTCATCACTATCAGAGTGACATGAGACCTGCAAACATCTGATTCTACTTTCAGGAGACATCCCCCAATGAAGAAATACCCACAATCTACTGAATACTTTGTATTCTGTCCTGTTTGGAAATTAAAATTGCGGAAGTGAGAAGTGGCTGTTCCCTTTGCCAACCTTTTGGACAGGAACGGAGTTGAGCGTATGATAAATTTCTTGGGAAACCTCCATCTCTTTTATTTTGTTTGTGAGTAGCTTGAGATATTTGCAGATTTATTTGAAAGGACTGGTGAACTTGTCTTCCATTTCCCTCTCAGAATAACTTACAAGAAGTCTGATTTGTTGACATTTGATTATTTAGTTTAGGATGCTGCATTGTGTAAGCTGTTCACAAAAATTAGTCATTACCTTTTCTATCCCAAGAGTGGTTACTCTGACTAGATCTGCAAAAGTCAAATTAGGAACTTGACACAGAAATAAGAAATGATTCAGTCAGTGCTTGAAAAGCCACACAAAAAACGATCTTGTGAACGTTACAGGATAAGTGCTACAGGAGAGATCAGAGAGCAGGGCAGATGAGCTCTGGTGTGGGACAGTAAGTTCAGGCTGGAAAGAGACGAGCAGTAGAGCTGCCTCTGCAGCTGCTAAACAAATGAAATGCCACTTCTCCCAGCACCTTCCTGGTTGCTGCGCCATGGATAGTTGTTACACTGCGAATACTCTTGCTGGGTCATGCACATTCATGAAAAAATGGATGCCAAGACATTCTGAACAGGCCTGGATTGAAAGTTCCCCTGATATCACCTGCTCAGGAGGGACAGGACGTGGACAACCAGCTGGAAATTTCCGGAGCAGCCTGACCTGAGATTTATTTAATGACACTTGGTAGCTCACACCCCTAGCACCAAGGGAACAGTGCCATAAGTGACAGTCACTTCCTCCTTCTTCCTGAGAGTTTATAAATTGTGGGTATCACCCCGTATTTCTCATGTAGAAGTACCCTTTACAGATAGCACTCTTTCAACATTTAGAGCTTATTCTGGAACTCTCTTAACTAATGCCTGAATCCAGTTCAAATCCAATCCCAATGCTGACATTTGTGCATGCTTCTATCCAGTATTTTCTCAGGCAAAACTCCATTGGCTTTCCAGAGCATTTTGCTTGAGCAAGAACATCAGGTTTGACCTTTCAATTGCACAGTGACAATTAATAACAGCTCAAAACAGAGATTTTTCTTTTCTTTTTTTTTTTAACACAATAAAAAATCCACTCTATTACTGGATGTTTGCTGCCACTGAAGCTCTCTTCTCCCAAAACCAACAGAAATGAAGTGCTTTTTTCCAAAGAGGCTTCAACATCTCCTGAAGAGCCTCTACAGAGTTCAAGAGCTGTTAAATCAGCACCTTTCTGAGTGCCCATGCTTCCATCAAATTCAGCAGCTGATTCAGTCTCTATTCCCTGTATATTTAAATGCTGTAATTTCTATATATAAATATATATATACAAACCAGCTATACATACAAGTATGTCTGTGAGGGAGTGGGAAAGAGAGCTCCCATCCTGTCCTCTATCCATTCATAAATGTTTTTTTCCCCTTTTAACCTTAAGACAAGCAAGGGATATGGTGTGGTTTGGAGTCCAGTATAATTTATCTCCTCTGTAAATCTTGTGAATTGCTATCTAAACAACTGTTCTGTAGAGCAAAGCCTTTGACTGATTGGTCCCATGTGTCACAGAGCCAGGTCAGATAGGTGCCTCTTTCCTTACTCCATGAATGTGAGAGAGGCCAGTACAAACTCCATGCCAAATCTATGTTTATTTAATTACAATATTAACTACAAGTGACAACAAAACCTGCCACTGAAAGGAAGAAGGTGACTTTATACTGTGGAGGAGACCAGGTGAGTAACTGCAAATGTATGAGTTAATCCATCATCTCATTCCGTTCATTTATCCAGTCACACTTTTTTATTTTTCAGTTCTGACATTTAAGTCAGAATCCACTTTCCAAAAGCTCCCTTACCTTTCCAGTGGCTGGAGAAGAAATACTGAATTATGCCCAGATCACACAGCTTATCCCAGTGATTGCCTACACAGTTGGACAAGAGGCATTTTACCTTCTCCTGCAGATTTGCAGGCTCTTGAGGTGTGGGTAAAATAATCCTGGCCCCTTGGAAGAGCAAAGAAAAGTTCCCAGTAATCTCATCAGAACCATCAGAAGTTTCTCTTCTCATATGACCCAGCTACAAAAGCTCAGAAAAGCAGCAGTTCTGAATACTTTGGGGGTTCTTTCTATCTACATTCTCTCCCAAGCTTGCCAACATTTTTTTTAGAGTGTGGCTAAACCTCAGATGAGAACTCCACCCCTGAATCCATATCCTTGAGATGCTACTAGGGAAAGAAAGCTGAACCTGTGGAGAAGGTATTGCCCAACACCTTAAGCACTGCTAGTAAAACACCTGTTTCTGCTGTGCTTTTTAATGTTATTTTGCTGGTCTATTTTTTTGCTGCCACATTTTGGTAGCACCTGAGTGACACCCTGATGAATCAAACTGACCAAAATTGAGAGCACTCACAGTGCCCAAGCATGACAGGTTTCTACCTGCCCTGTCTTTGGGAGTTACCGACTCAGCTTTGATAGAATTTTTACCCCAAGTGCATTGACTTGTGATTTTAAGATAAACTGTCTTCATGTCTTTTTGTGGCTATTTAGTATGAGGTAGGTTAGGTTTTGGCAGGGTTGGAGCCTTGAGAAGACGTGGTCATTGTGGTGGAAGGGTCACGAGTTTTCCAAAGAAACTTGTAGTGTTTCCCACTGATGGTCAGACCCTTTAATGCCTGTGGAAGACCTTGCATGTTCAGATCCTTTTGCCAAATAATAGTTTATTTTTCAGCTGTTTCTTCCCAGCTCCACAGAAATGCAGCTGTAACTGCCTTTATTGGATTCAAAATGAGCCCGGTGTGTCCACAGCTTAAACCAGAGGTGGCTGCTCCCTATTTTGATCAGTATCACTTAGAGAAGTTATCAAAGAACAGATCAAATGTCACCCCATGTGCATAGGAACTGGGTCAGCACCTAGTACAGAAGAGTGCTAGAGACCATATCCTACAGTTACTTCTGTAAAGACATTGTTAATATTTTTAAAATCAAATCAATTTAATTTGGTTATTTCTATCTCCTATCCACACTGCACAACCGTGCTGGCAGTGGAAGAAAAGGGTTTTTAGTGCTAACAAGTGTTACAGTGAGGACAGACTCACTGGACTGATGGACTTACAGAAAGCACAGAGTACATAAAATACTGCTAAATCAACATCCAGCCTGAAATTTTCTTCTAGACTCTTCTACCTTCCACTCCAGACTATGTTCATCTTTATGCTTACTGCAGTTCTATCTTTTAATCTTTTACCAGCTCATTGTAAATCTTGATATCATTCTAATAACAGAACTGAATCATGCTAAGACAAACATCTTGGCAGGACTGAGAGCTCCAAAACAGGAAGTCTTTAAGATAAGTCCGTAGCTCAAAAAGTATCACACAGAGGCCCTAGTAACTCCTGAGCTGTAGAATTACCAGTTTTGCCAAAAGCAACAGATTTCCTTCTGATCTCAGAGCAACTGTTTCCACACAAATCACATGTGGAGACATTTTATAGGGGTTATGTTATCCATGCCTCTTCTGTTTTCTGCTTGCATAGATTCTTGTATTTTGACACTACTTCTCCTCCCATATAAATGACCTTGTAAATTATAGTTTCACAACTGGGGTCAGATCAGTACAATTTGTTCTAGTTTGGAATATGGAATAGGAGGGAGTATTCTTAATGGGTTTAGGATAGACATTACTGCTTGGGAATGGAAACAGACTCCACCAATCACTAGAACAACAAACTGGGAATTGGGAATCCCTTGTTCCATCTTGGCTGGCTAGGTGAACAAATCACGAAGTCTTTCTGTGGCTCCTGTTCACCCATCAGTAAAGAGGAAATTGGATCATTCCTGTCCTCTTTAGAGAGAACTGATCTGCACTCAGCACTGACGTATTGACATTGAAATGACTATAAACACATAAATCTAGGTCTCAGCGGTAAAAGGCAGCGGTTAAATCAACTCACCGCTCACGAGAATGACTCTGAGCCCAGCGCTCCTGTCATGCTCTGGGCATGCTGATCCTTACCCATGCAGCACTTATCGGATCCATCCTTGGGGCTGGCAGCCTCTGCTGTGCTCCTGCATGCTCAGTGTGCTTTATCCATTTCCTACGGGGAACACAATGAGGGCTGCAGACACCGCAGCACTGTTCCCGCAGAAATGGAAAAACAGCCCTAATAAAAGCTTATGGCAACCACTGTACGTGTTGTGTGCCAGCGTGCAAAGGCTTCAGAAGGGACAGAACATTTGTTCAACTCTTCCTTAAAAGATGGTCTGCCAAGCTTCAAGTTTACACCCCTTCAGCACTTAAAGATACTTGATTTCATATATTGCTACTGGGTGATTAATACTATTCATTACTGGAAAGTTATAAAACAATCCAATAAAATATCTGACTATACAGACACCATGCAGAGAGAAATGTTAAAACAGAGGGAGTGTGAGCAGTCAAGACCCACTAATAAATTTGTTAGGTGCAGAACTCAACAGACAGAAACAGCACTGGCAGTTTTGTCGCTGCTAGTGACAAATCCAGAAAATTACAAATTCATAAAAAGCTGAACATGTTTTTTTCTCAGTGTCTTTCTCAACCCTGTTCCCACCCAGGACAATTGCAGCATTTTGGCTGCCGTTCTTCTGCTAAAGGAGGCAAAGTTTAGTAAGCAGGACACAAGATCAGGAGTCAGCACACTTGGGCTTTACTCTTGGCTATGCCAGTGACCTGCCTGGCCTTTTCCATCACCCCGTGGAGAAAAGCAGCACCTCAGTGAGTCTTTATTTCTGTTCCTGCACTTTGCAAGTCCTGTGACCAGAGCTGTCCCTACATGTGCAACACGTGCAATGCATAACAAAACCCCAGTCTTGGCTAAGGGCCTCAAATACTAAAACCAATCAAATTATTGTTACTAAATGTCAAAAAATGCACTCTCAGAAAAATCAAATGGTTGGCAGAAGACCTGTAAAGAAATGTCATTTTTTTTCCATTTTCATTCCTCTCTTTTGTTCAACTTTCAACTTTATATGTTAATCCTACAAATATTAATCCAAAAAGTAAGAGTCATTCATTGCTTGTTTTTCATGACTAATACTGGTGCTGTCTTTACTAAGGTAGTCCATCCATTTTCTAAATTGTTTTTTTCAAGACTACATCATGCTCAGTGGTTAATAGATGGTGCAGTTTACACTGATAAAGGACCAAAACCAGAAAAACAGAGGTGCAGTCCCGTACCTTACATCCTTTTACAGGTTCTTCTCCTGCTTTCCTCTGCTAGGCTTCTTTGGCTCTTGGTTTCAGTGCCTCGGAATAAAAAATGAAACACTTAAAACCTGTCTGAACAGAATGGCCAAAATATTAAGGAAGAGATATCACATGACTCAATGGAAAACTGAGTTCCGTGGCAGTTACACCTAAAAGTTCAAATCTGTCCCTAGAATATACCCTGCAATATGACAGGACTGTCTGCACTGCACGAAGCTGCTGGCACTCCAAGCCAGGGTCAGTTCAGAGCCCATTTGGGGGAAAAATGAAATATCTGTTGCCATAATGATTGTTTTCATGAAACCTGATAGAAGTCTAGACATATTATAACTAACCAGGGGGAAGCAATAGGCAGAATGCAGGTAAAACAGTCAAGGGCACATATTGTGTGTATGGCACACATTGGTTATCCATAACCCTCTACATTTCATCACAGGGAATACGAATAAAGTGTGTGCTCAATTTGCAGACGGTATCAAATGGACAGGCTTGAGCCCTTCTGCAGCATGGAATGGGGGCAGCTGCACCAGCACCCTGATCCCTAGACTCTGCCTTATTGCTGACTCCTGGCAAAAGCTGGACTAGAAACACACAGGGCTGAAGGCATCTGAAAAAATACTGTTCCTCAGCACTGAGGTCATCTCCTACTGATCAGCTAGTAGGTAAGTTGTGTAACAGGAATATCCAAGTTGAAATATTTCAACTGCCAAAGATTATGAATTCTTTGTTTTGCTTTGGAAACAAATGCACAGTAGAGACCAGAATCACAGAGCAAAGAAGACAAAACAAAGGCTTTGTTTGTGAGGGGATGGAACCACTGCTCTCTGGTCAGGGATGAGGTTGGCTGATGTGTTTTCCATAATAGTCAATTGAACAATCTCAGCCCTCAATCCCAGCCAAATACTAATCTGCTGAATTTATTACATTTGTGTTTTCAAATTAAAATCACCATCTGTAGCTCGTGTGGCAAACAGCACAGAACATGTGACAAGAGAAAAAAAGCACCTCATGACAAGGTGGGCAAATTCCAGTTGGTTTGAGGAGCCCAAAGAACTGAGATACTGTATGATAAACTTTTGCTTGCTGAGCAAAAAGTGCAGCAGTTTAATGAGGTTATTTGTTAAAAACCTCTCCGTTCACCTCGGTAATGGGCTGTGCAGCCCAGGTCTGGAAATGTAGTTGGTTTGACCAAAGTGATACTATCAACTCAACAAAGCCAAATTGCAGAGGAAAAATTACATGGTAGCCAGAAATAATACGTATGCACAAAGAGAGAAGAAAATCCTCGCTTGGGTTTTAGGGGTTTTTGGTTTGTTTTTAAGGTTTCTGCTCTCACAATCAAACGTTCTCAGGACAACACAAACTGATTCAGGATTGCAGCTACACTGTCTGAAGGGGGTGAAACGCCAGGCCATGGAGCACTGGGTGTTTGGAGTTCTGCAGGCCCAGTGTCACCCAGCATTTCTGCCCAATCAAGCTGCTGGTGGTGACTTTATGCTGTAACTCTTAGCAAGGCTGAGGGCTTGAACGTTTTTACTCTTTCAGTGCTACTCTGAGACAAGTGAACTCTTTAGAAAAGCAGTCTGCTGGAAACAGCAGCTCCATTCATCTCCAGTTGAATAAACTACAAGGTATGAACTCCACTCAGGTACCCACCCCACGCTCTCAGTGTGCCTGGTGCCAAACCATGTGCTTGATAGGATTTCTGCACAGAAATGCAGGTGGGCCTGGGCTTAGTGCAAATGTCACATTGCACATGCACCAAGAGGTGCAAATTACCTGCAAAATGATGCAGAGTAAAGCTGGCTTTAAAAAATGTTTTCAGAACAAGCCTGTTGCCAGAAATACTTTTTTATTAAACTTTTCTCCAAATGCTGCAAATCATATAGTGAATATTTGAATTCATTTTCTAATCAGGGTACCACACAGCAAGTGATTCTGTCTTACTGATCCCTGGAGGGCAGGAGTCTAAGGAGCTACTCAGACAGGGTTTTCTACCCCTCCCATCAGACCACTGCTTCTAGACTGTATTTCTCAGTACAAATAAAACCAGAGTTGGAGCCCAAGGTGTTGTAGAGGGAGTTCATGCTTACAGTGCCCTGTGTAGGCATAAGGCATTGACTGAGGGCATGAGTCTCCTTGTACAGTTAAAGGAGCTGGGCACATTCAAATGCCATCAATAGGATGGGATGTAGGTGCCCATCTCTCTTTGCTTTCTAGGAAGAAGCTAACTAATAATAAAAACTTTTTTTTTTTTAGTCTTTTAGGGTTTTATTATTGACAAGAGCTAGATCAGAAAAATCCCACATATGAAGCTAAAAAAGAGACTTCCTATCCTCATTTTGCAAAAGAGAACATACAAGGCTAAAACAAAATCAGGCCATTGATCATGTAAAGACATGTAAATGATTACTAGAAAAACTAGAGGTCAAAACTTTTTTTTTCGTTTAGACCTTCCTTCCTCATGGTGAAGTAGGGAGGAAAAAGGCTCCCACTGCTTTCTGATAAACAGCATCACTGACTTGTTTCACACTTGGTGATTCCTGTCCATTCCTCTGTGAAAAGAACACTGTCCCCCTTTTCTTCCTGACCTAAGCCAAACACAGAAATTTAGCCTACTTCTCCAGTTTTCTTGGCATTTATTCCTTAAGACATTGTTTATGTTGTTAATTTCACTGTGGCCTGATTTTCCAACTGAGATTTGAGCAAAATTTGCAACCAGCTTAATTTTATTCAATCAAGGTCTCAGACATTACTGCTTCCAGGCAAGAAGGGGAAATCATGTCAGAGTTTCTAGGGGAAGGGTTGTTCAGGTTTTTTCCAAGCCTCTAATGTGAATGTTTCACACAATGTTTCTCTATTTCTGTGTTTAATTTTACATGCAAAATATCTTTAAATATTTTTCCCCTATATAAACAGGAACATTAAGAGATACAACTAATAAAACATTTTTGTGGTCTCTTTGTGCATTATAGTCTAACTTCAAATTTTATCTAAATGTAGTCCAAAATGATAAACAAGCAAATAGTAGGTACTGAGTGAAATTAAATATATTTTTCATCCCTTCCTAGGATAATTCAAATTCTGCCAAGTTTTGATGGTTAGGAGTCCTAAAGTTCTATTAAATAATTGCTGTATATACACATAGGGATAATAGTAATGCAAAAGAGATCAGGACCAAGGATAAAATTTAGTCGAAATACAAACTTTGGAAGATGTAAAGGTAGACATGAAACAAGGCTGAAGTGGCTTACTCAGTAGACTGTTGATCCTATTTAAAATGAGAAAGGAGATCTTTGCCACCCACTGTTTTCCAGCAAGCAGCACAGACTCTCAGGTGCACAGCAGAAGTTTTCTTCTCAACTCCTCAGAGGCAGAGAAGCACCTCTGGGGATTTCTTCCCCCTGCAAAAAGAACCACGTTGAGAAAATACAGTTCAGAGGGCTCCTAGTCTACATATCCTTTTCTCATCCCATCTCTGGTGTTTTTTGATGACAAAAGAATGTGTACAAACACCGTTGTCCTTCCTCTCTCATAAACCTAAAGATTTTCCCTTGTCTGTCATGCTGTTTTGAACATCTGCCCTGCAGCAATCACTCCCAATCCCAAGGAAATCCCAGCAGGAGGCAGAGGAACTTTTTCATTGCCACTGCCAGTATTTCACATGATTTTGCTGGCTGTTGTTTCTCTGTAGCTGCTCTGTGGAGCAGAGAGAGTTACCAGGATTGACATTTGTGTTTTTAAGTAGCCATTAACATAATGGAAATGGTGTGTAACTCCCATCTCCCCAGCCATCAAGGGGCTGTCAGCCTTAGTCAGTGTCCCAACGCCCTCTCACTCATCCTCCTTAAAAGTAAACGAGTGGCTCTGCCTCTGTTGTTTCTTCCAGAGGCGAGCCCAGCAGGGTCCTCCTTCCCTCTAACTCACCCTCATTCAGAGGTTTGTGTTTTAGTAACCTGAAACATCCTGCAAAATCTATCAGGATTAGTTTCCAGTATAGAAGCACTTGTACTTGATCCAAGCCAATCAAATGTTTCTCTGATGCTAAGCCCCAGGGTTTAAGGGAGCACACCCAACATATTAAGCAAAAATGACCTTCTTAGTGCGGCTACTACATTCTCCTTTTTGACCCCTTTTGACACAATTTTGGCTGAGACAAGACTGAGAGTTGAAGCCATTGTGAATGGGCCAAAAATAATATAGTAAGAGTGTCTCTGATGTCACCAGGATGTTATATCCTTAGACAAAAAAAGCAGGGTTTAGATGGAACTGGACATTTTTTACATATTAGTAAAAGAGGCTTTTTAGTCGATAACATTTGGCTTTCACACTCATTTTTCAGTCTTTCCCAATGGAATTAGTAACCAAATTAAGGGGTTTAGGAGCTCCCATTATAATCAAACACAAGCCAGAACTTACAAGTCGTGTATGACCTGGCAGTCCAGAGGTTAGGGCGAGTAAGAAGGTAGACCACAGAAAACCAAAGAACAGGAAACTTTCAGTCTAGTGTTGATGGAAAAGCTTTGGATTAGATGGATGCAGTACTGAATAACTCATTTCAAAGCAAACAGCTCCACCAGAAGTTTCTGCCCCTTTTATGGAGCAAAGGCTGGAGATGTACGATGTAAGAACTCAGGAGTTACATTAAGCTGCAAAGTCTTATTGTGAGTTATATACAGCAAGAAGTGGGTACAGCTCCACAGAGTGACTCCCCCTACTGCCATCCACAGCCTCCACCGACTGACTGACTTCCTCAGTTTCTATCCCCAGTACTTATTGTTTCATCAAAGTTGGTTTGATGCTCAGCTCATCTAGAGGTACAGCCAATTTAATGGAATTTCTGGAAGGCCACGGATATACAAGACTTAAACTATTCACTCCAGTCCTCTGTCAAAATCACTCTTTCTGTGCAGCCAAGGAAAGAACTCCTTTTCCCACCACTGCAACTCCAGAAGCATCCAGATGCTGCCAATTTAAAAAAAGATAAAACTTTTCAGTGGGATTAAAATCAATCTAATCCAACATTTCCCCATTCTCTGGGAGGGGTCTTAAAACTGGAATATTGCACATAAGCATGAGCTTCTCTTGCTGATGGACATTAAGGGGCAGTAAAAGAATGGCTCAGAATGTCTGTGCCCCCAGTCACTTATCAGACTGTGTGAGGCTGTTCTGCCTTGGTTTCAGTGTTAGCTTGCATCCAGGCAAGCAGGCGTTAAATTTTAAACCTGACCACTAAAATGCAGCACAACTTTGCAAAGAAAAAGGAGGCTACACTGAAAACAGGAGCTGATTTCCTTGAGTGAACTTAGGCTTGATTAGACTTCTGAAAATATAATGTAACACTAAAAACAAAACTAAACTTTGACCGAGGTTAGTTCTTTAATTTCCACTGGAATAAAGGCAAACAGATGTCTCCACAGTAAAATGAACAAAACAAAAAATGTTATAAATTGGACAAAAAGTCCAAATCTCACTAGGGTAATTGTACATTTAGTTCCCATTAATATTAATTGTAAGCATTCATTTATGAGAACATGTGTCATCAGCTTCTACAGCTCAGCTGATGAGTGGCAACTTGGTGACTGGAATCCAAAATCTACTAGAGACAGCCTCTTTGTGTTGCCTGATGTTTAAAAGAATGTGGATTTCAATTAATATTGAGGGAGCTAAAGGTTAAAGTTAAAGATTAAAGACTAAATATTTAGAATAAAGCTCACAAGAGTCAAGAAACATTCATTTCAAGGAGCAGAGTCCTCCTCACCCTTTCCATTTTGCATAAGCTCTGGTTACCTTTAGGCTTTCACTGAGCAGGCTCCTCATGACAATGCTGTACAAACCCCAGCTCTGTTCCCTCTGTGAGGCAGAAATGAGTTACCTGAACTCAAAAGAATCCTGTCCTATCTAAATCCAGACTAATATCACAAAGACATTTCAGTCACTCCCACAAAGCTCAGACTAACACTGACAAAACTGGGGACCAGGGAGAGATAAAAGAGGCTTCCACAATGCCTTGCTTGCGTTCTTATCACAATTTAACTTTCACATTCTTAAGGGAAAAAAAAAAAAAAGCTCAGTCAAAAAGCCCAAATCACTAAATGGCCAGATGCTTTTGTGGTGTGAATTAGTAAAGCTCAAACCCGTGTATTGCTTAGGCTTTTTAATAACAACGCAGATACAAGACATTAGAGATCCGATTCCTCATTCCAGGCAATGATTAGATCCATATTATAATATACTTACAATAATACCTTTTTTGTTAAAAATATTTCAAGATTCTGGTCAAAGGGAAAAAAAAGGTGGGGAGGGGGGAAAAAGTGATTTTTTTTTAATTTTAAAACCTCTGTGCTATTTTCTAGTCTTAACTTTGTGGTTTTCTGACATGACATATATTCCTAGATATCAGATGCTGAGAAACATTAAATCACATTGGGACACAAATTAAGTTAATTTTCTTCCCAGATCTAGATCACCTGACCTGGACCACAATTACTAAAACCAATATCCTGTTCTATCATTAAGGTCAGTATTTGCTGATTATGCTGATTTTTGCCATACTCAGCCTATAAAACTTGCTTTAAAGCCTCT
Organism: Cisticola juncidis; assembly: GCA_013400215.1. Lineage (NCBI taxonomy): Eukaryota > Metazoa > Chordata > Aves > Passeriformes > Cisticolidae > Cisticola > Cisticola juncidis. The sequence goes on from VXBR01000360.1 coordinate 127,462, forward strand.
GAGAAAACACACAGTTTGTCTGGAAACGTAGAAATTGCATACTTGGCTGTCACTTCTCTAAGCCTAATTTATAGAATAATTTAAATATTCTGGATGGCTCCCTGCTTAAAATATTCATGAGAGGACAGCAATAGTGCAGGAGGCGTTGGGATGGGAGAGAGCAGGACCAACACCATGGCACAGCTGAGCCACTGGAAGCAACACAGGGCTATTGTTTGGAGGAGGGAAAGTTTAGTGCAGAAAGGGAATGGAGGGCATTCCATTCTCTGGAACAGAGATTGGTGTCAAGGGGGAATCCTGCTGCGATGAATATACTGAGCCCAGAAACTGTCTCTGTTTTTATTACTACTTATAATTATAAATAAATGATGGTAAGCTTTCAAACTTTCCTTTCACAGCAAAATCATGGTCATGGGAATCACCAATGCCACAAATAGATGAGTGAGATGAAGACATGAAAACCTGCCCTGCACAGGGCCTGTCAGCCACGGGCTCCCACTCCTCCCACTGCTCCTCACCTCTGCTGGACAGACTCACTGTAAGGGGGGCACTGCCTCAACACCAAGCTCCAGCAGCACTGGCAAATGTAGAAGCAACCCCAGGCTCACCATGCCCCAGGGCAGCAGGGTTGCTGCTTCCCTGTGAGACCCTGCTGGGTCAGCACAGGCATTCCTTTGGGCTCTGCTCTCAGTGCTGGTGGTGATAGAACTAAGACTGCTGTGAGGCTCTTTGCTGTCAGCCCAGGCTGGGATGGGAGCCCGGCTCAGACAGCACATCCTGAATGAGAGCAGCACTGCAGCTGTGGCACTCCCAGTCTCAGGGAGGAAAAAAGGGAGCAGACCAGGAGAAAGAGACACGTCTGCTCTGAGGGATGGCAAACAGAGAGCATCAGAACACAAGCATGACTGGGACAGTTGGGCTTCCCTGCTGGATTGTCTCCCCTGCTGTCCATCACCTTTCAACCTTTTTGTCCTGCAGGTCCCAATCTTTTAAGATCTTCACATCATTCATCATTTGCACTCCAAGACTTGCCCAGACAGCCAGATCACCCCAAGAAAAGACTCTCCTGCTATGTTCTGCTGGCTGCTGTCCTGGCTACTTCCTTTCACATCCACCATCCTCCTTCTCTGCTGAAGGGAGGTGCAGCTGCCACTCAAACCACACATCTCCTGTAAGCCCTAAAGCGTTCTCTTTGCCACTACTCAAATGTGAAAAATCATTCTGCTGGAAATTTGGGAACCATTTAAATTTGAGTGAGAGTAAAAGCCCACAAACTGCCTTCAAATCATGTAGAAAACTCATATAATTTTGCTATGAATCAGTTTCATTCTTTGTAAAAACAGCTAGAGTTATTTTTTACTGCAGGCCTTCAGCAATCACAGCTGTTAGATCACACAGCTCAATACAAGGTCTCACATTACAAGAGTTATTATAGATAACAGTAAATTTATTATTGAAAACAAGGTGTTCTGTGGCTGCTCCTGCACAGCACAAGGAGTCCTGGAATGAAAATTGCTTGTCTAAAAAATAATTGCAATCTGGAGAGCTTGCAATGAACACAGCTACACGCCAATCCCAGGGTGCTCTGCCTGCACAAGAATCACTGAAATAACTTCACTGTCACTGAGGCAGCTCACTTAAACACAGTTTCTTTTGATTGTATAGAGTTGGTAGGAAATTTTTTCCATTTAAAGCAACCTGTATGTTCCCCAGTATAGTCCCCTCCAAAGCAGGGCTTTGCTTTCCACAGAAAACTTCAACTTTTCATCAGAAAGGCTAAAATACACCCAGCAAAAAGATTTTCAGCTTTTCAAACAACAGAAGCTCCTCAGGAAAATGAAATGCTTTCAACATCAGCACCAGGCACAAATTGCCTGGAGCCCCAGGACTAACTGGGCTTCTGTTTGCTGCTGTAGTCATTCCCTCTCTGGAGCACTAATCCCCAGCCTAGCCTCTAGTTAAACTGCAACACCCACCATGAGTAAGCATTATAGCTGAGTGAAAATTTTCCTCAGCATTTGTTCCTCTGTGCATGACTAACCAGGATATAACTTAAGGTATTTTTCTTACTCTCTCTTTTTACAATGCAGGCGGTACAGACAGTTACATTCTAGTGGAAACATCATTCCAGCCACCACCCTCACCAGTAAAGACACACACACTCCTCTCCTCTGATTTCTCCTGAATGGAGCAATTTACCAGCAGGTGCCTCTGATTATTTTGTCCTTGGAGCTGCATTCAGCTATGAACCAAAAACTGACACGAGTATCCCCACAACCAGCAGTTCCTAAGTCAGCGTTACCTTCTGTCAGAAGGATCTTCCTACAGAAAAAGTGCAAATGAGGTGCTCGGAGAGAAATTAAGGATCAGCTTCTCAAAACTGTTTAAGCACAGGTAGGCACTTAAAGAGGTTCTCAAAGGTGCCTACAAAGGTTAAGGATCCAGATCTCCCTTTGGTAACACAAGCATTTAGAACATCTAGATCTCTGCTGAAACAACAGTGAAGCCACAGAAGCATTCAGAAAGCCACAATACCTTTAACTGAAAGTCACATAACACTCTGTAAACCCATATAATAAGTTAATGTAGGAAAAAAAAAGTTAAGATAGATGTCATTTCCACAGGAAGAAAAAAGATCTACCTTCTGTAATCTTGGCAGCCAATGATGCTCAAACCTTTATACAGTAAAGCAGTGTGATCTTTCTTACCATGACCAAGAGCCCACAAACACCAGAACTCTGGAGATACAGAAAGTGGCACTTGCTGTAAAACTCTGCTGCATAAACAAAGTTTATGATAATGGGGTTTTTTGTTTCTGTGGCTACAAAACAACAGATTTAAAATGTGAAATGAACTCGGAAAAGCATTTTCATTTTTCAGGACTACAAATTTTGCTGCTTAATTCCACAGTTTCAGCCAAAGAGAAACAACTCTGTACCTTACTGTTTGTGGGAACATGCACAGAGCAGTGAGCTGTATCTGTACTTTTCTGTATCTGAGGTGCTTACTTCAGAAGCTCCATTCTCTCAATTTTACAGCTAAATTCTCTAATATTTTCCCCCTCTGCTCCTCAAGGCAGGGTTTGGAAGAGAAAGCCCCTAACTGTGTCATCCACAGTGGAGATGCCATCTCAGCAGCAGGCCAGCTGCAGTCAGGCCAGGTGGCAAATGACACCTAAAGGCTGCTTCAAACCTCTCTCACTCTATCCAGGGAGCCTTCTCCTCACACCAGATAAAATTCTGGGCACAGAAAGGGCCTGGCTGAGAGAGGGAAGGAGAAATAATATGGGATTTCCAGTTTCTTTTTCAGTCACTATGAAAATATCCTTTGAAATAACAACCTTTAAGGTGAAAAAACATTTTTACTGCTCCAAGATGTGATTCTTATGGTTTGTTTTTTTTTCACTTTTAAAGCAGAACAGAACTCATGCATGCTTTGGCCATTTGTGAGCCCTGGCAGGTTTATGAGAGGGTCAAAACTATGGGATACATAGTTTTATCCCTGTCTCTGGAAGTTTGGTGCTAGGATTCCTCTGAGTGCTTAAGAAGCCTCTCCTGTGCCCTCACACAGGGTCCAAACAGTGGAGTATCAGGGAACTTGGAATTGTGGACAGTACAATTAAACCCAGTTCTCACTTTCCAGAACCACAAAGCCCAGCCATGTCTCAGCTGAACAGTCTGAATAAAATATGTGCTTCTCAGAGCACAGGGGACTTTGCTGTACAAGTACCAAAGCCTCAGTGGTGACTTTGTTTTCCTCCCTGCCAGCCAGGATCTGACCCATCCATTACCACAAAGGACACTTATTCAATGTTGATGGAAAAGGAAGTGTACCTACTCCTACTGAGTCACCCAGGCCACATCCTAACACCTGGCTGTGGCCTTGCTGGGCTTCCACTGAAACATGAATCTACCCTGAGTACAGATGTAGAAAAAGTCTATAATAAAACCTCAAACCACATGAGACTCCCCTGGATGGCAGGGTATACTGCAACCTCCTAAAGTCCATGGACTTCCAGAAGAAAAGTGAAATTCCTCTGCTTTGCTTTTGTGTAGTTTCAGGGGCAACAACTGGGCATGTCACATCCCAAAGCAAGGTACAAAATCAGGTTTCCTTGAAATCAGAAACAAAATCATGGCTACAATTGATTTTTTCTTTTAAACTGACTGCATAAAACTATGGCCAAATCTGGCAAGGTGTTAGAAGCCTAATCTACCACTTACCTTAACTATCTCTGGAAGTTCATCCAATTTGTTATCATTCTCACAGGACTTTTGAACATAAAAGACAGGTTTTTTTAAAAGCTAAACTACAGACATCTCTCACAAATTAAATTCTCGCCTGCTGGGCAATGAATCACTTGCCACCCGCAGTACACCCCATAGCTGACAAATAAAGCAGTATTTGCCACCCTCTTGCAAAACATGGTAGGGTTGTATTTTGGGAAATGATTCTTCACTAAAAAAACATCGTCCGGTGCAGTACAATGCTCCAGGAGTCACACAAAGATGACGCTACATCCTGTGACTGGCTCTGAAACGAGGGTGAAAACAGCCCCGTTTTGGGGGCTGGTGGAAGCATGCTCTGTCTTCTCCAGGGAACAGCAGTTCAGGGGTGGGCTCATGCACCTTTGGTTTGTCCTCAGTCAGACCACAACCCTCTAACTCCACGCTGAGGAGCTCAGCCCCTTAGCAGCTCTCCCACAGGCAGAAAGATCCAGCCCCCACCCTTCAAAGGCACTTTCTCCAAAACGCTGCCACATGGGTTACCCAAAAAAAAACGTGTTTACCTACCTAAAGCTTTGTGTCCTTCTGGATCTTCCACATGAAGAAATGCAACAGCTCTGTGCTTGAGCTCAGATCTGTGCTTGAGCTCAGATCCCAAAACCATAAATGCAAGGTGCGAGAGAAGGAAGAGGTAAGCTTGGGAAGAAAGAAATATAGTTCTGTAATTAGCATGCTTTTAAAATCTGAATTGCTTGCCTCTTTTAAACAAATGTTTACAACGTGTAGTTTTGAAAAACCTTGAGTGCTGGAAGTGTCTGCAACAGCTGTGCTTCTTCATATACAGAATATCAAGAGCATCACCCAGATTATACAGAGTATCAAGAGTATCACCCACACTGATGCATCACTGCACCTGAGAGAATGTAGACAGTTCTAAAAGAAAAATTACCTCACTTCATATGTCCAACAAAATTTCTACTAATGTTTCACTGAAAATAAACTTAAGTCCTCTGGGACATTCATTGAATTTCCCATAGCTTTCCAGTTTTCTCACAGAATATTTATTTTACTGTCACTCACACAGCTGTATTCTGAAATATGAATATGACAAGTTAAACAAAATATTTGTTCCACTGCACAGAGCTCACCTTCTCGAAGTGCTCAAGGCCAGGCTGACTGTGATCCTGAACAACCTGGTCTAGTGGAAGGTGCTCTTGCCCATGGCAGGAGGGGTGGAATGAGATGGTCTTTAAGGTCCTTCCCAAATTAATCTTTTTATGATTCTGCAGATCCTGCACATGAGTAGCTTCTGCAAAGACCCATCCTTACACACTCTGATTTCCAGCTCCTTAAACCATTTGGAGTAGAAATATGTACAGGCACACTGTAAAAGGACAGAAAAATTACCTCACAGCCACCTTATCCTGCAAAAGGAACACCACCATCCATTCCCACACAGAGATGAAATCAAAATCTGCCTCATACATCAAATCTAAGAATGGCAGAGGAGAGTGTGGCAAGGAGGAAAAGGTGAGATTACTTAGCAGGTTTTGCCTGAGCCACAGCAGGAGCCTCCAGATGGGCTGCAGGTTATGACTCTGTGAGGCTGCTTATGAAATCCAACTTCTACCTACTAAATCAAAACATAAAGACTACAGAAGAGATCTCCCAATTTTGTTTGTAACACGAATGAGCCACTTAAACAGCTCCTTTTTCTCTAGGTTATGGACTAACTTCAGTGGCTTTGGATACAAAGCCAGAGAAGCCTGGCTTCAGGGGAACTACTTCATGTTTCAGCCTGATGCTTCAAACTGAATTCAAATTGAGGGGATGAGGCTATCACGTCAGCAGCACTCTTGCTTAATGTTTTGAGTCACATATTGTATTAGTCACAAGACACAGTAATTGTATTCCCATCCTTTTTCCCCCGCTGAGATGAATAAACTCTCTTATGGAGCAGGTTTTCTTACTTGCTTTTGATTAGAAACAAATGGGTCACCTTCCCAAAAAGCTACTGAGCAGATAAAAAACCCAACCAGAAGCCTCCACACACAAACACACACCTATGATTCACAATGATCAAATAATCCAGCAGTGAAAAGAAAAGTTTTGCTATTTACTTGTGAAAGGAATGTAGGCCATCTCAGTCTTGGGAGCTGCAGCTGCAGTCTGTGGAGCATCAGCATGCAAACTTCTGGGTACAGCCCCACATTCCCTGGATGCAAATTGCTCCAGCTCCATCAAGGCCCCTCCATGTGCTCCCTGCTGTCCAGTAAATCATGCATGGGTTAGCCTCGTCCCACCTGGTCACTAATTTTTTTAAATTAAAAAAAAAAAATAAAAAGCACCCACAAAAACCAAACCAACAAACAAACAAACAAACAACAAAAAAAAACCAACCTGAGGCCCTTTTCACGTGCAGCCTCCACTGACATAATCTCCATGTTTTGGATTACAGCAATGAAAAGATGGGAGCAGCCAGGCTTTCCTTCTGTCCTCAGGTCACTCTGGTGCAGTTTGCAGTTCAGTGCCAGAGGCATCAGGGAAAAGACTCTACATACTCCAAGTTTGTTGTTGCTCTTCCCTTCCACTTCTGCAATATTAAGCCATCCAAAAAAACGGGGGTGGGGGGGGAAGGTTCAATTTGCACAGAATGCCCCAAGCGTCCATAAACAGGACACACCAGTACTCCTGCCACATCCCTTGCTTTTTAAATCATTTTTCAACTTTACAGCTCGGTGGTATAACAAAAACAGCTGCACAGGGTTGTCCTATATCCTTCCCTAATCTGTGCCTCCTTATTTATGCCTTCCCTCCCTGCTGCTTGCTGGTGAGCAGCTCCCTGACCCCTTCTCCCTCACAGCACACCATGGGTTTACAGGTGCTGGTGGGACAATCTCACAAATAAACACTAAATAATCAAGAAGTTGCCTTTTTCCGACACAACTCCTCCTATTAAAAATAAGGTATGATATCTACATGGGTTGTAGATCACCCTGCCATGTTTTGCAGACCTCCTGCACATGAGTAAGCTGTTTGCTCATTGTCCTTGTATGTGTTTCTGCACCGCAGTCCAAATTTGCCGTGTCTCTCCTGGTTTTGTTTTTGTTTTTTTTTTTTTTTTTTTTTTTTTGTTTTGGTTTGCTTTTTGGGGGCTTTTTTTTGCTCGACAGAAAATAACAGTCTTCAAATACAGTTAATATAACTGCAAAGAGGGCTCTTCCTNTTTTTTAAGTTTTTGAGGAAAAACTGGACTTTCCTTACGCCCCCCGCAACTTCATTCCAGGCCGCGGGCACAAACCCAGCACCGACGAAAGTGGCGGTGAGGGAGTCAAACATGGCTGCCCTCCCTGAGGGGAGCCCGCCAAAACCCGTGAGGGCGAAGCGCCGGGGCCTCATGGCTGCACTGCCGCCCCCAAAGCCCTCCCCAGACACCTTCTGCTCAGTCGCAAAGAGCCCTCGCCGCCAGAAACTTCTTCAGATATTGGGAAATAACGATGGGGACATCCGCCGGCCCTCGGGAGGGAGTGGGGCTGCAGCGGCTGCGTTTGCAATTGCACCGGGCTGCCGAGGGGGGAAGGCGGGGAGAGTTTTCCCTCAGGGGCTGGAAGTAGCTACAGGCAGCCCGAGTAGATCTATCCTAAGTTTTCCCTCTCCAGGGAAATAAATACTTGGTGTATTGCAGCACCATCTGCTGGTTCCTGTAGATGGGACACGCAGGGATCTCCCAGCTGGATAGAAAGGAATGGAAGAAAGTTGAGAGGGGGTTTTGAGTGGTTTCTTGCACGTGGGCTTTCCCTGAAGATTTTCCTTCTTCTAAAGGCGTTGAGGTGTCTCTAAATAAGCAGTATAAGCGCCACCCAAAGAAAAAATGGGCATATTAGAAACAATTTTAGGGATTTTTTTTCTAAAGTAGCAGCAAAAATCCAGGTTTTTCCCTATTCCTCTGAAGCAGAGGGTGGTGAATCTGCAGAGTGCCTGGGGAAGGATTTTCTGAGGTGACCAATTGGTTGTGAGCACTTTTATTTTTTCTGTATATCTAACTCGGCCTGCCTGCCCTTATTTCTTTCTGCCTGCCCTTATTTCTTTCTGTTTGTATTTCGTGAAGCCCTAAACCTCTGACCCTGTGGTCCTGCGGAGGGGCTCAGCCCGCCCACCCGCAGCCAGCATCACTTTGCTAAGCCCTTGCTGCCTTCCAGCGGTTCCCTTTTCCAGCCGGTTTCCTTCCTGGGCTTGATCCGTCCCAACGCTGAAGTCATGTTGGTGAGCTTTATTGAAAGTTGTTCCTTGCTGTTAATTTACAGCCTGGTGAAGGCAAAAGGAAAGGGTTGGGATTTTTCCCCTCTCAGTGGTTGATTTGAGATAATACAAATACGAAGAAATACATTACTTTGAAATTATGTTATATATAGAGAGAGGAATGTCACTCACCTCTTTTACTTCTTTAAAATTCAAGTACAATACTAATTAAACCATGACTAAACAAAAGAAGACTGGTCCACCCTATAGAGTATTTGAAAAGAAAAAAAACCTTCCCTTTACAGGGCCCAGCAAATATCCAAGGTTCAAACAAAGTACGAGGTGCTAACGAACGGAGTCTTGACAAACCTTGTTTTCCTGCACAGGGGCTCAGTACATAATGATTTCATTCAGCAGCTACTGTTCAAGCATGGAAAGTGTTGGTAAAGAAATCCCACAGAGATCAGACAACCATTTTCCTAACTTAAGCTTCCCCCTCCGCTCCTCCCCCGTTTGCCTTTCGGGCCTCTGCCAGTCATAACATAAATATTCATCAGCTGATATTTGCAGTGGCTGTGAAGTTATGAATGAGGCCAAACGCCTTTCCCTCCTGCCCCATCTGCAAAATGGCAGCTTCTGGTCTTAGCTCATGGTCAAACGACACTTTCCGAAATCCCCAAAGTGCACTTGCAGGCTTTTCAAATTCAGTCGGGCTTTTAATGCGCAAAGCAGAAATGCTGTCTACCTAATATTTACCCTGGGATTACTGAAATATATATATATATATATTACTTTGCTATGCTTTAAACTTTGCGATGCCTTGACGTAATAGACAGAAGTGTTGGCAGCTCAAAATGTTGGTTGGTTTATTTCAGGGGACATGACTGCTGCAGGTTTCCTTTCTGAATTGAATACCAGACACTTGAACCATTTGTTGTACAGAAAAGAGAAACGGCTTTTATTCTTAATGCTGGTTTCAGAACCACCTGGGTACTGTCAGAAGGAGCCATATGCACTGGGAAACACTTTTAATAAGACTCCTTTAAGCCTGTCTTAAACCCTGAATCCTGAAAAATGGAATCCCCACTGCCTGTCATATGTGTTTTCTCTCTGCAGATTAGTGAGGGGCTGCTGCTTTAGGAATGTTCCATTCTCACAAAGCCCGGAATTATGCTCTTAAACCTACCATGGGTCAGCAAGACAGCGAGACATCTGATGTAGCTACACCAACAAAGTCAAAAGCAGAGATGTCAGAGAAACAAGGTGAGNTTTTGGGGGGGGGAAGGCTTTTCCTCACTATTTTCACTACAGAGGGTAGAGGCAACAACTGGGTGGCCCTCAGCACCCTGAGAGGGAAAGCACCCCAAGATTCCTGCTGGGCTGGCAGCAGGGCTGGACACAAATTCACCATTATTTCTTGGGAGGTTGGTTTGGGTTTTTTTTTTTTTTAAGTTTTTGAGGAAAAACTGGACTTTCCTTACGCCCCCCCCAACTTCATTCCAGGCCGCGGGCACAAACCCAGCACCGACGAAAGTGGCGGTGAGGGAGTCAAACATGGCTGCCCTCCCTGAGGGGAGCCCGCCAAAACCCGTGAGGGCGAAGCGCCGGGGCCTCATGGCTGCACTGCCGCCCCCAAAGCCCTCCCCAGACACCTTCTGCTCAGTCGCAAAGAGC
>VXBR01000360.1:138365-162179 GCA_013400215.1 Cisticola juncidis
TTGTTTTCCTGCACAGGGGCTCAGTACATAATGATTTCATTCAGCAGCTACTGTTCAAGCATGGAAAGTGTTGGTAAAGAAATCCCACAGAGATCAGACAACCATTTTCCTAACTTAAGCTTCCCCCTCCGCTCCTCCCCCGTTTGCCTTTCGGGCCTCTGCCAGTCATAACATAAATATTCATCAGCTGATATTTGCAGTGGCTGTGAAGTTATGAATGAGGCCAAACGCCTTTCCCTCCTGCCCCATCTGCAAAATGGCAGCTTCTGGTCTTAGCTCATGGTCAAACGACACTTTCCGAAATCCCCAAAGTGCACTTGCAGGCTTTTCAAATTCAGTCGGGCTTTTAATGCGCAAAGCAGAAATGCTGTCTACCTAATATTTACCCTGGGATTACTGAAATATATATATATATATATTACTTTGCTATGCTTTAAACTTTGCGATGCCTTGACGTAATAGACAGAAGTGTTGGCAGCTCAAAATGTTGGTTGGTTTATTTCAGGGGACATGACTGCTGCAGGTTTCCTTTCTGAATTGAATACCAGACACTTGAACCATTTGTTGTACAGAAAAGAGAAACGGCTTTTATTCTTAATGCTGGTTTCAGAACCACCTGGGTACTGTCAGAAGGAGCCATATGCACTGGGAAACACTTTTAATAAGACTCCTTTAAGCCTGTCTTAAACCCTGAATCCTGAAAAATGGAATCCCCACTGCCTGTCATATGTGTTTTCTCTCTGCAGATTAGTGAGGGGCTGCTGCTTTAGGAATGTTCCATTCTCACAAAGCCCGGAATTATGCTCTTAAACCTACCATGGGTCAGCAAGACAGCGAGACATCTGATGTAGCTACACCAACAAAGTCAAAAGCAGAGATGTCAGAGAAACAAGGTGAGAGCGCAGACCTTTAATGAGTCTAATTCATCAAGGTATCAACACTGGATCACAGAGGATTAAAAATCCTAAATGCCCAGAGCCATTGGGAAGTCCTGGTGAAGAGGCTCAGCACGATTTGGGATCAGGAAACTGGAACACATTTTGTAGCTTGGGTTGCACAAATCAGTCATGCAAACTATCCTGTCTTGTCTGATTCTCATAGATTCAGCCATAAATTAAAAAAAAATTACCACCAAAAGCATCACCACCTTCTTCTTCCTAAGTCTATCAGCTAAGGAAGTTTTAAAGCTGTTGGAATCATCTGTTTTGATTTGGACCATGAAAAAACAGAACATTTCAATCAACAAGTCTCTAATATCTTTTGGCCAAAATAGAGCATATCTTCTAAAAAAAATTGTATTTCATTTAAAGACTACAAAGGACAATTTACCACATCCCTTGAGATGTGGTAAGAATAATCCTTGTGGCTAAAAAAAAAAAAGTCCTCATGCTTTGTTTTTAGTACCTTCAACATTCAGCCACAGCACTCTGTATGTCCTTTTTTGAGATGAAAGAGCCTCAAAATCTCACTTGCACCTCCAAACCTAGACCAAGTATTTTTTCCATCTTTTAATTGATCAGCTATGTACACTTCCTGGAATATTTGCACTGGCAAAGGCTGCAGAGGTGTTGGGTCCTGCATGGCAAAAAGGTTTTCCCTCTGGGAAATCAGGCACAGGTTCACCATCAGGATATAAGTGAACTCCAAAAAGTCATGATCAGGGCAGGAAAAATATTAAGGCAGATGTTGAATACACACCTGAGCGTGGCTCCTCTGCTCCCGCATGCAAGTAACTGCTTGTGCTGTGCACATTACACATAACATCAACAGGCAGCCCCTTAGCCAGGTTCATGTGCAAAATTGTGTTTCTCAGACCTAAATCACGTGCTGGAATGGACTTAGGTTCACTTAATTTGGAAAATTTAAATTCACAAATAGAAAACACTTTACTAGGAATTTCTGCTTTTGACAGTAACCATCCCCTAAAGTTACACTCTGGTTTTTTGCACCACACCCGAAAATCCAACATTGTTACTAGGCTGATGGTCCTGTTTTTATGAGCTGTTTCCATACTGTTGTGCTTAAAACCATTTTGTTGGGGCAATGGAAGTGTCAATGTGACAGCACAAGTGCAGAGTAATTAATTGACACACTTCACTGGACACTCAAATACTGGGATGTGCAGTTCCAGCATTTACCATGATGACGTGGCACAGCAGGATGGAGTAACTATGGCCAGCACGACAAACAAAAACAAGGGGGGACAAAACTAAACACAGTGACACCTCACACCCAGTGAGGCAGTGGCAATAGAGTCTGTGCTAATTACAAGTAGAAAAGGAAAGAGAAGCTTCAATGAATTCTGCCATAGCTGTTTCCTGATGAGGGTGGAAAGGTGAGACTGATAAAGGCTAGCTCAGGATGTTCTCTCCTGCATTCTCATATATTAATATTTGTAGTAGCAGACACACTGCTTTTAATAACCAAAAAGCTTCTCAGAGGCAACAAAAATGCTCCAAGGTAAATTACCCAGTGCATAAATTCAGAACGGAATGATGGTGCTGCAGCCACAGCCCTAGAAATCATGGCAGCAGCCACAGTGTTGGCTGAGACACATTTTATATTGCAGCCAACATCTTTGCTCGTCACGCAGTACTGAAGATTTCCAAACACATCAGTAAACAGCAACATAATAAATCAGCTTGAGGGCTGGATGTGCTCTACAGTCCCTTGTTCTTTAGATGCACTCTACATCCTCTACAATAACCTGACAATATGGTCCCATCCATATCAGAGCAATAATGGAAAAAGGATCGAGAATCAAAAGGAATCTTTTTTTTTTAAATCTTTTTATCTTTATGGTAAAAGGGTCTTTCTGCAATAGATCAAAAGTATGGTTTTATGCTTGCAGAGGGGACATGTACACCCAAACCCAGCACACTTGAAACCGATAAAAAGCAGAGCACACAGATGGTTGAACTGTCTGGGGTGATGCTCATTAGCATGCCAGCGAGTTATTTTCACCGGGTGTGGTTTTGTAGTCTGTTATGCAGCAGTTACAAACTTACACATAACTACTTGCAAGTGACTGTCCCTAGACTAACGGGAAAAGGACTGTCAATGTCAGAAGGTCTTCCCAGTGTCTCTGGCATCGCTGAATAACCAGAACATAAGCTGGAGCTAAGCTATCAGAGATTTCTCTCATCCTGCTGTACAGCTGTGGCAATCTTCCAGGTTAGCAGGGAGTGCACAAAAAGCAAAGGTTGGGTGACCGAATCTGTTTAAAATACAGTTTATGGATGAATAACATGGAGAGCGAAGTACAGAGATCATAAGCTATTTGGATTATTTCTATATTAAAGTGTGCATGCCATGCACTGGGTCTGTCCATCTTTCTGTTCACAAAAGATGGATTGAACGAAGCCCTGAACAACCTGGTCTAATGGAAGATGCCCCTGCCCACGGCAGGAGGGTGGGAACTAGATGAACTTTAAGGTCCCTTTCCCTAACCCAAGCCATCCTATGATTCAGCACCAACTCTGTAAGAGGGCAAGTTTGTCTGGGAAATACCAGCAGCATTTAGAAGGTTACTGCACAGGCCTTGCCAAATCAAGAATAATCACCACAGCAGCCTTGCCACAGCTCGCTGCTTTCCTCCCACTGTGGCCTCAAAATTCCTGATAAAAGCAACCATCAAGTACCTCACATGACAGCTGCAAGTCCCACCAATTCAAATACTATGACCTTGATGGGATACCCACAAAACTTCCAGTGAAACCTATGAAAACCTTGGTGTGTCTTGGGAAGGTACGGAGAACTGAGCCTGTAGGTTCACCTGAAGGTCTTTGCCACTTTTCTCTTTAAATTCCTTACCATGGCTGTAGATGGTGTATGGGAACCAGGGACTGGGTTCCTCTGCCACAAGACTCAGTGCTTTTTCTGCTGACATGAAGTTTTGCTGAGGCACCACAGGCCACCAGAGTCCCACCTGTGCAGGTCCCTTGTCCCATCTGGCAAACCAACTTTAATCTGGGGAGGAGGCTCTTGAAAAATGAAAATGAGCTCTTACCTTCTCACCAAAAGCCCCCCAACAATACCCACACCTGTCCACGTCTCATTTCCAAAGGACTAAGGCTCTGCCCAGAAGTCCCACCCATCTTTCTCATCCCAGGTTCCTTGTGCAATCCAACCCAAGAGCATCACAGGAAAGGCTGGTGTGGGCAGTAAACACACAGGATGCAGTGAAGTGCAATGCCACAGCCAAGAGATGGATGCTGCCACCCTCAGTCCTGCAGCCAGGAATTAGGAGCTGTAGAACCAATTCACCAGCAGGCAGTAAGGAAATGAGGTGGATTAGTGCCAACTCTCACTCTCTAATTGCAGGTATATTCTGCTGGTCACAGGCTCAGGAAAGCACAAGTTCCCTTTCCTAATATACATTTATCTTGTTTGTAACTCTTTCAAAAAGCTTGCCAGTGGAATTTCTTGTAGAAAGAGCACTTCTTTAGTTTCTCCAGATTCTTGGGTAGAGACATAAGCTTGTCAACAGGAATTTATATCAAATTCAGTCATTTTTGCTGCTCTCAACTGCCTAATGGAAAGGCTGCAAACATGTAACTCCTAAGTTGAAATTGTAACAGAGACACCCACCTACACTCTTCAACCTCTCTCTTTGATAGAATATGTGTACAGACCCAGAGGAAGGAAGCTTAGATATGGGAGATGATCCTGCTGTTTGAATTCCCACTTCTGATCAGCATTCAGGTCCTCCCTTTTAGGAAGACTGTTTATCTCACACCCATGCTAGGTTTCTGGGTCCAATAACAGAACAGCTGAACTAATTTGCTGACCATAGAGCAGAGATGTGTACAATACCCATCCTGAACTTGTGTAATGCTGAGTTTATGCTGTGTCACCTTATTGCAGGACCTTCACACCTTCCTTTGAAGTCTTGGTGACTGTTCTGAAGAATGAGACTCATCTCACATGAAATAAACCTAGTGGTGAATACCTGCTTTGCAGGAACCTTTTTAATGACAACTAAGTGTTTAAAACCCACTGCCTTCAGTTCTCCTAAAACTACCTCTGCTCTGTTCACCTGTGGACCTTCCCCATGGTCGTTGAGTATTTATGGTGTGTGTTGTCCACCTCAGAGTTACCTGCCTTAGGGAGAAAAGTGAATTAAGGTAGTAGAAGGGAAAGTTAAGGGACTTAGCTGGGGAACTCAGTTTGTTTCTGCCCCCATTTTAGAGAGAGACTTTCTCTTCCTCTGCCTGTCAGTTTCCCCTTCTGACTCTGTTGAGCAGAGACTGCTGCCTGCAGGAAAACATCTCTGCAGTGCACAGTGCTGCCTTGACCTTGACTGGAACTTACAGCTGCTGCTGTCATAAAATAATAACCAATATTAATCACTGTCAGTCTAGTTATATGAATGTATTCCCTTTGGCTGAATAATGCATCTGTATGCACCTCCCACTCTTCCACACCATAGAGGTGCCAGTTGATAGCTGAGTGTGGATAATTAATTACCTGAGCACCCTGCAGGACTGTGACAGAGGAGAAGTACTGATTGTCTCAGGGCATCCTATCAGGGTGCTCTCAGATTCATCCTGCCCACCCTAAAATGATGTCTTAGGAGCTGGAAAGCCCTAAGGGAGAATCAGAATCTTTGAAGTTCCCCTAGGACAGCCTCTGGGTGCCCCTTTCCAGAGCTCTAGTCCCTGGGGAAACACAGGGCTGCCCTCAAGGGCGTTCTTAATGTTGGCCCATAACCAATGTATCTGTGCGAAGGAAGAAGATGAGCTACAACACAAAGGCATTTTGCATCTGGAGGACATGTTCTCAATGCAGCAAAACATCTTTGTTATGAATGTAACATATGTGGTGCTCTTCCTCTGTTTGGCAGGAGATAAGAAAAACAGAAGCAACGCAAAAATGAAAACAAAATGGAGCACATAAGCATCGTGAAACAATTACAGTGCTGCGTCTCATTAGCATCTAAATCTGGGATTGCCAGTCTTGTTTAAAAACAGTTTTGTTCAACACCCAGTGACAGAATTTAAAAGCTGACATATCTTGCTGTATTGTGGGCCACAGCCACAGCTGGTGTAAATCAGTATAAACTAATGAAGTCAATGGAGCTTCTCTGATTTACACTAGCTGAGGTTATGGCTCAATAAGGTTAGGCTTGCTTTCTAGGAGTGTTCAAGGAAGCCAACTTCTGTGTGTCCTGTGATGAAGTGGTTATTTATAATGGCCTTCAGTGTGGTTTGGAGCCAAATTTCCACATCAAAAGTAGCTTTATAAGAGATATCCTTACAGTGAGGTTCAGTGCAAAATCATGACTTCAGAAGCCAGCTTTCCTCATGCACTCAAGTATTTGATTTCAGCCTGAAAACCATTTGAGAAGCCAAGAAAAGCAGAGCCATTCCTGCCTACTTCCCCAGCTCTGCTTCATCTTTGAGTCGCCTGCATATCCAGCAGGCCCCGACCTACACTGCCCATTTATCAAGGCGAGTTACTCTAAGTGTCTGTTTATTTATGTTCAGAAATTCCCAGTAAGACAGACAAGTTTCATGCTCAACCTGAAAAACTGGGGATGGAGGTGGAGTCCTTACCCGTTCCAGAGCTATTTGTTTGACTTGGCCACTAGAGAAAATAAAACACAATAACGTGTCCCGGAGTCACAGGGAGAGGTGGAGGTCACAAGAAAACAGATCATGTCTTTCACAGCTCCTCAGCTTCAGTGCACTGAATTATGACTCCTATTATTTACTTACTGGATTCTCCACCCTGCGTGCACGCTCCAAGCATTCGAAAAGCAGCAGGCCTCTGCTTCAAAGGACTGACAGGCAAGGGAGAGAGAGGAAAATCTGTCCTGAAGCTACAGTAACCTCCTCCTCCTCCACGTTTGATCTGAAAGGTCAGATGTTCTCGCAACCCTCGGCTGACTCCTGCCATCTGCTGAGCCACGCCTGCAGTCTTGCACCTCTGTGCTCTCCTCTGCTGAATTAAGCTGCCAGACTCATGGCAAAGATGTTCCCAGTGCAGCCATACCTGCTCAGGGTGGGCTTTTCTAGAAGGATATTGTTTTTTTCCTGAGGAGAATCCTGCTCCCTGCGTGTCCAGGCTCAATGTGATCTATCAGTTGTTCAGAAAACATGACGGGCTCTTTCACTGACCTTGGCACTTTGAAACAGATTGATTTCTTTAGAACTGAGTGCTAAAAATGTGTGTCTTGGTCTCAGTTGTTGAGATCCCAAAGCAGGGCTGAAGCCTCTCCAAATCTCCTGAGTGGTTTCTACATATCCTGTGGAGAATGTCCCTCTCTTCTCCGCACTATTCAGTGGGTTTAATCCTCCAGGAGCTCACCGGGGCTGAGGAGAAAACTTTGTGGCAATGCTTCCAAAAAGGGAAACTTCTGAACTGTCAGCAGCAGTGAAATCCACACTGAACATGAAACACCAGTATGTGAGAGCCTGCCTTGCATCTGAACCTCTTGGGAAGTACCACTTTCTTCTAAAAAGCACAGGTTCATCCTTCTCTGTCATACCATCAGGGTTTGCTTTTGGTCACTTCTCTCTTCACACAATGTTTGATAAATATTTTCTCATTAAGAGCTGCAATCTTCTTTTCCAGGGAATGTTCCTGGTCCATCTTGGGAGGTGGTTGAGAACCCCATTCAGTTACTGATCATTCACCAGCCTCCCAAACCAGCTGGGATTTTTCTCAGTACCCAGCGCACCAGCTGAGTGCTGTCTTTCTGAGTACAGAAGTATCACTCACTGTTCTCCCCTTATTAAGTTTTTTTCTATGTAGATATTTTTTCTTTGTATTTGTGACTTAATATGGAGCCAAAGTAAGGCCAGTAAATAATTTTGCTGTTAAACCCATCATGTTTGTTATTCGACATTTGGGTAGGCAGTTATACTAAAGCATCATAAATGCAAAACATTTCTGCTCCCCATTACTTCTGTGCCTGGATCTAAGAACTATGACTAATTGTTCCTAAAAGTTTGTTGGATTCACTTGCTACTTAAGACAAATAATTTTCTATTTAACATATTTCACAATGACCTATTTCTTTGTTACATTACTTATGTTCTCCTCAGAAACACTCTCGCAAACCACAGAAAGATCTACAATCACCTGTGTGCTCTGTTTTTTTCTCAGCTCCTCCAGATGAAGCAAGTGTGGAGATAGATTTTTTTTTTTTCCATAGCCTGGACATTGTTCAGCTTTTAAAATGGTTGAGGGCACTGAATCTTTCTGCTTTTCAACCCAAACCAAACAGAATTCCTACCTTTTTTAAAAAAAATATTTAATAATTTCAAAAAGTAGTTGTGTTTGGCTGTCTCAAAATCAAAAGAAATTCTCTTCACTGTGGAATATTTTAAAAAGAGAATTCTACCAGGCAAATTCATTTACTTTCTGTTACCAGTCTCACAGCCTTTAAGTATTTGGCTCTAATTTCAGTTTTTAATGCTTGTCTAGTCTTACTAGGGTTGAACTGGAAGGCAGTCAGACGATTCTGAGATAACAGGCAGGAACAAACAATGTAAACCCCTTATCCCAGAGGAACTAGAAACAGGGAATTACGCACAAGTAATTCCTCGCCATCAGAACTTCTACTGAACCACAGAGTTTCAGAACTTTCCTCAAATCTGGTTGGGACAAAGACAGGAAACTGCATCTTTTGAGCTTTAGAAATAGATCTTAAACATGTAAACATAAGATATTATGCCCCTGTCTTTTGAGTAACATTTATATTATCTCAAATAAACAGTCTTGCCGAAGTTAGTCTGTAATTGACATCTGACACAGTCCACATTGCAACAGATATGATAAGTGCAGTAAACAGCAGAAATTATGCTTCTCTGTGCTCTGAGAAACATTCATATTTCCTTGCACAGATAAACTTTATTTTGTTGCTACGCAACTCTCACACAACAGACCGCATTGTGCAGTAAATAAGAGTACAGATTTTACAACTGGAGGGCAAGCATGTGGCCTTTTGGGTTTTCTCCCCATTTCGAGTTCCAGCCCCAGCTTTAGTTCACATTATGATATTCCATCATTTCATTACAAAGCTGACTCTAAAGCTCAGTAAGGGATATTTCAAACTGAGCAAAGCGGGAGAGTCAGAATACATGAGGCTGATGGGAAACAAATGGTGGAGCTGGTGATGTCAGTGAAACCAAGAAATTAGGACTTTTTTCTCTTCTTTAGTCTTCTTTAAAAATGAACAATTCATTTTCACAGCAGGATATTCAAAACCTGTGTGGCCTCTCCCTGCTCCCTGTAAAACTGCCATGACTGCAAGGGAGGTGAGACAGGTGAAGAGCTGCCCTTGGTTTTACCCAGGATGACAACAGTACAGTCTTACCTCCTTTGTTCTTTACAAATGTAGAATTTCTCCTGAATTCAGTGGATATTTGGATTGTTTAGAGAACAGAGGCACAAATCCTGCATGTCTCTGCATCACCATCATAAGCAGAGTGAAGAACACTGAGATTTATCTGACTTTAGGATGTGCATGGAAACTCAATAGAGCCACTAGGATCTTCCCAAGTCATGGGTTAATGCCTCAATTATTCAAGTTTCCCTTTTGCACATGGCTGCAAATTTTACAAACTCTCCAAGGTAGGGTCAGCCTTCCCTTGCCATTGTTAGCAAATCAATCCAGGTGAAAAATGTGACTTGGAGCTCCAGGTGGATGCAGCTGGCACAGTTTGGGCTACAGGGATTCTCCTTAGCCAGTGATCTGACATACATTCAGTGCACGTACACAACAGCTGTCTGACTGCAGAGGGGCTTGTGCCACTTAAGCAGCTGAATTTCCCCAATTTTGCCCAATTTTGCTTTGCTCTTTGGTTCCTTACAATGAAGAGTGCTCTGGGCTCCTACAGTCTACGTGCCACAAGCCCAGATGCTTATAAAGTCACTTAGGGAAAGGACACTCTGTTCATAAGAAAGCAAGATTTAATCTCTACAATCGACAGTCCAGTTTCTCTAAACAGTGAGCAAGAAGCATCTTTTGCATTTTAAATTTCAGCATTTCTGTTTGCTATCAAAACATTTCTGTTTATAGTTTCACTTTAACAACTAAATTACTCCCAGGCATGGAAATTAATTGTCAGCATTTGTTGCAAAAAACATTGAAATTTCTGTGCTGGTCCTGTATACAACCCCATCTCTAATCACACCTCCCAGTGCAGCAGCTTTCCTTAAGAGCCCGAGAGATTTGGAAACACCTGTAAAATTTGCTTTGAGTTCTTTCTTCAGCAAGTGATCTCCCTACAGAGCAGGGCGTCCCCTCGGTCAGGATTGCAGGAGGAGGCCCACTGAGGGAGTGCAGTTGGATTTTGTCTGGAAGCACAACAGGCAATGCACAAGGCAAGAGTCTTCAGATCTAAATCTTGGAAAACAATACTTGATGTCTTCGGATCAGTGTCCTGCCAATTTCTTCTACTCTCCGGCATCCTGGAGGAGAAGCTGCAGATCAGTTCAAGCTCCTGATTTTCCAACCCACTCTAAGCCTTTTTCTGCCTCATAAAAATCTACATTCTGCCAGATGAAATCCACCCCTTAGTGACCAAAGATTTGCCACTACTTTTCTGTGGATTAATTGCTCTCCTTGTGAAAAAAAAAAAAAAACCCAAAAACAACAAACCCAAATAATGTTTTCACCTAATCTACTCGGTTTCCCATTTATAAGGGAGGGATAACAAGTCTTTTTCCCATTTCTCCACAGACTAACCTGTTTAGATTGCAAACATTTCCCTCCTGCAAGTTGTTATAGCATCTTGCCTGGGGCAAGTGTAAGCTCTGAGAAAATGTGATTACGGAGAGGAAATGCTGATGTCCCACCTGTCAGTGCCATTGCCAGGCGAAACTCTTCCTTCAGCATCTGGAGAACTTCTTTTGCTCCTTCTTCACCCTGGGAGATTAGGAGACAATGTGAACTATTATGTGCACGTATGTGTGTGTAGGTACAGACATGTGTACATGTGCCAAGAGAAGTTTTATGCACAAACATAAATCCTGAGGGTCGGTCATAGCAATTTTAGCAAAGAGCAGATCAGGTAATGTGGATGCACAGAGACGCATCATGCGCACGCTCCTCTGTGCACACACACAGTGTGCACATAATGAGGCTACAGAGTGAGTCTAGGGATCCAGAGTTGGATTTGAGCTTTTCCTCACTTACTTGATAAGCCAGGCCCCAGAGGACAGGTCTGCCGATGAAAACAGCTTTGGCACCGAGAGCCAAGGCCTTGAGAACGTCCGTGCCTTTTCTCACACCACCATCCAGGAACACCTCCACCTTCCCCTCCACAGCCTCCACGATTTCAGGCAAGACATCGATCTAAAGGAGACAAACCAGCAACACAGCTTGGCTGCCCCTGAAACCCTGTGTATTTTTTAAGCCAACTCATATACATAGGATGCAAGCTTTACAGCAGCTCAACGAGCAGTTGCGTACCCAAATCTCTACCCAAATAACACAGCTTCGTCTTGAGAACCAGCAGTGACTTTGCAGGGTAGAAGGTACATGCAAAGGGCAGATACATTTGGAGAGTCACATAAACAGAATGAGAATCAGCAGGGTCTCACAAAATGGCCATCTGACTCCATGACACATCAGACACAAGCCAGTATCTGATTCTTACACAGAATATTTGAAGCAGCAGCACTAAGGAAGCCTTTTGGTGGTGTTACCTCCCAAACTTCCAGTCCTCACTAGTTTGGGGATGAAATTGAATCAGATCACTTTTTAAATAATCATCTTTGCTTCCCTGTTGAAATTTCCCATTCATTTATCCTGAGGGCCAGCTCAGGAGCCCAGAGTCAGGCACTGTATGTACAGACAAGGACTGAGAGAAACACCAACCTGGAGGAACTTAGAGTTGGCTGAAAAAATTTAATTAATGTATTTTCCCGTTTGAAAATGCATCTAATTACAGGAAAGACTATAGAGAAAAACTTCTTAATATAAGAAAATATCATTTTCCTCTAAGTTTTGAGCAAAGTGGGAAATAATTTCCTTTAATGCACATATATATTGCTTTCACTGAGCCCTGCTCATCCCCTTTCTCAACTTATCCCCCACACCAGTGATACAAGTAAGGGGGGAAAGTATTTTCACTGTTTTCAAGTTACAAATAAATAACCAGGGAATTACCAGGGAATTAAGTAATTCCTCTTGCCATGCAAGGGGTCCCAAAGAAAGGATGAGCCTCCTGAATTCAAGCCTGGAGCATTAATTACAGGGCAACTTTTCCTATAAGGCCACCTAAATAGTTTCTATTCATGAAAATCAAGAAAGGAACACCACCAGAAGCCAAGTATTAAGGAGACTGGAAATAGTGTGTGGAAGTAAGACAAAAGACACACAAATTCTTGTCTTTCAAATACGGATGTAATTAATTTCCTTTCTAATGGATAAAAATTACTAGAAGATGGGGGGGGAAACTTGAAAGTGCAGTTTGTTTTTAGATTTGGATTAAAATTTTCTTGACGTTTGGCACTTGCTGTGATTTCCCCCTCCCTTTGGTTTTGCTCTCTTGCCAGACATATTTTGGATCTATTTCCATATCCAGAGACCACTTTCTACATCCTGACAAACTGTACCAACATTAAAGTGCTCTAATAACTAAAGCATGATGCAAACCATAATTAAAACATAGATTTCCTCAATGTGTAACTAGACACTAGAAATATTGACCAGCTTGGGTTCAGCTCACGATCTGAAACCCCACAAAACTGAAGCAAATTATTATGTTTCTAAATCAGAACCATTTAACATGATCTGATACAGATCCATTATAAAAACAGCATTCTGAAGTGTTGTTCCTTGTACTATAAATCCAGGGAACACATCAGCTTTAGCAGCTCTCCTCTGCCCTGTGGTGTGGCAAAGGAGTAACCCCTAACAAGGAGTTTGCAAATTTCTCTTCTACTGCAGCTGTCAAAAATTAATTTGTATTTCTTGAGCTCTCCCCCATTCCTCAAAATGATGTTTTTAACAACCTTACACATTGTTGCTGTTGGATTACCTCACACACAGGCTTGCCCAAGAGTTTTAAACTCCCTAAATGAAACTGGGGAATACATTCCCAGGAGGTGACAAGAGGACCTGTTCCCCTCTCCCTTCAGAGACTCATCATGGAAAACAGGAGGTTTTTCATCGAGAACATATTGGAAATACTCAGAGAGGCACAACTGGGCTTTGATTCTCCTCCCTTTCATTCTCTTTTTATTTGTGCAGCTTTCCCATACCAAATGAAGCAAGATGAGTGATGACTGGAATTTTGGGGTTTTTCCTTCATCCTGAGCACATACTTTTTCATTTTCCTTTACTTCTTTCTTTTTTGCCGACTGAGAAATTCTCAAATCCCTTTCACCTTTGGAAAAGTCATGGGGTAGCACGACAAGGAAAAGGAAAAAGGAAAAACTGTAATTTAACCACTCTCTCCCTTTTCCAAAGGTGAAAATACTTGAAAGGAGAAAAATGGAGAGTTTCATTCTGCCTCTAGCTGTTCCTCAACTGTAATTTTTCAGAAGCCTCCAAAGAATATTAAAAGAGGAAAAACAACCCTAATACAACATTCAGTGTGCTGCAAATGGCAACAAGAGGTTTTCTAAAAAGAATGAAGAAAGAAGAAATGAAAGAGCAGAGTGGAAAAAATTTCTGAAAGTTTTTCCAATTTGATCTACCAAGGAGAGGCTGTGTCTAACTCAGAGTATGATGTGACATACATAGAGAAGTGGAGAGAGGCTTAAGGCATAGAATATTTATTCTAGGTTTTTCCTCCAGCTTCCACATGTTCAGAGAGAGCAAACAAGAAGGCAGAAGGCAGAGAAAAGTAGAGATTTCTGTGGCATAATGGCATCAGTACTCACAGTAGCAGGAACCCCATCAAGCTGTCGTGCTCCGTGATTTGACACGAGGATCCCATTTACCCCAATTTTTACAGCTTCTTTGGCATCATCAGCTAGGAAAAAACCCAAACAGGACATGTCCTTCCAAAAGTGGGAGCTTGTAGACACCACAATCAGGGAATCTCTAAGAAAACCACTGTCAGCTCATGCAAAGCCACCTTAGGGCTTCAGCCTTCCAGAGCCTCGCCTCAACACAGAAAAAGATTTATCTTTAAGTAATAAAACCAGAAAAGTAGTTTGAAGTGTTGGAGCAGAACATTTTATCCCTTTGGATCTGCAGCCAGTTTGGTTGCTAGCCTTTATTTTCTCTATTATGTCCCAGAACTCATCAGTGAGAAATTCTTTTGCTGAATGGTTTTGTCCACTGCAAAATGACTGGCACGGTCACATTAATGACAACACAGGCACTTATTTCGGCAGCTGTCTCCACACCCACCTTCCCTGGCGGGTTCCTAGCGGTGCAGGAGGCAGTGCCAGCTCCTCCCTTGCCTTCCCCAGAAGCAGCAGAGCTACGCACCCCTGAGGATCCCTTTCAGCACGATGGGCAGCGAGGTGAGCGCCCGCAGCCACTTGATGTCCTCCCAGCTGACGGTGGCATCGATGGCCTCAGCCACGTACACGGCCAGCCCGCTGTTCTCGCCAAAGTCCTTCCCCGAGGAGAATGCCAGGTCACTGCTGGAGAAGTTTTTTAATCTGAAGTGACAGAAGACACAGAAAAATAGTCTGAGGAAGACTCGCTGTAGCCACGATCGGTCCCAAATGCCAGCATTCAATACACCTGAGTTAAAACTTTGCTGCACTGCAGGGCAGGAGCAAAACCAGCTGGTCCCAGCCTGTCACATCCCAGTCCTCAGTGAGCCAGAACCTTTGGCTGACAAAGTATTTGATAATCAACATAAACACTGGATCTTTAATATCCCTTGCAACCAAAGCCTTTCTATCTTTCTGTGATGGTTTTGTGATAACATTGGAACAAGTTTCTCTGGCTCAAGGTAACGGTCCTACTTTTAATGGTTGGGTTTTGTTGTTTTTTAAACCTGGGGAATTCAGCTATGAGAGGAATAGGGGATCAGGGAGGTGGAGGGGAGAAGGAGGAAATTGCAGCAATGTATCTCTGTATCAGGCCATTTTGATGCACCAGCCGAACACTTCATGAGAAATCTCATCAAGCCACCTGCAGTCTTGTTTTCAGGGTTCTCAGGGATTCATCAAGGTTACTGGGAAAATAACAGGGTTAAGATAAGAACAGAGAGCCTGAGAAACTGTCCACAAAGAATGCAAACCCCGGATACAGAAGACGTGACGTGATGATGGACATTTGACCAATTGGATATCCCAAAGGAGATGTACCTGCCTCTTGAACCAGTGACTTGGCCAACCAGGAGTGGGCTGTAGGTTTTAGAATCTATAACTGGGATTGTAATGTAATAAATGCAATATAATATTATATTTGTATTATAATTATAATAATATAATGGTGAATGTAATAAACGGCTTCTGGTGAAATCATATTGGTTCAGTATTCAGTTGCCCATATCCCCCTGCAGGAAATAAAGTTTTCTTAAGCTCCATGAAATACATGGATGTGCATGAAGCACTGCAAAGAAGTCAGAATTTTCATCTGTCCAATAAGGCCAACAGCCAGCCTGTTTACCTTGTGTCCATTTCGTACATTTCCTTGTAAAATGTAGGGAGGAAAGGAAGCTCGTGTGAAAGCATTAGCTGTTATTTTGGGTTTTCAGCAACAAAATCTCCCAGGTTCTAGCACATCCATGTCTCAGTTGCTCTGCTCTTCTAAAACTGTGTCCTGTTCCACACTGGGCCATTTAATACTCACATTTCACATTTTGGGAAGTGCATGAGTGTTTTTGCATGGAACCTGGCTGGTTTCACTGCTGATTTCATGCCTGCAACAAGCAGCATTTCACATGCTTTTCTGTTCAGCTCCAGGCCCAGAAGCAAAGGAGAAAGGAGCGAGCTCTCAGCAAGATCCAGCTTTTCAGCTGTTGGTTTGTGGAGGGTGGGGTGCCCAGAGAAAAACAGAACCATGGATAAGATTATATAAATAACTGTTGTTTTTCTTGGCCTGGAAAACGCAGATCAACACTTGGATGAATGTTGCCTTACATACATCTCAGAGCACAATGGCACCTTGTTGTTGCTTTGAAACTTTGTTGAAAACCCGAAGCCAAGAAAAAGTTATCACATAAATGAGCAGAGCCCTGCGCTAGGAGAGTTTCACAGCGGCCTCTGCAACAAAGCAGCACTCGGGACTCTGCAGTGATTAATTGGAACCTTTAAGGATTACTCCAATTTCTTGTGATTTCACAGGGTTCACTTGAAACCTTGTTATATTTGAGCAGGTGGGGTCAAAGTGCTTCAGAAATGCCCTCCCGCTTTCCTCAGATGTCTTTGGGTTATTGGACTTGCATTCAAGAACTCCTCAACCCCAGGCCTCAAAACTCTACTGCACTAAAAAAGTCAGCTATTTAAATAATTGTTTAATTTTATCTTTTAGAGTAAAAGGTCAGTGTGTATTGATAATGTGCCAAACACAGATCTCAAGCACAATTACAACACAGGTCATACAGATACCAGTGTGGTACATTTTCATGTTAGATCTGTTAGGGCTTTTTTGCTTTCTGGTGCTTTCCTCCTAAAACTGTACTTTAACACAGAAATCAGGGCAGAGTTCTGGTCTGTCAACCTTTATCTCTTAGTTACAAGTACAAGTGCATGGGGGAGAGCCAACACCTCAAGCTCTGGAGGGGTTTTTGCCAGTGAGGTAGAGAATCAGATTCACTGCAGAGTCCCCATAGCTTAGCTTCCTTTTGAACAGTATGGAAATTAAGAAAAACCTCTAGATGTGATTCTTACTAAGTACATGTTACATACAATGTGTGTATAGTATAACACAACAGTCTTTGGAGACATAGAACAACTCAATTTCATTGATAATATTCAAAACTAGCTTTCACCTAGAACTTACCTCAAAGTTTATCTGCTTCAAAATACATTAAGCTGTCTTTTTTTTTTTTTTTTTTTTCCTGTCTCTCCATTTTTGTGTTCATTTTCATACTCTGAATAATTCTAACATGTGCCATGGTAGACTGTGGTTGTTACCAAGACCTACATGTAAGAACCTCACCAGATTTTTAGCTTCAAGTCCTGGATATCCCATCAAGTAAACATTCTTCCAGCTAGTCCCTGACTGCTTCTACTGTGCCAGCATATATTTATCAGGGGAGGCTCTACAATCTATCAGTTCATGTTTACAAAAGGCCAGGCAAATCATCACCGTTAAATGCCATTGTAAGGATAAAATTCTGGTTTAACTCTCTCTCAATCAAAAGTTGAATTTCTCATTGGCCTGGCAGTGGGGAGAAATTAGGGCTGGAGTCAGCCATGATGCCAGAAATTCTGAGACATGGAAAATGTCCCAAAAAACACTTTGGGGTAAAAATTGCCCTCATGGAGAATTCAGAAAGACTGATACCCACATGTTTCTGTATTTGAGGAAAAGAAGGGGCTGTTTGAAAAGGGGCTCTGCAGTCAGTAGCAACATGTCCCTGGACCCAGAGCAGTGTCGCAGGATAACACAGAAGGAACCGTAACATACTTTTGGAAGGGAATTTTGGCCCACAAAGTCCAGGCCCCTTCCGGAGCCCAGCCAGTTCTGCTGCTGGATCCCAGTTCAACATCAGAGCAGGTCCCTCCGGGCTGTGCCCAGCTGAGGTTTGACGACAGCCAAGAACACATTGCAACGTGCATAAAGAAATGCCCCGCGTCTCTTCCTCCAGCAGCCTGCAGCCTCACATTGCCCGGCACAGCTGCTCTGGCAGGAAAGCTTCTCTTTGACCCACAGCAGATGGCAGCCCAAGGTACGGCCGCAGCTCCAGGGCTGTGCCCAGGACAAACCCCCCTCCAGCCCGCGGTGCCCGGCCCTGGTGCGGCCGCGGCGGTACCTGAGGTGCGGGGGCAGCCGGAATTTGTTGCGCACGTCGGCGACGCGGCGGCCAAGGTACGGCGTGTCCACGGTGACGAAGATGCCCCTGTAGCCGGCGCTCTCGGCGCGCCTCACCAGCGACTCCGTGACCGCCCGGTCCTTGTACACGTACAGCTGCAGCCAGCGCAGCCCGCCCGGGGCTGCCTCGGCCACCTCCTCGATGGAGGACGTGGCCCAGGAGCTCAGCATCATCCCTGTGCCCACGGCCTGGCAGGCTGGAGGAACACAAAGGGAGATTCTCTAAGCAGCAGCATTGAAATAATGTAGTTAAGGCTTCCAGCTTTTCAAATTCCAGCTTTTCGAATTCCACATTTTGCCTCCCAAAAATCACCCTCTGCACTGCCAACCCAGGCTGCACCGGCTAACCTCGTACAGGTATGTTTTTATGAATCTATCACTTATTCTTTTTGGAGTAATCTGTCACTTACTGTAAAATAAAGGAAAACACGCTGTAAAACTCAAAAATATTATAGAAAGCCTCGTTTTCCTTGGTCTACCACAGTATGCATATTTTTCATGTAAATGGACCTCTGTTTGAAGACGTCATCCCCAGCCCATGGAGGAATTAAAAAGTGGTCTTTATGACAACATTTTATTAAATAAGGATTACAAGCCTCTTGGAGTGGAAACTTGTGAGCAGCTTATTCAAACAAATTGGTTACACCCTCCTAAGGCCACCAGCTAGTTTTCCCTCACTGGAAATACAGCAGCAATCACCCAACCATTCTGTTCCTCTCCTTAAATTACTGGACGTAGTACCCTCTGCATCAGGAATGCACGGGAGAGTTGCAAACCTGGAATTGCAAAATGCTCGCATCAGATAAGAGAGGAATGTTCAATCTGCCTTTAGGTATCTATCCATTTATTTCCATTTTTTCCTTTTATTCCCAAGTCTACCCCTACAGCCCTATGGTTGCAAAAGCAAAAATTTAGTCAGAAACTGCACAATAAAACATTTTTGGTGAAGAGAAGATGTAAATCACAGTATACTACCCATATCCTTTCCACTTAGCTGCATATGTAGCAACAGAGAAAATAGTGCTTTTCTCTTATTTAAGGTTAGGTTTAAGCAGTTTGGTTCAATGAGAGTTCAGCCATTCCAAACGGGGTTATGGCATTTTCATGCAGGCATGCTCACAAAATTCCCCTCGTCTCTCCTGTAAAGTTTGCAGCTCTATGGTGAAGCACCAGCTCAACACATGTAGTTTAGATCTCTCAGGCAAATCCAAAGTTCACAGACAAAATTTTTCAAAGTTTTAGAAATTCCCAGTTCCAGTTTTAGTCGATCATGATAATTTTAAAGCTTATTTTGACAATTTTCTAGACTTCTAAAACCACGAGAGTGCTTTTAAAAGCACGAAGTGCTGCCAGGTTTGGTTGGGGTTTTTTTTTCTACCTCAAATTAGGTTTCTCTAAAAATACACTTCTGCTTCTCACACATTTAGCTGCAGTTGAAGAAAACAGAAGCGACTCGTTTCCTCTAACAACTGTATTTGACACTTCACTGTCGGGGTGCTGCAATTTATTTATTATTTCAAATCAGTCCTACTACAGCCATACTCCCACAGGATGCTCTTGCTGCAGTATGTGACATTTGCCAGAGTTTAAGCATGAGATGCTTTTGTAAACCAGCCTTTCCTGGTGCCATTTCATGGCTGCTTTTTGTTGTTTGGTTTTTATGGGGTTTTTTCCTGGTCATTTTCAGCTGGGGCAGTCCGTGGAATCACAGAATAGTAAAGAATCTCCTCCCCATCTCTAATCCTAACCTGCCCTCTGGCAGTTTGAAGCCATTCACTTTTGGGCAATTCAACTAAAGTATGTTACGTAGCAACAAATGGGACAGGACACACTTGGGAGCTCTGGTGGGGAACAAAGAAAACCGTGACCTTTTTTAGCCTTTTTTTCATCCTGAAGCCTCAGAGCATCCTCTCACCATCTGATGGGGCATCACTTCCTTACGTGGTTTGGGAAGGGTTTGGAATTGTCCCTGTGGGCAGCTCAGAGGAAGAATACTTCAGGGAGGGCACTGGAGAAGAACCCAGTTCAAGCTTGCAGATTTTGTTGGGGTTACCTTGTATGGGAATGGGAACTCACTTTTTTTCCTCTGGCTGGGCAAATTCCCATCATTTCCCTTTTAGAGGCATCTCTACAGGCCAGCAGTCAAACCACCCCCACTGGAGGCACTTTTCTCAGAATCCACCCGTGAATCCACTGTCCCCAAGCTAGGGGCCCGAGGACATTCCTCGGGATCGACACGATGTCCTTTTGGCACAGCGGTGTTTCTCAGGAGCAGCAGCCGTGTTCTTGGAGCTGCATCTCCCCACAAACAGAGTTGTTTAAAGAACTTCACGTGACTCTCTTGACAAACCACACTTGGCTGAGAGGTCCCTGTCAGCCTCTCCTCCCTCAGCCCTCACAAATCCCTGCGTGCAGCGGTGCCTGCCATGCTCCCGTTGACACAACGCGTTCTGTCAGCTGTGCAGGAAGGCTGGAGGGGAAGGGACACGCGGCCAGAACGGATCTGGGATCTGCCTGGCTTGCCAGACTGCCTGGGCACATTTGCAGCACAAAGTCCCCTGGCCACGCCACTCTCTGGGGGGAATCCAGGCCAGGTCAGCCCAGGCCACGTTGTCCCATGTGAATACTGTCCTCTCCATGACTCTGGATTGATATTCACTTTCATATCTCAAAATCAACCTCGTCTTCTGATCCCCACATAGATAACAGGTGGGTACAAAGTCCCACTGTTTGCACTGTGGCTGAGCACAAAATATAATAAATGGCTAAACCCCTCCTTCCCAGTCACAACCATTTCTGATGGGCACAAGAACCCCAAATTTCAGTGCTCAGCAGCATCACAGAGATAAAAAGCACAGTAGCAGCCTGTTAAGAGCCAAAGGAGCAAAGGTGTTGCTCCCCCTCTAGTGGGAATGACAGAGCTGCCAGAAACTCGGCTAAAATAGGCAGAAAAAGCAGCTTTGCAGTCAATATTCCTGTTCTCCATTTGGCAAAGCCAACAGTCACATTGCAGGTGGTGGTGAAACTCTTCCTGCTTGTGCAGCAGCCTGGAGAGTGCTTTGAGTGCAGCTGCAGAGGGCAAACACAAAAACTGCAGCCCTTGAGCAACTGTCAGTGACCTGGCCAAGAAAACAGCTGGGTTCTCAACCTGATTTTCAGCCATTCTTGGAGAAGCCAGGCACTGCAATGCTGCTGTGGAGTGAAAACATAGGAATTTAAACTACCCACTAAATGCAGTATGGAATAAGCAGCAATATAAACACAAATCTCAATAAAACAGCGCTACAAATCTGTTTATAATCAATTAAGGTTGCAAAAACTGCTATTGCTTGCCGAGCAGCAGCATGATGCACAAGATTTTGAGTCTGTACTCGAGGTGGGTCCTGTGGACATGGGGACCACCTTGGTCTGCAAGCACAGCATGAGGTCAGGGTGGCAAATGAATGCCTTGGCATGGAGGAACAGTGAATCTGCTGATGGACAAGCAAGGAAAAAAGATCCCATAGAATCAGAAGGGTTCTATTGAAAAGCATTCAGAGAACAACCTTTTGCTCTTCAGTGGCTAAGATTATTCATCAAATTTGGCAAATATTTTTAGTCAAAGAGGTTGAAATTGGAGTGAGAAGGATGAGAAAAAAACACCTAAGTCAAAATGTCATGTGTTGATCTTTTCAAAATGGAAATGTTTTCTCCTGAGCTGACACTTTTGTTTCGAAACAGAACTATAGCAAAAAGCATTAGCCAGTAGGAAAATGAAATAAAAAAATTATTATTTGGATCAAATAAAACATTTCAGTTAATCCAAAACAATTTTCCTCCCAATTTTTCAGTTTCTACTGAACAGAAAATCCATTCTTTGGAAAATTGCCACATACACTGATGAGCTACAACTAAAATGCCAGGGAATATACTTGAAGAAAGACCTAGAAAAACTGGGACAACTGCCAAGGTGCATGAAATTGTTTCAAGGACAAGAGAGCTTTCTCTGTAAGGAAGGACTCCTGCTACATTCAGACATGTCAGAGAAAACTGAGAAGTAGCCTTATTACAGCCTGCATAGACTTTTTTAAAAATTAATTTCTTATTTTCAAGTCTAGCTAACAGGAGTACAAGTAAATCCAACACCTGGATTTGAGGCTGTGCAAGGTTTGACCATGACTGCAGTTTATTCTGCTCAGAGTGGGGTCACTGAACCTTTGGAATCACTTACATTGTGTTGGCTGGCCTGTCACCAGCAACTCTTAAAGTGACAATTGGATGTTTTTCCTAGAAAAGATTCTTTACTCATGCAAAAGAACTGCCTGTGAATCGGTGCAGCTGAAGCAGAAGCTGAATTAAAGCAACCAATAGTTTGCTCACTTAAACTCTGTGCTACCTCTGGAACAGAAGAGAAGTTGGATGTGGCAAATCCCCTGATCCAAAGTGTCCCAAGTTTAAGAGAATCTTTAAGCCATATGTGTACTTTACAGCTAATTCCTGTCATCTTATAAGGTCAAACCAAAAGCTTGGCGCTGAGTGCCCCACTCCACCTCTAACAGCACAAAACCAAAGCCATTTTATTTCTCCCCCAAATGCCAATGCAGTACAGAGGGTGTGATTTTAATACTGCCCTCCTTTGAAAGCAATGAAAAATTTACCATTTCCAATGGATAAGTTTACTGGACCACACATTCCAACCGATGCCAGTACACCGAGCTGTCCCAGCTTGAAAAGGAACATTAAATGCAACAATCATGTGGTAAAGTTTGAAAAGGTGGTACTCAGCCTTATTGTACCACTCAACTTTGCATGCCATTGGGGATTTATGCCTTAAAATGTGGCCAGGCTGCAGCATCAGTGTTTTGGCTAAAAAACATCCTGAATTTTGTGCTTCAAATCTCGCTCTCACCATCGCATTAATATGTTTGCATTTAGTGCTTCAGGGTTTCATCCTTGCCCAACCTGGCCCACAACTAACGCGCAGGAGCTGCCGGAGGATGGGACAGCACCAAGGCGTCCGCCGGCCCTTCCCACAGCGATCCGAGGAGCTGGAGCGCCATCGCGTGGAGTGCGCCGGCCCTTACAGAGCGGGAGACCGCGTCGGCTTCCTAATACAGCTCCTGGGAAGGGGGAAAACGCGGCCCAAACGTCCTGTCAAATTGGAGAGGTGTGCTTTTCAAGGATAACGCTGGGGTCGTGCCGTAACCCACTCCCGCGCACATCAGACGATGAGGGCTGAGGGCAGCTCCCGCTGCAGGGCTGAGAACTCCACTCACTTCACATCAGCATCCATGGGAATGGAAACGCTGGTAGATGAATAACCCAACCCTGCACAGGATTATTTTTGTTTAAATATCACCTATTTAGGTTTTGTACTCTTTTTCTTTCAGCACAGGAGCACTGAAATGCAGAGCCCATCCTTCTTCCTCAGATTTGGTGCCATTCTGCCGCTGGAGTTAAGGGAGTAGGTGACAGTTCCCCATCTGAATTCTGGTTAATATCCTCCTAAGCTGCAGCCTCTGTGTTGGCAGTGTCTTTGTGTAGCTTCTAGCCCAGAGGAGCCCTTATCTCACTGCCTCCCTGGGATGCTCTCAAAGAGCTCTCTTCAAGGCAAGGGCTTTTCCCAGGCAAACAAAGGCCTCGGAATTTCTAGAGTCAATTCTCTAACAGGAAGAGTGTTGCCATGACAATGTTTATAGTTACACAGAAGGTATACGTTTTCAATTTTTTATGCAACAAATGATTCCCCTCTTGCATCCTGCGTTACCCCTCTCCCCGTTTCACAGAGAGAGAAACCACACTCAGACGAGTGAAACAGTAAAACACAAACGCGGGAGTCAGCGCGGTTACCCCGAACAGCAACTCAAGGCCACGGGGGCAAGGAGCCCGCGGGGCTGCCCGGGCAGCAGGGACGGCAGAGCCGGGAC
>VXBR01000360.1:162226-237739 GCA_013400215.1 Cisticola juncidis
GCCCCGTCCCCTCCACCCGCGCAGGGCCCGCAGCACTGCCCCGTCCCCTCCGCCCGCGCAGCGCCCGCAGCGCTGCCCCGTCCCCTCCGCCCGCGCAGGGCTCACCTCTGGCGGTCGCCGTCTCTCCGTGCGGGTGAGCCATGCGCTGCATGGCGGTGGCGGCCACGCACACGGGCACGGAGACCCTCTGCCCCAGCACGGAGGTGGACAGGTCCATCACCGACACGTCCCTGAGCACCCGGGGGTACAGCTTCCACCTGGCACACACACAGATAAACTCCATTTCAAACGGCTGGTTTTCCTGCTGCCACAGGAAAAGTGGAAGCTGTGTTGGGGCTGGAACAGAATCCCACGGTGTCATCCAGAGCTGCAGCAAAACCCCTGCTGGACACGAAACCTGGAGAGAGCAGGCAAGGAGGGACCAAAGAGCAGAGAGGGTGAAAGAGGCAAAGACCCCTATAGCATTATTGGCTGGTATTGTTTGAAAGGGAGGACAGGAGCTGTAAAACAGTGAAGTTCATGGTGAGTCTCAGCCCCCTGAAGGCCTCGGGGCAGAACTGGGTGCCAGATGCTGTGTGCAAATGGGAGAAGACATCAGCCACCCTCAATTACCCCTTCGATGGACTAGGGAACAAAAAGACAAGGGATTTCTGGATAACACAAGCCTGGCCTGCATGCTTGGAACTCCCTTTTTCAAACCAGGGCAAACTAAACCACACTTAACCTGAAATTACAGTTTACTGCAGCCTGGCTGGACACCACATATCTGCACACACACAGAAATTTACCTTTTTCTCCCTCCCCCCACAAAACAGCATCACAAGATCATGATCCCTATTATGGGCCAACTAGAAACTTTGGATGCACAGTTTTATGAGGAGGGTTGCATTCCTGGGGATACGTGTGCCATGGGACTTTTCCCCATCATCCAGGAGTTGTCACAGCACTGCCACCGGCAGAAGCCACAAGAGGGGGTGCAACACCTGGGGCAGGCCAAAGCCTCCCTGCAAGCACCAACCTCTCACTGAGACCTCCCTCCCTCCAAAAAGGTTCCCACGGCTCCTGAACTGCAATTACAGAGAAGAATTTAAAATGTATGGTCTAATACTGCAGAACTTGAGTAACTGCTCAGCACCAGAATGCTTGAGACTGAAAATATTGTAATTAGCAGCACAGAGAGAGAACCAGAGCCACTGCTACCCTCTGACAGGGAATAGGGGTGAGCTTGAGCGTGTGTATTAAAATGACAGTTCAGGGGGAAAAAGACAAAACCTCTGTTTTGTAGAAAGATCAAGAGACATTTTGGCAAAAAGCCTGGGGCAGTGCCAGGATGAGACCCACCTTGCTGGAGGCTTGGGGCTGTGCCAGCTCTCCAGGCAGCGCTCCCCAGGGAGGAGAAGGACAGTTATGATGCTTGGAAGGAGATGTGTGGCTGTGGAAGTCAGCTGTGCTGCTCGGTGCCAAGACACACACGGCAGGAACATCTCCTCACACTTGTTTTCATGCCATTGTAACAGTTTGTTATTTTTCAGGGGAGGATGGGCTGAGGGTGGGACAAAGAAAACATGACTTCTTTCTCCGCCTTTTTTTTTCCTAATCCTCATTCTGAAGGCTTCCACTTGTTCTGAGGTATCTTTTCCCAGCAAAGAAAGAAAACAAAAATCCCTTTGTAACCTTGCTCATTTATACAGCCAAACCCCAAAGCATAAAGGATGTGAAGCATCTCCCTCTTGCCCAGGCTCCTGCTTTCTCTGACCTGTCAGATTGTTACTGCCACTGCCATCTCACAGCCAGCCTGAGAGGGTCAAACCTGAGGTACAGCATCCCTGTGGTCCTTTTAGCTGGGAAGAGAAACAGGAGGAGCCAAAATCCCCCCAGCAGTGCATGCAAGAAAAATGATGCAGTCCCAAGCAGAGATCCCTTATCAGGTCACATCCTCTGCACCAATATCCAGTCAGTGCTCCTGATCCAGAACTGACTGGTCCCACAAAAACACCAAACGGGTTCACTACCAGAGTATCATCATCCTTTAATAAAACCTGATCTTGCTTTGGAAACTGGGGTGTTTCCAGCTCTGAGTTTGACAGATACATGAAACCAGGCGTTCTCTGGATAGGGAAATGCCCTTAACAGCAGCAAGGAAACCTCACAGGCAGCATTTCCCAATCACCAGGGCACACATTCACTCGGCTGCCACATAGCACCTGCTTCCTCTCAGTCTTTCAGTGAAACATTTCCTGCATATTTTGGATAAAAACTTGGATTTCTTTCTTTTTTTTAATTCATCATCTCCTCATCACCCACATCTTTTTCCAGCCAAGTCCACATTTGTGTGCTGCAATCAGCAACTGGGAGTGAATGCATCCTTCTTCCCAGCTGGAAGCGGGAGATGCCGCAGTGGGGAAGGCAGAGAGCACTCCCGATTTAGGCAACTTCAGCTAAAAGCTGTTTTGAAGGAAGGATTAAAGGGAATGAAGAGGGATTAATCTTTTGGATTTTTTCCTTTTTTTCTCCATGCTCAAAAAAAAAAAATTCTGACTGTAAATTACTTTGCAGTGGGGTAACAGGGAAGCACTGGCTGCTTTCAGCCAGGAAAAACAGTGACATTTTCAACCTGCACCCTATTTTCAAGCAGCTCCTCTTGTTCCTCTCCTGAGTTGTCCCAAATCCCCTCGTTCCACAGGGCAAGAAGCACATTTGGGAAGAGACACACTGCTCAAGCCAAGCCTCCATCATAAACCAAACCCAGTTTGCTGTCCTTCTCTCTCCTACAGTTCACTTCCTTTCAGAAAGAGCAGGGGCTGCTGCTGAGCCAGGCTAAGCAATAGCTGCTTCTCCTTGGGGAAAATGATCTTCTCTCCTAGCATGTCTTGCCATCCACACTCTTTTTCTGGAACTGCACTGGGAATCCAAGGTGAAAGACATCACAACATAGCTAAATTATTATTCCAAGCATTCCTTTCCTTTTTTCCCCCTAAACTTCCCCGAGTTGTCTGACCCAGTCCCACTCTCAGCCTTGGTTTTTTTAACCAACATTTAGATTACTTCTGTGACCATTTTAATGCCTTTAATTGCCATAAGGTAACACCACGTCTGCAGAAAGCCTGCACTGATGCTGGCACTGCAGAAGCAGCAGCTGCTGTTCCTTGCACACGACAGAACAAGGCAGCTTCTCCCAAGGCCTCCGGGAATTCTGTGGCAGGGTGGATTAGCAGGAGCCTTCTCCTACACACACCGACCTCCCTACTCCTTGGCATGCTGGGAGGGGAGACTCCACACTGGTTTCCTGAATGCCACTGAGCTAAAGGCGTCCTGACCTTGTCACAAAAATCTCTTCTCCATTCAGGCCCCTCACTTCTGTGACAGCTCGGGAGGGGATTTCAGCTCCAGACGGGGCTGGGAGGACACTCGGGGATGCAGAGCAAACCTGGGGTGAAGGCAGGCAGACACCACAGGGACTGACATATGCTCTGCCATCCCAAATCATCTTTTCTGGCCTTAGGGCCTCACTTCTGCCAGGGCCACTAGAGAACTGTGAATAAGAAATACTTATGTGGCCTCAGCAGGAACACACTGATGTCGACATCCCAGTGCTGGTTCTTAGTCCCGGAAGAACTGGGAGCTGGGGGAGAGTGGCTGTACCTGGTGTTAAACCATCTGAAACACTGTCCTTGTGGAGGCACTTTGTACTCTGGTGTCTGATTACACCAAGTACCTCAAGGTCAAAAGGCCAAGACATTCATTCTGTAATCCAATGAGGATGGACTGTGCTGCTCCAAAAACTGCATGGAGTGTTCCAAACATACTGCAGGATCCAACAAGACAACCATCCATTATCATTAGTTCTTGATAACAATAGTAATATTTGTCCTTAATAAGATCTATCTATTTCTCCAGAAATTAAATTGTTTGCCAAAAAAAAAAAAAAAGAAAAGGACTTACAGATGAACCTAGCACTGGTTTTCCACCCTCACACCTCACCTGAATAATTCTGCACCATAAAGGTACAGGCTAACAATTCCTGCTTCTGGTTCAGTTTTGTGCCTTTTCTTCTATTTAAACTTATGAATATAAATATTTCATAAAGTGCGAACTTTTAAAATCAGACTGAACCCTGCAACTAAGCTTCTGACAGGGGAAATCAATGGGAAACGAAGCTGAACATACTCCTCTCTTTCACAGAATTATCTGACTTGCTGATCTTTGTGCCTCGGGGGTGTAAAGTCCATCTGACTTTATATTTACCCACAAGCTGCAGTCGGGAACAGGCAGAAACATCAGGACTGTGTGAGGGTCAGAGTGAGCAGCACTTCCCCACCTGTAACAGCTGGGCCATGCTTCTCCCAACAGCATCCAAAGGAAACAGAAAAACAAGTCCCTTGTGTCAAATTGGTCTTACAAACCAAAATATTATGAAGTCTTTATAGTAGGTCCTACCTGTTAGAGATGTACCCCTGGGAAGCCATTGTGAACATGGTGTAAGGACTGCTAATAGCAGCATCCCACATGCTGAGAAAATGAGATCTTGTTTTATTTCAGACAAATATAAAGGGAGGGAGAGCAAAGAGAGAAACACCTCCCAGAAACACATCCCCACACTGCTGAGGGACAGGGATCCAGCACACCAAATGAGGGGCTTCCAGCCACGCCAAATGTCACTGATTTCTTTTAATGTCTCAGGCCATTCAAGGCACTGCTAATGAACATCCCCTTCAGTCCCAAGCTGCCTGCAAACACCAGTTTCAAATATCTGAAACTGGAGGGCTTTACTGACAATCTGATAGAAGATTCAGGAAAGATGAGGTAAGCCTGAACCCCACAGGAAACCAGCCTGATGTGAGGACGTCTCTCATCAGAGGAATCCTTCCCTGTGGTGGGAAACAGCCTCAGAGCAGAGCTGCCCTTATCTCCCTGCCAACACCCAGCTCTGCTGATGCCAGCACAGCAAGGGACGTGCCCAGCTCTTTGTTAGCCTGTCTCTGGCAGCTTCAGATTCCACCTCACCATGATCAGCTTCAGCAGTTACAAGTCAAACGTTCACTGCTCCCGCAGTTTATTGCCTGCAAGTACTTCCTTGGAGTGTCCTTTCCTTAATGTCTCATTTTGGTTTTATGAGGGCAAGTAGCATCAGAGCATCTGGAAGCATTAAAAAGGTCCAATAGAAATCAGCTGAATGCTACTCCATCCCCTCCTGCTCCTGTGCACTCCTCAGGGCAATCTTTTGGTTTGTGTTTGAGCAGGGAAATTTCTGTGATGGCAGCTTCTGCATGGAGCTAGGAGGTCTGGAATAAGCAGTGGAGGCCAGTTGTCTTCTCTTGATATTACAAAGCTTTTCTGTGTATGTCCTTAAAATTAAGGTTCTGGGCCCTTTGAACCTGCTAAATGAATTGTCACAGAGCTTTCTAAAACCTTCAGCTTGTATCAGATTTCCAGCTGAATGGCCCATAGCCTATGGAAAAGCAACTGGAGCAGTGAGGACTGCAGAAAAGCAAAGCGGGCAGGGAGAAAGACTAAGGATAAAACTGGAAAATCATGGTTTGTTAGACTCAGAGCAACTAAAGACAAAGCCTCTGCAAAGACAAGTGCAGGGGGTTAAACATCTGCACCAATACAGCCCCTGAAGGAAGGAGATGTCAGCAGCTCTTTGAGCAGCTTGACTGGGCTCAGCTGGGCTGAGGGGAGCAGCCTCCAGCTGCCTCCTTCCCTCTGCCCTGCTCAGGGACATTTGGGAGTAGGGAACCAACCGATATGATGCCGATTGTGACACTTCTACCAAATCCCGCAGCAAGTGCCCACTGACTTTGTGCTGATCTTGTCCTTCTGAGGCTAAGGGTGACCTGAGCCCAGGTTTTGACAATAGTTCAGGGGCCCAGTCTAAGTCAAAACTGGTTTAGAACAGTTGCCAGCATTTACAGTATCTCCTGGTGAAGGGCTGAGCTCCTGCTGGAAACCCCTGAGCACAGCTGGGCCACCCAGGACTGAGCCCTGGATTTCCCAGCTCACCCAGGCTGGGAAATGCAACTCCTTCCTGCAGGGCCCTGCAGCTCTCAGCTCGGAACTAACTCAGTTTAGGAGAACTAAGGAAAAGGCAAAACTGACTAAGGACCTAAAAAGTACAACCCCACCCCAAGAACCCCTTGCTGGCACTATAA
This sequence comes from Cisticola juncidis, assembly GCA_013400215.1. Lineage (NCBI taxonomy): Eukaryota > Metazoa > Chordata > Aves > Passeriformes > Cisticolidae > Cisticola > Cisticola juncidis. Next base: position 168,379 of record VXBR01000360.1, read on the forward strand.
CAAATGTAGAAATGACAGAGAAATTACAGTTTCATTGGCTGATGAAATATTGGAGCTGAAGGACTCTGGAGAGAATTTCTGTTAACAAAAGAACCCCAAAGTAGGCAAAGCTAAAAAAGTGCTAATGGATTTTAGGGACCGCTTTTTGACAGAAAATGTCAGGTGGAGGAGTGAGAGGGGAGAGAGAGTCGTCCTAAAAAGTCAGTTGAGAGGTTTCTTTGCTAAAATAGAAAGAAGTTGCAGAAAAGTTGAGTTCCGTTCACAGAGAAAAATCTAAAATTGCACCAGATCTACCAATAAAGCAGAACTTACACCCCCTGCCTCCCACCCCAGCCTTCAATCATCCTCCTACCTGGAAAACGCTGCGACATTATCTGCCAGTGTTTCCTGGTCATCCGCCCCGGATCGGTAATAATCGTACACGGATTTGGGCAGAAAGGTTCTAGCATGCTCCTCAAAATCTGCAATGCACACTGGCTTGCCAGACATGTTTGCAGATCTCACTGGGTTAGTTTATTCCCACTTCCCACTCTTTTAAACTCTGGGGTTTTGCCTGTAAATCATTAATATGAGACCTCATCAGGATTCCATTTATCTACATTCCCCCCGCCAAAAAAAATAAATACACCAAATTCTCGTGTCATACTGGACTTCGGAACCATCTTTTAGTTGCTATGGTCAAGGCCAGCCTAGAACATGACAGAATAAAATATGGTAAAAAGAGAGAAAATTAGTAAGCAAGCAAAGAAATATGTAGTTAATCCTCCAGTATCAGGAATGTACATTCCCCTCTGTCATCCAAAATATCCAGGAGATTGAAAGCAGAAAGAGTTTGCTCACACCCAAATAGCAAATCTTGGTTTAGATGATTTCTAAAAGCAGGTCCCAGCCTGCACATTTGGGGTCACACCTAACACAGGTGAGATTGCAGTTATTTCCATTAGAATCCTGGATACCGAGGCCAGTTGCAGAGGCCCAGCTGCCAGACATCCTTGAGCAAACAGCTCCTTATTTTCAGGTAATTCCATCTCCACAACCCAGGGGGCTCTCGTTATTCTTAAAATGTTAAGGAGTCAGATGCTCTCACCGGCTTGAAATATAATCATCTTATCAGAGACAACCCTCATCCAAAGTGTAACAGACTTCTTTAGTATTTCTTGATTTCTCCTTGTTTTAAATTTTAAAAAATATGCAGAGTTTGCAACAGGTTTACAGTAGCTGTTTGACAGGGAAATTAAGAGTATATCATGTATATATAATTCAGTTTTTCAGCTGAAGACTGCACATTAATATCAATTTACACACAATTACACCATGAGGCATTTGTCACATACCAGTGTCAGAAACAATTCAAATGCAAACTGCTTTAACCTTGGCATTTCACTGCGCTCGCAGCAAAAAACTGGGGACATGTCTGCTTGCATTTATTTCAAGTTTGATCATCTGATCAAAACAGGTATTTATCCTGGAGCAGGAGACAGGAAGTGCTGCAGGATAGCTGAACATTTTAATATGTGCAGCTGAACTCAACCTTAATGAATTCAAAAGGTTTTTATGTTGGGAAGTTGCAAACATTTCTGGAGACAACAACAGTCCCCCTCTCCACGTTCTGTAATGTTCTCCAACAGTCCCCCTCTCCACATTCTGTAATGTCTGTATTCTTCAAAACTCTTCCCACCTCGGTATTTCCTTTTCCACTTAGATGCTTCTCTGCCACATTCCCAGGATATTGGTGATTTACTTTAGTTGCCATTATTTGCCACTTGGGCTGAAAATTCCTCCTCCGTTGTGAGGTTTCTCAGGTGTCACCCTTTATGGATCCTCCCACATATGCCAGTCACACCCCAAAGGCCCTCTGGGACCACTGAATTCCTGCTGCAATCCAGCCAACACACCTTGGGAAGCTCCACAGAGCTCGGGGTCCAGCTGGAACTGGAGCCTCCAGCAGGACCCACCACTTCCGTGCTGGCTGGCTGCAGAGCTGGGGTGAGGTGGAAGGTGCCAGTATCAGCACAAGGGAAGCAAAACTAAGGAAAACACGACATTTAATGCCAGGTCTCCCCTGCACATCTGACACCAACACACACAGCTTCCCTCCAAGTAATTGGCTCCTCATTTTAATGGATCTCTCTGGATGAGATTCCCTCTGGCTGCCTAATGAGGCATTGCTATGTCACCTTTAACCCTGGGGCCAAGGAATGGCATCTTGACTGAACAGCAAAGAGTCTGCCCGAGCAACCACGCAAACCTCACTGCCACAGCCGATGTCACAGAACCCAACAGGGTCAGGGTAGTGTGAACATCCCCTCCCACATCTCCTGCTTCTCCCTTGGCAGGAACTACAAACAGAGAATGGGGTCACACCTGGAGCTCAGCTGAACCAGGCTCTGCAAAGGAAATCTCTCACTGTGGTTCAAAAAGGTCAGTCACGAATTCCAGCTGAAAAACCCCACAGAGGATTACTGAACAGAGACACAACTGGGGGCCTTAGAAAGCACTACTTGCAAAAGCCAAAAAGATTTCAGAGAAAAACCACAACATGCTTGTTCTTATGTCTGTTAATTGCTAGAAAGGGAGACTTTGCACAGCATTCCAGTCCAGAGCTGTGTCCTGCAGCAGGATCAGTGAGACAACATCAACAGTCTCCTGTCAGCACAAGGAAACTCTTTCCCCTTTGCAGGGGAAAGATGACCCAGCTGGGACTTTCTTCCTTCAGTTAACAGCACTAAAGATTAACTGAAGTTAACTGCAGCACAGAATTCAAATATCTTAATGTTCAAGCCGTTGCGCATTTCTCAAGACTGTTGTGCAAAACTGTTTTATCAAGTTTCTTACACAAGTAAAATAGTTATTTCAGCTTCCAAATTCCCCACAAACAATTTCTCCAAATAAAGTCATAAAATACCTGTTCTCTACAGTGTTTTTGGACAGCATCTCACATCAGTCAAAGCTGAACCAATTCACTTTGTCCCCTCCAAGCCAGCCAGAAGAACCAACAGAAAATATTGGTGGGGTTTTTCCCCTAGCAGCCAGCTGGCAACTCCAGTGTGGGAGTCAAAGCTGAGGGATGCTGCAGGGATGAGGATAGTTCCTTGGCCACTCAACAGGGAGCAGGTGGCTGGAACAGGCCCCTGGATGTCTATTTGGGGAAGTCAGCTGGGAAGTCTGGAGCCTGCTGAGGTGGCAGAAGAGTGAAGCACTGAGCAGGGGACTGATTCTCCTGAGAGGAGCTGCATGGTGCTGAGTACAATGAAACCCACCCAGGGCAGATTTACAAATAAGATATCTGTGTTACTTTTGTCCCTGCAACCACAGCAACAAAGCCCTAAGAAGTGCCCTTACCAAGGGTGATCTTTTCATTTCCTGATGTGCGACTGACACTTGGAATGGCCTCTGTCCTTTCTGCATCCTCTGCAAGCATGAGAAGCACTGGCCCAGCCTGTGCCAGGAAAATCCACAGTGCACAGGTTCAGCTCCGACACTCCCCTGGAATCCAGATTAACAGATGTAAAAGTCTGAATACCAGCAGGCTCCAAGTAATTCTAATGAGCCATAAAAAACAACCTTTCCATTTAAAATGAAATTTAAATGAAAATATTAGGTAATTACATCCCTATTTGTTCCTTGTATGTTTAAATATGGAGCTTTCCTTTCTCCTCAGGAGAGATAAAGTGAAAGTAAAAGCTGAGAGTTTTAGGTGTTTTTCTAATGGGAGAGGAATGAAGATGTTTGGTTAAAAATAAGTAATCACCACAGTGCTCACCGGAGTAAAACAGTGTACTTCCCAGCAGGGAAGGGAATGACAGCACACACTACTGGGCAGCTGCATTCCCAGAGCTGGGACTTACTAGTGGTCCAGTTCCAGAGAGAAAATCTAGTTTTTCTACCACTTTAGTTCAGCCACCAGAGAGTATCTTCAATATTTTCTCTACAAAACCAGAGCTTGGATTTGTCTGATTGCTCGAACCTGATCAAAACCTGCTCCATTTCTGCCTGTAGTATTATTCCATGTGCTGTTTTCATGGAGAAAATTTCATATTCTCACATCACAAAAGAGAACAAGAAGCAGCTGATGAAACAGCAAACAAAATGCTCACAAGGCTTCATTTGATACCATTCCAAATTCCACTTTGCATCTGGAAATGAACACAGTGGAAAAGCAGAAAACCAAAGTGAGTGGCAAACGTGAAAACCAAAGTGAGCCTGCAACCAGGCCCTGCTGCTCTGTTCACAGGGAGAGGCAGCTCCAGTAACTCACCTGAGCAGAAGGAATCCAGGTGCCAGATCCAGCAGCTGCTCACACCATCCAAGGAGGTCGCAGGGATGTCCTGGCAGTCCCTTCTCCCTCTGGCACAGCTCCTCCTACAGCCTATTCCTGCAGCAATGCCTGGAATGTGAACCACAACCTGAGGATGGTTCATTTAGGTCTGCACATTTCTTGCTGGCCTCCAAATCCCAGAGGGAGTCAGCACAGCTTTGGCAGAGTTAGGGATTTCTCAGGGAGGGGAAAGAACTACCTCACGTGGAGGTGAAGCCTTTAAGGGTTCAGTTATGTTGCTCTGCCCAGCTCCATTCTGAACCTTTGACAGCCCTGGGTTCCTCCAGGGAAACCTTCCAAAAGGAAGCAATTCATTGATGTCCAGGTTTCTTTTAAAGACGTTACAGAATCTTCACAAGTCACAACCTCTATGATTAACTGGAAGATCATCATTATTAAAAAAAAACAAATATTAACAACACAGATGAGCCAACCCTGCACTGAGGAAATGAAAATGACTCCAAGCAGGTCATAAATAAAAAATTTTATGTGGCATTTCAGTAAAAATACGCCTAAGTATAAATTTGCAACACTTCCATGTAACAGACAACCCTGTGTAACATTTCCAGGAAGAAAACCCACATAACATGTGCCACCCCCATGGGGGCAGTAGATACAGAGCATTCCAAGACACACATACAAGTTCACACAGATCCCAAGGACAGGAGGTTTGGAATGCTGGATGGATTTCCAGCCTCTTGAAGAAGGAACCTGCCAGATTTTTTCTGTTAAGCATTCCCATTCCAGTGGCATGCAGCCCGATTGATATTTAAATTGCTTCTCAACAATCTTAATTTTGACACACAGCTCTAGTTCACAAGCCTTAAGGCCCTGACCTTCACCAAACATTTTGAACAGTGCCAGCAGCAGCTTCTCCAAGGCCCTTTTGTCCATACTGAGGTTGCAAGAACGAGTTCCATTTCTTCATGATTAATCCTAACAGAACAGAGATTACAGTACACCCAGATTGCACAAAAGGTTGATCCTGACTTTTTGGAAACACACCAAGTTTAAAACTATTGTAATAGTCTAATTAGCACTACTCACATGATTCAATTAAAGTGTGTTTTAGTGGGAAAAACCCTGATCCTGGAAGGTATGTTAGCATGACACTTCTACTGCACAGCTAATAGCTTTCTGTTAAACGCAAATTTGCTGCTCACTGTTTCTCAGATAAACATTAGTCCAAACTGACTATCTCCAGTATCACACTACAGTAATTTTCCTACACATATAACATTGGAGAGATCAATGGTTACACAGTATCACTTTTTCTAAGCAAAGAAATCACAATTCAGTGATCTTTGTAATAAGGTACACCATACACGTCAAATATGGTCAAACGCAGTCAGCATTAATATTCCCTGCTTTATTCATGAAAACATCCATCCTATGTTCAAGAACCCTTGGAAGCCTGACCAAGTTCATTTCTAGATTCAGAAGACAGATCTAAACTGCTGTCACCTGCTGCCTGCTAATTTAATCCCTGCTCATCAGTGATCTTACAGTTCAGTCTCTCACGATGGAAAACGCTTCGTATCTTTGGTTTAAACAATCCAAACCCAACTGTGATGTGCAAGAACAGAGGAAACATGAGCAGAGAATTCAGGCACACCACACAAAGGGGCTTCTGAGCTCTCCCACAGCATCTCACAAAAGGCCTTTTAGGACAAGTGCCATTCACGGGTTTGTTTGCTTGTGAAATCCAAAGACACCGCACGGGAACCAGGTCTTGGCGAGAGCGCTTTTTTGTCTTCCAAGTGCACGGTTCTTCTCTTTGCACTGCAGTGGCCACAGTTTCTTTGATTTTTGCAGATAAAATTCAGTGTAGCTTTTGAAAGGCTGCTGTGCCTCACCTACTGCTGAGTGTTGCAGCTGCCAGCTCTACAGCTGCTCAGTTACATGGGACAACACCCAAACACCACAGACTCTCCTCAAGATAGTGCAATGTAGAGATATTATCAAGTCTAAGTTTTCACCGATGTGAAAGCACATTTAGAGGTGTCCACTACATGGAACTCAAACTCCAGACTGGGATTAGTCCTTACGAAATTTCAATTTCAGAATATGCACTGTAATTTTCTTCTTTATGAGCAGCTCTACCAGACAAATGCAAAGTTCCTACCATATAATTCAAAAACATATGTGACGGGACATAGATGAGAAAGTTGAGCTTTCTTGGCAAATATGTTCTTTATGAGCATTAAAAAACAACAACAACAACAAAACAGCTTTCAACACAAATTGGCCCTGTTAGTCTCAAAGGAAGCCAGCATTTTGCACTTGCAACTTCTCTTCTAATGAGAGATGATCTTATCTCTGACTACTCTTCGTTCTTGAAGAACAAGACGAAATTCATGCATGTTAGCAAGGTTTATGCAACATATATATATATATATTTTAAAATAATATCAAGATTAGGACACACCTTATGTTCATGGTCACACATCAACAAAGCAGGAACGTACAAGACCTCACTGAGGGTACTCCTTACCAAAAAAGACTTAGATATAAACCCAAAGGAGTGGTACTCTGATATGTTTAATGACCCAAGTCTAACCACATTGAATGCTGTCTACCTGACGAGCCATTTTCACTTTACACACACGCTATTTGTTCTGATAGAATAGCAAAACCCAAAGCTTCTCACCACTACCCACCTGTGCCCCCCTCTCTTTCCCCAATGTGATGATTCCAAAAGTAGAAAAGTGATCAAAAGTAACCTAAGTGCCTCTTCAGATAACATCACTAAAGCAGCTTGAGTTCTGTCAAAAGTATCCCAAGTTGGAAATGGCAGGACTGCCACTGCACATGACAAACTCAAACTGGCAAGAAAAATACAACTTGCTGATTCCAAAATGACTATTTCCTGCTACAGTCTCCTGATGGGAACAAATTACCAAAAGAAAAAATAATTGTCATGCTTTGGCAAAATTTCCCCCTGACCAAAATAACTTCCTTTAAACCTTTTAAAAGTCCCAACACATTTTAAACATCTAGCTGCAACTCTCTTTCTGCCTGAGGTTTTTAATTACTCCAACTCCTTGGGTCAAACAGCTCAAGCTACACAGCCTCTGGATCACCAAAGGGGGGTGAGCTGCAGGATCAACTTCCAAAACAAACACAAACAGAAATGGAAGAGAAAGGTGCTTCGGCTGAAAGTGATAAAAACAAACCCAAGGTACACAACATTTCAAACAGAAGACCAGTAAGGTGCCTCTTTTCACTAGTGAATCGTCTCTGTGCTTCTGTGGCATTTGGGAACAATCAACATTCAGACAGAAAAGTCGTAGTCCTGCCAAGCTACCCTGGAGTTAAAAGTCCTCATCTTGCCCAGGTCAGTCCTTAGAGGGACACACAGACAATGGTCATTTCAGAGCTGGTGAACTGAGGCTGACACCCTCCACTTCTCTGAGAGGACATGAAACAGATAAGACACTGATTCTGATTGTCACGGCTAAGGTCACACAACACACAGCAAATGTGCTTATCAAAGAAAGTAAGCAAGTACTAAGCTTAAAAAAAGAGGAGCCTGCTGGCTGAGCAGAGCTTTGCGTAAACACCAACGACAAATCAAGTGTGAGCTCCAGCTTCAGACCCTGAAGGGGTCTGACACTTCTTTGGTCCAGGTGTACAAGATACACCACTGGGAAAACTATAGTTCCTTCTCAGCCCCCTGACTTTTCCGCTGCCTCACTATGCTTTCAGTCTCTGATTCAGCTAAAGGCTGCTCACTCAAGTCTTCCATTTCTTCCTCCCCTGATTCTTTTCCAAGTGCTAAATCCTCCTCCGACTCATCAGCACTTGAATTTGCTGCTTCTTCTCCGTCTGAGAGATCTTTCACACCTGCAGCCTCTTCCGCGTCATCCGCGGAAAGCTCTGCAGCCTCCTCGGGCTCCTCCAGCGCCGCGTTCTCCGCGTTCTCCTTGGTAATGGCTTCTTCTAAACAAAGCAGAGACCACAGTTAGACTGAATCCCACAGCAAAGCCTTCCAAAGCTGCACCACCAGGGACATACTCTGAAATACTGATCAACGTTAGAACTGATTAGGAGTATTATTCCAGCTGGGATTGGAACCAGGCGATCCTTAAAGTCCCTTCCCACCTGAACCATTCTGTGCTTCTGTGACTGAAAACTTTTCCTTATTTTTCAATTATTTCGTTAAGTCTTCAGCAGATTTCTCCTCCGCTTCCATTTATTTTCCTTGAATATCAGGCACAGATAGACTTTCAGTTTATTCCACTGAGTCACAAACCAAAGACAAACCACTTTTACTTGGCTCCTGGATTATTGGCTCACACCTAAGATCTGAACAGTGTATTGCCCTTCCTCCTACAAATTTACACTTTAAACCACAGCTTTTTGCCCTCTTAAAGAGTTCTTACCAGGTGTCTCAGCTCTGTCTTTTGACTTGGCTGGGCAGAGGCAGTCTGAAATCAAAACCAGGATCTGTGGAAAGGAAAAAGGCATTTATTAGCAATAATAAAAACAGCATTTATTGGTAATTGCAAAAGTCCCTGCACTCATTCTTTTTAGACAGATATATGCAATAAAATTTACAAACTTTTATTATCTTGCTTAGAGATAAGAGCTAAATAAAAACATGGAAAGAAGTGCTTTCTCACTGTGTACTAACCAGCATTCCCTGCTTTCTATTACCCATTTTCTGCCTCCTACTTTCCTAAATTTATTCAGTACTGACACTGCTCGCAGCTGAAGAACAGCTCAGAACACAGTTGAGAATTTCTACTTTCTGAAAATTTATGAGAAAAACCTTGGTCAAGATTTCCTGTACTTTGGGATGTTATTCCATTCCTATCACTGCCTCTCCAACACAGATATGTGTTCCACCTTTTGTGCTCATTATTTAACCAAACCAATGCCAAACACGGACACCCAAAATGCAAGGAACACGTTTGTGCCTCACTGTCACATGCTAAGAACAGTGCAAAGAAAAAGACAGAGCTGACATCATGTCAAAGAAATATATTTCAATCATTGAAAAGCTTTTTGGAAGGAGCTGGGAGTTTAACTTCACATTTTTCAGCTTTTTCAGTTTGGGTTTTTTTTTTAGTGAAGGAGTGAGAAGGAGAGTTTCTTTTATAACATGATATTCACTTGCTCTTAGTTATATTAACTTGTTTTGCTCTCATTTAGTGAAAATCTACCATCTAGAAAAATGCAGCTATTGAAATTGAATAATCAATAACATTTGCTTGTACACAACAAATCTGTATGCACATCAAGTACAAAAACGTGGTTTTGCCTAAACTCAAATTTCAGCTGCATTGCAATCACTTCCCAGTACTACTGATAAATACACTGACTAAATTTTTCTTTATTTCACTAGTATTTGGGCTGAAGGGCAGAGATCCAGAATCAACTTTTACACTTCCTACAAGGAACAGTGACTTAGCAGCAGGCTCAACCAGTTACCACCAGAACTGTTCGAACTGTCCTTGCAGTTGCAGAATGTGCTCATGGAACCCAACTAATCTGAAAGAACTTAAATCCCCAAATCTTCAAAACTTTAAAAAATATTTTCATCCTTTTGAGTAACGGTGTGGCAGAACCCTTACACTGCTGACTCCCACAAAACCAGTTCCTCTGTGGATAATAAAACTCTCCACAAAGCCTGTGCTCTTAGAAAGTTGGAGTCTTGACCAACTCCAACCACACACATTACACCCCTAAGCAGAAAAGTCTTAGATACAAGAAGGCCAAGGCAGGAATCACTCCTTTTAGCAGATGGACTAAACAAATCTAAATTGAAGCATTTCATAAGAATTTGATAAGATTTCCTAAGAAGATGACCTGATTTCTATTGAGGGCACTGTCCACATGCTTCTTAACCACTGACCACCTCTCTGGGGAGCCTGTTGCAGTGTTTAACCACCCTCTGCTTCCCAATGTCCAATGTAAACATCCCTGGCACAGCTTTAATCCATTCTCACTCATTCTGGATGGCACAGGGAAGAGATATTAGTATTTAGTAATACATTATTAAAGCAAGGTATAGTTAAGTGTGTCTTAGGAGCAAAGGTGTTATTTTTCTCACGAGATCATGCAAAGCAAGAGTTCTAGTCAACTGAGAAAAAAAAGTCATGTTTTCTTACCAAACCCAGAAGCAGTCCAATCAGTAAGGTAGCTAAGATGAAGATGGCATAGGAAACCCAAACATGGACTCCAAGAGTGCCAGTGAGGTAGTTATGAATTTGCTGGAAAACAGAAAAAGATACTTAATAACTTCATACCTAAAACCATTAGGATTTCTACTGCCAACACCACTACATGAATTGCTGTCTGATAAAGCCCTTCCATTTAACAGTATTTATACTGAAGTCTTCCCCTTTTGACACCCTTAAATCTTGGGGGTTCTTACTAATTTGTTCACATTAAAAGGCTTTTTAAGCAGGGCATGCACAACTCTTTCTCCCTAAGACACTCAGCATTACAGATGCCACACACAACCTTTACTGCAGATGGATGGATGAGGAGCCTCAGAGCTTGCAGGAAAGTATCACAACATCCTTCATCCTTATGTGGCATCTGTTCATTAATTAAAGTTAAGCCATTCAGCTCTTACTTCAGCTTTTCAGCTCTTAAAAGGAGTCACACACTCTTAAGCATACACTAAATAAATGATTTCACTTCTAAATTTAAACATAATAACCCAAATACAGTATTAAGATTTCTTTAGTTTGTTCCTCAAACCTACAAATTCAGCTGGCTGAGTCAAGTAGCGCATCGAGCCAGACGAGCTAGTAGGAAGTCAATTATGACATTAAACCTCTTTTAAAACAAATCACAATCAACATTTACAAGAGTTTAAATACAGAAATTCCAGAGTGTTCTTTTTAAATGTCAGAACATCTTTTGATATTTATTAAAGCATAAGCAAAGACAGCAGAGCAGGAGGAGTGAGGAGATGTACACCTGAAATATTCATCGAAGTGGAATGCAAATTAGAGGTTTCTTCCCAGGACAGTTAATCTTTCAGGAAGGAGACTATAGAGAAACAACACCATTTCAGAGAAACCATGGAAGAGAAACATCAGAAGGCTATCAAAAGTAAATACTATCCAGTGAAAGAATCAAAGATACACAACTCAGATCTCTGCTTGACTCTATGTTAGTCTGATGCTTAGTAGAAGTGATACAAACTTGTTCCAACTCTCAGCTCCATTTCTTTTCTGAAGCACATATTACAGTAACGTATTTTGTGGCAATCAAACACAGCCTCTCAATCTCACTGACAGTCAAAGGTTCTAAGAGAATTTTTCCTGACCAGAATCTAAAAAGTCTGAAAATTCTTGGTATTTGGATGCCATGGAAAAACTTGGATAGTTCCCAAATGAAAGCATCTTGAAATATTTTAAAGTAAAATATGTTTTAATATTTTAAGACACACTTCAGTGTAGCTATGCATTTCTCCTTTACTTCTGATAATTACTCTATTATCAAAATTCATCATGTTCCTGTACAAGTGGTGTTGCCAGTTTGAACCCCAGATGCACAAATTATTACTAAAAACTCCCCTTGCCCTCCCTTCTCCTATGCAAAAGGTGATGAAACTCTCATAAAAGGAAAATAAAAATATTCAGTTATGTGTTGACTTGTAAACATATGGTTATTCTGAGCATAAAAAGGGGGTATGGAGACACTATACAGTTACTTACCCTGATCCATCCTGAGAAGTGAAACAGCCCTGCCATGCCATGCATCCTGGAAAACAAGGGAATGGAAGGACAGGTTCACAGCAGCCCTGTAGCTTCTGTCCCCATTCCCAAATATCTCACAGCTCTTCCTCCTTCTCATATGAAAAAAAAGGACCCTCTCTGGATCTTTGATGTGAATTTATACATAATGGCTTCAGCCAGAAGGAACTGCAGGCCACTCACATTTTTGGTTCATCCTCTGTGTCATTCAATATTTCTAAGCAAATCCCTCTCTAAAACCAAATTCTTACATATTCTATAAGCACTACACTGTTTGCTATTCCAAAGGGAGACAAAAGACTTTCCTGTAAAGAAATGAACAAAAAATCCTTAAAGCTAAAGGTTGCCCAGCAGCCAAAAGTTATAAAGTAATAATCTGTAAACACACACTTGATTCCAGGACTCAGCAGATATTGGAAATGCCACTTCACATAATGCTCAGTGGCTGTATTTTTTCTCTTAATCTGTTTTCAAAGATGACATAAACAAACCCTAGCAGGCACAAACAACAGCAAATGCAGGAAATAAGCTGCCTTTATAGGTGAGAAGCTGGGAATCAGGCTGTCAATACTGATGGCTTCTGCAAAGCCTGCAAGTCTAAGGAATAAAATTTGTCTTTAAACTGTCAATATGGGACCCTTAATGAATAATGGGATATAAAACATTACTCTTGTTAACAAAACCCAAGTGTTACATTAGAGAAGATGGAGACTTCCATCCTGCTACAGGCTCCACAGCTTCCCATTTCCTCTCTAGGATGTAGCCTTGAAGATCCTCCAAGGTGCGGGAGCCGCGGTATCTGCGGAACACTCCATCGTTGGCACTGCAGAACAAACCCCATCAGCACACACAGCCCCCAAACTCCGGGGTAAACATCCCCCCCAAACATCATAGATTTCACTTGCTCAGAGCTGACTGTTTGGGAACTGTAATCCATGATGGAAAATCTCAGTTTTGAAACAGCAGGGAGTTCTGCCATTTATAAAGCTGCTGTTTTTCCTAAATATTCACTGGCATTACAGCAAACACATAAGCACATGAGGTTAACAACCAAACCATTTCTAAATACAACTCAGAATTAAAATGCACATATATATGTATTTGTTTGTATATCTGCACGATTCATAATACTCTGACTTAATGAAGGGTTCAGTATTTTAAGGATGACATCACCTTATTGGAAAAGAGATACAGCAAATGTCTTTTCTGATCCATTTTTAATAGCATGGATAACAGGGAAACTTAGTAAAGTCACTTTAACTAAAGAAAAGCCTCAGATAAGGTTATCATCATGCAGTCAGAGCTACAATAACCTGAGCTGAAATCAAAAGCCACTATTCCTTCATTTTCCCCTACTTTTCAATTAGAGATTAAATCGAGTGACAAGTAGGAGTCAATAGCTGCAGTTTCCAGTATGACACACTTACTGGTAAATTGTAGGAAGTGTTGTGACAAAGAAACGACCACTCAAGCCTAGAAAGGGAAGAAAACAACACAAACAGTTCAGTAACACTGAAATTTCTCAGCATTCTGACTTATCCCTAAATACCCACATATCTGTATTTTAGAGGAGCCTGCATAGCTTTCACCAATATTTTGCAAATTCAGGTTAACAGTTTGTCTTCAGATATGCTACAAACAGTAACAGATACTAAATATTGGTTGTAAATTAAGGGAAAATGTTTAGCTTGAAGAATGTTTACTGAGGGGTAATTTTCCTCATCAGTGGATTTGTCTCCTCAGTATTTGCACCCAGGTGACGTTTTGGAGCAGGCCAGCATTAGATGCACTCAGAGTTCATTGAAAAGGGCTGAATTCCTATAGCCAGCAAATGCAATTCATATAAAGTACCAGTGTAAAGAGTATGGTTATTTAACTTTGCCTTTTATATAATTCTGTGAAAGCCTTTTGGGAAATGAAGGCCTTATCCAGCCTTCAATAAAGCAAACAGCTCTAGGCAACCAGATTAGCCATAGAAAAGTATTGCAGCAAGAGGCTTTCTGCCTTTAGAGACAAAGATGAGCCATACTGAAATAAGCCAGGTATTTTTAAAAGTTTCAGTGGTAATGTTTTCCTCAGTTTGAATTCCTCTATGGAATAGGCAAAAAAAGGGTTATGGCTTTTTTGGTGTTTGGTATTTTGTTTGAAGACATTTAAAGCAAATGATCTTTAAAGTTCTAGAAAGGAAAGCTGCTTTACTTCAACTTTTCAGCTCTCTGCCTTTATTGATACGAGAGGCAGGGTGATGAAAAACTTTCTGAAACAACTAAAAGTTGTGCCAGCACAGGGAGATATAAAGCAAACAAACCCAGAAGTGTAACAGCAGAATTAACAAAGCAGACAGAAGAGCTGCACAAGGAAAACTGGGTAGAGAGTCACAAAGAACATAATTAGCTTAAGAACAGAGAAAGTCATGGGAACACTGAAAGGAACAATGAAGTTCTTACAAATGCCACTCAGGCAAAGGAAATAAAACAGCTCAAACCTCTTACCTGTGGCCTATCCTAAAGTGAACACCTCAGAAACAACTCTGAAATCTAAAAGTTATGAAGGGCACCTAAGCATCGCCAGCATTTTAGGTTTGCTGGTTATCTAAGGCACCTCCCTAGATTGATAAAACCAGATCTGGGCCAGCTACAAAATTTAAGAACACAATCAATTGTTTTGGTGACTGTTTAATGCAATCTTGAATTGGATATTGTCTCTGCAAATCAGAAATTGACATCCACTATGCAATCAACAGTCAATCAAAATTTAAAAGTCCTTTTATTTATGTATGCATACCTCCAAAAATGTACAGAGAATAGAGGTGTCACCTAAAACTCCAGCTGCTTTCAGCCAACAACTACTCAAAGAGGACACAGAAGATCCAAGAAGTCTTGCTGTAATTCACAGGTAAAAACTGTGATCAGAAGTTTAAAAAAGGCACCACAAATATGCAGAACTTAAGGGTCCAGAATCATCTCCACTATTTGCTTATTCCACACTGACTGTTTCAAAGGAGAAGATGAGACAGGAGGAAGCACTTTGAGGCTGGAACATGAAGGGACTGAAATGTGCTGAGAAGCCATTATGACTCTGGTGGATTTATTCCTCAGGCGTCTCCTGCAATCAAGCACCATGAATGGCCACTTTCTCCTGCCGGTTTGGGAAGTGCAGTTTTATGTAACTCTGCACTCATCTCGTGGTTTTCCCCTAATTTAACACATTTTGACTACTCTCAATTCAATGAAGGGGTTACATAACTAAGACTAATTAAAGTACCATTGTGCAAGCAAGAAAGGAGACAGAGCACTTAAACACAACAACTGAAAGGCTGATGCAAAGCCCACAGTAAAAATACTTCAGTAACTTTGGAGAGCTCCACAGAAACTCTCATCTTCCAAATTACATCAGCACCAAAGGTCAAATACATAATAAATGTTTGTTTTCCAGTTGGAGCATTCCTTAGCTTTAGAACTGCCTACAGCTTCCAGTGCTGAACCGGATGTTGTAGGTTTACTACACAAGCCTTGGTACAAATTCATCATTTTTTCAGTCCTTTGACTCTGAAGTAACCCATGCTTAGGGGTCAGGACTCACAGCAACATTAGAAATTCAACTATTAAGTTTACATCTATTTAAACAAGGTAATATTAAACCCCATCTGTTTATTACTATATAATGATTAGTATATGCAGCTTTTTGATGCCAGATTTTTTGTATACTGGTAAACTTTTAACAAGACATGAACCTTCACAGGGTCTAGAACAGCTGACATTCTCTTGTCAATTTAGATTGCTGGTTCTGACACAAGCATTTTGATACAGTAAATCTGTTCAGCAAGTTTTCAACTAATAAAATAAACACATTTTTCACACACTTTATAAAGCAGAAACAAAGAAAAATCAGTAAAGATTGGCCTTTTTTTTCTAACAACTGCTCATCTTTCAGTCTTTTGATACTGCTGATAAAATTCTTTATATCCCCTCAATGCCCAAACAAACATGAAGCACTCCCAAGAGATGCAGAGGTTTATACAATACTAATACTGCTTGTACAAAGATACATTCAGAACTTTGAAGGGAGTCACCAAAGGAATAAATTAGACTGCACTCATACTTCTGTGAATAGTTAGAAGAGTGTTTTTATAAACATATTTGCTATGTGCATCACCAACAGGAAACAGCAATAACATCCCTAATATAAAGCACTGGCACAATTAAACCACTCAATAAACCAGCATCATGTTGGAAACAGTTAGCAACTTTAATTAAAGCAGGCTTGCTCTACCACACCCTGAAATTCTCCTAACAGAGCTGGTATCTTCTGCAGACAGGTTGGAGCACTGAGACAAGCAACAGCTTCCAGTGAAGAAGATTAAAATAGAGAATAAGCCTCTTTTAAGTCAGTACTAAGCCAGATCACCCCCCCCAATTCTTTAATCCTTCAAATTGAGTTTATAAACTTCAGTTCAGAAATATGAACTGTATGGAGAAACAAACTGTGGATAACATTATTCTGACTTTGATGCCTAAATAAGTAGTAAATGGCACCTGTAATGAATAATTCCTGTCATTAAGACACTGTTTCATGCTGTACCTGGCTCCTGAGTGACATCCACTTTTCCAACAGTGATGCCGAGCCGTTCACTCTCTTTCGCAAAGCTCTCCCAGGTCGCCTCAATCTGCTGACAGGCTGGACACCAAGGGGCGTAGCTACAGGGGGAAGGCAGGGTAAATATTTTAATACTCTTACACTTAAAGACATTCAAATTGATTTATCGTACAGACAGAACACAAACACATCAATCACAAAGGAAAACAACCTACAGGTTTTCTTAATCAAGTCTACTGAATAAGACAATCAAAGTTTTTTAATCAATCCTTATGTTCCTCCCCGTGTTATTAAAACAAAACAAATCACAGATTTGAGAAATTCATATCCAAACCCCTCACCACTTGTGATTTATTCTATTTACATAGGAAATTAAATACATTTCCATGGCAGCTACCTGAAGCCAGGCTGTCCCTCTGAAGCAGTACCCTTCATCACAACATTTTGTATTGATTTCCCACACCTCAGAACTTCCTTAAATTGCATTTGCCTTAACCCACTACTCCATACATCACAACATGCCCTTTTTGATAGCAGTTATTAGAGACTTGAAAAGAGCACACATCAAACTCCTACTGCTCACGCTTATTGTCTGGTTTGTACCCGGGATTCAGATCAGAAAAACAGGAGTGCCTGTTTCAAGAGCTGCAGTTTTTACACTCTCAATCAGAATAATTAAACTAATTTTGCACCTCCTGATAATATCAATCTGGAAACAGAAGAGCTAATATAAAGGATAATATCAGATAACACTGATGATGAAACCCTTTTTGCCACCTTTCTGTATTTTAGCCTGACTTGGTTGGCCAAGCCTGCATGGAGCTTGTGCAGCTTGCCATGCCCTGTCAGACACACCGAAGGGAACCAGCACTGGGAGGCACAGACTGAGCTGGGGCAACTGCCATACACAGACCCAGCCCTTTGCTAACGAGGAGAGACTTTTATGGGGTTTAATCTGATTTACCTGCCAGGGGATGGAGGTTTCTGGCAGCAAAAGCAGTGAGTCTAGGGACACGCTCCTTGTCACAGCGCTCTACAAATGCCACCACATTCCCCATCCATTAAAACCACACAAACACATTCCCTCCTGGGCAGAGTCCAAATCCTTAGCACAAAACCAGCACTAGGAACCTTCACAAGGTTCTCTGCTCCTTTGGTTTGTCTGCCACCACTGCTACCTGACCTAGGGACCGGCAATCCCTGTTCTCTGCCTGTCAGCAGGAATGCTTAACTCCCTACTGCCTGAAGACAGATATCATCCCCAGCCACCCCTGGGGTGTTCCTGTTTCATATGAATAAAGCCTCATGTAAAACAGGTCATTTCTCACAGAAGAGGCAGAGTTAAATCTACTGGGAGGGCTTTGTGGTAGTTTTTAAACTCCTGCATTTTAAAAAGGGAATCTTGTCACTTTGCAGTTAAAAGGACACAAATTAAAAATACTTGTTGTATTTAACTGTACTAGAAATTTGTGATTCTGTGAAAGCCCATATCTTGCCTTTTTAAGTCAACATCATTCTGTGTGAAAGCATCTGAAAAAAGGACACAAATCTTATCCTGCCAAGAAACAGCCCCTCAGTATCTGTCCAAAAGGTGCTGGAAACAAGTCTCACATGCAGCGATGTTCTCCATTGTGCTGCTGGCCCAGAGAGAGCTTTTAATAACAGCCTGACAGATACTGTACTTTACAAACAGGATTACTGTATTATAGAAGCTTGACTGATAAATAAGAAACTGCAAACATGCATCAGATAATGCAGCTGGTGTTGATCTAAAATGAGAGAAATTTGACTGTTTTCTAAATCCAGATTCCCTAGGTGTCTCAAATTCACACCATAAGATTTTCAAAATTAATACATCCTTTATCCTGTTTAATCTGATTAGATTAGAAATTTCAACCCCATCAAAATTTATATTTACATTTGACATGCATGAGCATTTCTCCTGAACGAAGTGGAATATACAAGACACAACAAGCACTCACACGATTGAAAATATTTCCTTTAGTTCAAAGCAGCATGAAAATCTATCCATGTCACAGTTTAGCAGTGACAGGACGTAGCACTGAACTTTACACAAAGCTGCAGTTGTTGGCTGTCTAATTTTTAGTATCAATGTTGGACATGGGGTGGCAATAATTCCATATACTGCTACAAGATCCCACCACTCCAGCTGAACATTGGCGCAGACAATCAGAATTAAAATATTTGCTTTACGTTCCTGAAATTACACATCCAATTCTTGCCAGCCAGGAAACAGCCTGTCCCCACATGTTCAAGAGAGAACTTGCAATAGACATCAGATTTCTACAAGAGTTACCACTGCTGTTTACCTCAACACCCTCACTTTCCTGAAGCTTTCATGTCTGTATTTGTTGTGCAGCATTTGAGGCATCAAGGAATTCATGACTGCTTCCTGGGAATAACAAAAAAATTACACTACCAAAGCTTTATCTGTCTCTTTCTCAGTCTTAAAATACTGAAAGAGTAAGTGTAAGGGGAGGTAAGTTACTGAAGAGTAAAATACTTCACACTTAGGACACCTTTATCAAAAGCTTCAAAAAACTTTCTGCACCCTGAAGGACTGAGGGAAGTATTTAATTTCTCAGGGTCTTCTGATGAATCTTTTAGAACTGTGGCTGATCCATATTTCCACAGAAGTTGTGGTACAATTACCATTCTTAAATTCATAGTAAAAGACCTATAATCTGTAGGACCAGGGAAACAGAACCTCGTGGCTGCTTTGGAACCAGTCTTTGTTACTTTTCAAGTAAAAAAATGCAAGATCAGGTCCCTGGCAAAAGCAGATGTAACCAAATTTCTTCTGCCATACTCCAGGCCAGGAAACAATTAGCACTTTGTCAACACCACCAAATTTAGGGCTGTCGCTCCCATTTCTCCTCCCTGTGCACAAGGGGGTAGCTCTAATTATTTGTAGGGCACAGGGTGCAGTGCAAGCAGGTGTGCCAAGAAAACAGGCCTTTCCAAGTCAAAAATCAGTCTGCTGGAATTTAAATCAAGACTTGGACACTCTGTTAAGGAAGGAAAGCTTTCAGTAGCCCGTTGCACATGAAAAGGCAATTTGCTGATCTCCATCATAGCTAAAAGTGACACACCACCGAAATGTTCACTGCAAGCAGGTATTGCACATTCCCCAGTACACACCTCATTCCTGATGATTCCAGACCTCTTCCACAGCACAGTTTTACAGCTGAAATGCTCTCAAACACGGTCAGCTCTCCAAATAAGGCTGCAAATATCTATCACTGAGACAACGATTGACCTCAGCGGACTAAAATCACTGTTTCCAAGAATCCAGGTGATTTCTCCTGCTCCTACACCATTACAACACCTAAAGCTTTTTGCAGAAGGCATAAAGCAAGCAATTGAAAAAGCAAAGTTTGAAGCTCTCAGACACAGACTTTGCTTTTGACTTCTATTTATCTCTGATCTAAAGCATAAAAGAACAAGCTTTGGCTTTCAAATAGCAACAACTTCACTGAGGCAATACAGAAAGACCCACTCGAGTTCAAACCGGTTTGAGCAAAGGTGCCATTCAGCCGTATCACCCCGAGCAGGTCAGCAAACACAGAAAGGCTTTGCTAAAATCATCTGATACACAGTTTCCAGCTCCAAGCCACTTACCTCTCTTCTTGTACCTGCCTGGCTACTGAATTCACCACCTTACTCCTTTTCAAGCACATTTAAATGTCTCTTTCCATCCACCTTTTCACTACCCTTACAAACAGTATCAGTGAACAGATGCAACCTTGAGTACCATTCCACACTTTGTTTTCATGGCAATGTCACTGAGTTGCAAGAATCTTGCTTATGGATACAGGCAGGAGAGAATTTGCTAAACAAAAAACAGCAAAACTTGCTTAAACCAAGCTGCCTGATGGAGCTTATATTGGGAATGCTATTAAAATGAGAGTGAAAATGTTGGGACAGTATCCAACAGAATGATAAAAGCACTATCAGAATGAAATTCATATTTTTATTCTTTTAAATAGTTTTTCCCTGATTGCTACAGATCTCACAAGCATACAAAATGAAAAAAAGACAGTTTCTAAATACAGCAATACAGCTAGGTCTTAAGGCAGGATAGGCAGCTTTGTAATGGCAACAAAAGAAAAGCTCCAGATCAACTGTGTGGTTTTAATGACTTTTCAAGTGAGCAGGTGGCCGCCAAAGATACAGAAGTTGGTCCCTGTCATTTACCCCACAACACAAGCCCTGGAAGCTCCTGACAAGGAGCTCCCTGCAGAGTGCCAAACCCCTCCAAACCAGACAAGCTTTTCTTTCTTTCTTTTTTCTTTTTTCTTTTTTTTTTTTTAAAGGAGAAATTATTTTTAAAACAAAAAGCAAATCAATCAATGAAAAATTATGTGAATTATTCTAGAGCTTCAGCAGATTAACTCCCGTCATTCTACATAATTTTACATCCCCTTAAGCACCTGTTTGGTTTTGTTTCTGCTACAAAGGGTATTTCAGCATCATATTTTTGCAGGTTTTGTTCAGCCAATGCCCTGCACAGCTCTCAGCTGTGTGTTCAGTTATTAAATAAAATGTTTGGCCACTTCCTCTGGACCCAGCTAGCAGAGCTGCAGAGGCTTCAAAACCAAAGCAGTGTTTTGATAACTTGATTTCATTTCCTCTCCTTTTTAGCTTTTATTGGGCTTTGGGTTGTTGGGTATTTTTAAGAACAAGATAAAGAAAAGCCTGGACACTAACAAGAAGTAAGAGACTAGTGACAGAAAATTCTCAGTCTTGTTGAGTTCTATCCTGACTTACAGTAATTGTTAAATAGTTTAGCACATCCTTTGGGATTTTCTTTACACAAAGTATTTCAAGCCAACTGAATAAAAGCATTAACCCATCCAAACACCAAAACATTCCATTTCATTTTTAGCACACTCCCTTGAAGCTACAGACAAAAGGTGCTGGTGGGAGGGCTGAACCCTTGCAATCAGCTGGCCAAGGAGATAGCAGGGCAGTGTTTAATGATAAATGACAGTGGAAAAATAAAAAGTATGGGCCTACAGTATAAGTATAATAAGCCTTGGAAATGACTGTTAACTGGTCTCCTGATTTTCATGTGGCTAATACTGAAATGGACAATGAAGACATTCTTCTTCAGGTACACACAGCAATGAGACTGTGCTGAAGCAAAGGAGAACCAAAGCATTTAACATCCTATGTGGGAACAAGCACAAAGATGCACCAAGAGCATAAATAATTTCTTTTGTAACCAGAGGCATGAAGACAACAAGTTCATTGATGAGTTGGGTTTTTTGTTTGCTTGTTTTAATTTACTTCAAAAAGAAGAGGATGTTAAACTAAGATAAATCAAACTTGGAACAAGTTTTGTTTATAAATGCAAAATGCACTTTAATAAGCAGACCAGAAATTAGTTTTCTATGTTCCTAACAGACAAAATATTAAAGACAAAAAGAAAACTCCTCAAATTAATGAATCATTATCTCACAGCTACAGAATAGAGATAAGGAAATAGGGAAACTTTTTAAGACAGCTCATTCCAGCATCACACTCGCAGCACTCCAGCCCAGACCTGTATGCTGTGATAGTAACAGCATCCAAAAAACAGTGCAATGTCTGGCAGACACAGAACCTTCTCCAAAACATTTTTATCAATGAAATGCAGCAGTGCTTCCAGGGCCTGCAATTTTTCCAGCTATGAATAACCAAATATTTATAAAAAGCCAGCCGAGTACACACACCTCAGCTAGGAAGGATGAAGGACGAAAAACCCTATTTCTGCTACTGATGCCACACACAAGTAATTTCAAACCTAAGTTTCTCTATTTGAACTCCTGGGAACAACAAAAAAGTGGAATTGCACAGTGATTTTCCACTTTCCCAAATAGAAAAATTGACATTAAACAGCAGCTGTACCTGTTCCTACCAGGGCAGGAGGCTTCAAAAGAGCAGCTGATGAAAATAATTTTTTTCATGAAGATGCTGTAGTAACATTTGCATTACAAAAAGCACTGCTCAGAAAACAAAGATCTTATAAATAAATAGGAGGTTCTTCAAACAAATGAGGTTTTGATGAACATTCTGCAGTCCTGCCAGCCAGGCTGAGGCAGCATGGAAGGAATCCATGGACTGACATGCAGGACTCCTGTTTGGATCACTAGCTTTAAACTAGATAGAAAGCAGTAGAAGCCAAAACTCATCAGAATGGAAACTGCTGCAAGAATCGCATCCGTCTGCTTCCACTGTTCTCCTCACTGAAGCCACTTGGGCCGAGAATTCTCACACAGTTTCTGCCACAAGCCCAGTCGGGAATATTTAGGCAAGAGGGATGCAGCTGCTGCCCATGATAAAACTCACTGGCTGTAAGATGCTACCTGCCCCAGCTTCAGTTCCAAAATAAAATCATTTTCTCCCTTCTCTTGCAGATATTTTGATAGAAGAGGACCAGAAGCAGGGATGGGGAAAAACCCGGGTCAGATTTCACTAGGAAAGCAGATAGGGGAAAAAAGCTGGACCGGATTCTGCCCGGAATACATTAAAAAAATCAGTCCTAGAGCTCCAATTCTCACTAATTCCACACCAGCAGCATTGCATTTGCATCCTCATTAAAGACAGAGGTTTCTCCTCAGGAGAAAAGCAGAAAGCACCAATAATGAACCACAGGAAATAGCGTGGAGACCCGAGGATCTTTCACACATCAAACACCGCATAAAATTAATTAGAGTCTGATTTAAGCAATGCAGCAACATGTACCATCCCCAGCTAACACTAAAGCCAACTCTGCCACCATCACCATTGTCAGCAGCCTCTCACTCCAAAGACCAGTTCTTCAACTGCAGTAAAGGCTTCCAAAGGATTTGAATTGTTTGCTATCCCAACCACTTCTGATTTCAGTCAGTTCCTCTCTTTTCTTCAGAGGCACACACCACTTGTTATTTAAATATTTCCTTTTAGAAATAAAGATTTTGAGGCACCATAAATAATCTTTCTCCTTAAAACTCACCAACCTGTGTATGAATCAGTAGCTTTCACACAATTGCTTCTACATTGGGCTAAGACGTCCCCAGTGAAAAAACTTCAATTTAAAACATAACCTCAGAGTGGGAGAAAACACATTTATTTTTCCTCCACCTTTTAGATTACAATAAATGAAGAGAGACACAAAATCCATTCTAAGTCCTCAACAGTTGGCAATCCCTGGGTGACTATCAGCTGTTTCAAGATTGTTACCATCTATTCACTGATTAACTGCTCCAGTAGGATCCTGAGCACTAAAGCCCTAAGAGGGGTGATTGTCCATCTTGCTAAGAAGAGACTGGAGAGAAATCAAATTGAAGAGCAACCCAAAACTTTAAGTAGCTAGCTAAGTATTTAGGAGTTCAGATGTTCAAACTGTTTTAAACTCAAGCACTTGCACAGAGTAGCACACATGCCACACTAAAGTCCTATTTTATAGCTGCCCAGCCCACAGGTACCACGTGACTGTACTGCCTACTTAAATTACTTTTTTATTCACTGCTGTCTTAAAAAAACACCGCAAACTCCTTTGCCCCCCTTCTAAATAGAAACAGGTGAGCAAGGCTCCATCAAAAATAGAGTCACATGCATTTCAAGAACTGTGTCATGTCACAAGCAGAGCCAGCACTACAGTACAGTCAGTCAGAAGTTAATGAAATTTGATGCATCTCCCTTGAATGAGAACTCTGAGCTCAAGTCAAGGCTGGGATATTATGTAATACTGCTTTGGAAGCCTACTCCTGCTAGATATTCCCTACCGAATTCAGCCTTCTTGGAGCTCACACAGAACCCAGTGTCAGCCCCTGATAGGGGAGCATGGCAAGGAGCAGTGCTGGACACTGTTCCCAGAGTGACCCATTAACCTTGGACACTCAGATGAGAACCTGAGGGACAGCTGCTTCCCAGAATCACTGAACGGTCCAGGTTGGAAGGGGACCTTGAAGACCACCCAGGGCTAACCCCGTGCCACAGGCAGGGACTTTTCTCTGGCAGGGACACCTGTCTCTGGACCAGGTTGCTCCACGGCCCACCCCGTTCAACCTGGCCTCGAACACATCCAGGGATGGGGCATCCACAGCTTCTCCAGGCAACCTGTGCCAGGCCTTACCATCCCCATATCAAATAATTTCTTTCCCAATATCCAATTTAATCCAATTATCTGTCAGTTTGAAGGCACTCCCCTTTGGTCTGTCGTGACACGCTCTTGTAAATTGTCTTTCCCCGTCTTTCCTGTAAATTCCCTTCAGGTGAAGGGCCCAGTTAGGTTACCCAAAGCCTCTCTTCCAAGGTGAACAACCCCAATTCTCTCAACCTTTCCTCAAAGGAGAGATGCTCCATTCCTCTGATCAACCTGGTGGGCTGCTCTGGGCTCGCTCCACGTCCTTCATTCCATATCCCTCATTCCCCTCTGTCTGGAGTGACCCGTTTAACCTTGGGCCCTCTGCCCCCACAGGACAGGACCTGCGGGGCAGCTCCCTCTGCCCGGCCCTCCCTGCAGAGAGCAGGGTGTGCCCGCCGGCTGAGGGCGGGCAGAGGGGACCGCGGGCACCGCCCGCCGCCTCCCTCACGCCGTCCCCGGGCAGACACCGCCGGGCTGGGGAAGCTGCGCGGCCCCTCCGGAGGGCGGGAAGGCCGGGCCGGCCCGTTCTCCCCACAGCGGGGCTGCAGTCACCGGCCACACTCGCCCCTCGCAGGGAACCCCCCTCGCCCCCAGCCACGCTGCCTCCGAGGCGGGCGGGAAAGCGGCCGCTACTCACAACTCCAACATCCACTGGCCCTGCAACACCAGGCTCCAGTTGGAGCCGCACAGCACTCGCACGCTGCTCCGCGGCTCGCCGGGGCTGTAGAAGGAGGAAGAGAAGCAGGCGGCGGGACCCAGCAACGCTACGAGGAGCAGAGCGCTGAGGAGCGGCCGCCCCCGGCGCCAGCGGCCCGGCGCCATGTTCGGCNTGCTCCGGCCGCAGCTTGCGAGCTCTCCGTCAGGTTTTCGGACCTTCCTTGCAGTGGGGCGCGCTCGCGGCGCCCTGTTGTGGGAGCCGCTTAAAAAGCGGTCATGGCTTCACTGGTGCTGTGAGGCACCGGCTCTGCGGGATCGCGTTAAAGCAAGTGTTCCCCATTCCAAGGGCACTGTCACGGACTCACAGAATCCCAGAACAGTTCGGCTTGGAGCAGACCTCAGCCCAAGGCCCCTGCCAAGGCAGGGGCACCCAGAGCAGGTGACACAGGAACAGGTCCCGGTGGGTTTGGAATCTCTTCAGACAGAAGTACTCCTTAACCTCCCTAGGCTGCCTGTTCCAGTGCTACGTCAACATGAACATGAAGAATTTCTTCCTCGTGTTGAGGTGAAACTTCTTGTGTTTTAGTTTATGGCCATTGCTCCTTCTGTACTTGGGCTCTACCTCTCTGCCCCAGGCAGGCAGCCCATCCATCCCAATGCATCCTTTACCCCATCCCAGACACAGAACGCTGTGTTTTCCTCGACTTCACTGAGATTCCTGTCAGCCCCATCCTTCTGGCTTGTCCAGGTCCCTCTGAACAGCAGCCCTGCCCTTGAGTGGAGTGATTGTACTCTTAATAAATTAAATATATTAAGGATATCAACTTCTTTAGATAGCCTGGTAAATTGACAAGGAAAAGAAAATTAGAAGAGACCACTGTCTCTTCTAAGGTCTAGGCTGCCTTCTTGTCTGTTGTGAAAATCTTTGGCTGGAGATTATCTTGTCATGGAAGTAACTTGTACTGAACAATTTTCTAACAGTTACTGCAACACAACGCTGATAAGTCCTGTTGGACTTAGGATACTTCTTTTCCCTCAGCAGAGGAAATAGTAGCATTTACCACCTGTGAATTTTGTTGCACTTCACCAGTTTATGAGGCTCCTTTACAGAACTCCCGTATTTTCCCCATAGGATTTTGATCAAACCATTCCTTAAAGCCCAAGCATTGGTCTGATCTTTATTGTCACTGAAGCAGACTCAGGATTAATTATTGGTGACAGAAGCAGAAGCTGCCCCTAGCACCACTCTCACTATGCAGAAATGGAACCATGACAGATTTTTTTTTTCTCTTTTCTTACTTCTCAGGAATGATCAGACCTCTCCCAAAGACTCAGTGATACTCTCCTCACCAGGTATCCCAAGTACATGCCCTTACCAAAGAAGAGTTTTGCTGACAGCTTCCCTGCACTGCAGAGATTCCAGACTTTCTGAGCCATCTGAGCCACTGCAATTAATGCCAGCTGAGATTAAATAAGTAAGAGCCTCCCAGGACACGATTCCTGTAATATTTTCCATGTGGTACACAAACTCAGAACTTGTGTATCACAATTTTTCTAATCCTCTTGTGATTTGTAAAAGAAAATAACCACGACTTTCTCTAATTTATCATTGCCCTTCCTAAACAGATAGTGTAAAATTGAATGTTGTAGCAGTGTTTAGACCTGGGATATGTAGTGAAGAGTAAAAAAAATAGAGCAGTAGAAATTATTTGAGAAGACACACACTTGGCTGAAGTTCCTTTGTGAGAAGATAACACAGAAAGGACTTTTTTTCCCTACCACTAGTGAGAACTTAGAAAACTTGAGAGAAACATGCTAATCTTTCTATAGATCCTCTAGGGAAAGAAGAAAAAGTGATTGGCCAAAGCAGAGAGAGGGTTGAGATCTGGTGGAACCAAATTAAGAGAATTTATGTGACAAAGAACTGCTGTGCAAAAGGGAAGGCTGAGGAACATTTTATTTGGTGGTGGTACAGGGTGGTGAATAATTATAGTCGTGTCATTAAAGAACATGCAAATGAAGGGGCTGAGAAGGAACAACATGTAAAATGATGGCTCCAAATAAATGGGAGTGTTCCTGTGAATTCCAAAGAACAAGGAAAGAAAAACTTACTTTGTAACTAATTTATCAGCAATTTCTATTCACATTCGACACAGAAGAGGTTTGTGTTTCAGGCAAACACTGATCAGGAAGAAGGCAGAATTGGTTTTGTTCCTGAAAGAGAACAGAGTGTTCCTAAACCAGGGGAGGATGTCATGGAGGTGCTAATCCCTGTGAAGGAGGTCAGGCTTGCCAAGGTGGAGATGGTACACCTCATTTGAATCCCATTGGGAACATCCATTTGGAAATGGATAAAAAGAGAAAGCAAGGAGGGCCAGTTAGAGAAAACAAGTGTCTGGGCCAGACCTTCTCTTGCTGCTGTGATGACTTCAATTACTCTGTTCCTTACACAATTTCCTCTCCTTTAGTTTCAGTGGGCTTCTGTTAACCTGTACTGCTCCACCCTTTACACTGTGTGTGGTGCCCTGCTGGCCCTGCACAGACCTGCAGAGCTACAGTTTTCCAGCTTCCACACTCCTACTGCTGTTACAGAAAAACTTCAGGAGTCAAGCTGTCACTTTAGGTTTCCACAGCTCTTGATAGAAGTATAGCCGTGAACCCCAGGTAAGTTTTGGACAGAATTTGATTTAAAAACAACAACAAAATAATTCTAGTCTGCATTTGTCTGCTTTAATCTTGATTATAAAATGCAAAGTTCAACTACAGTATGGAAAGAACAAGTGAAGCTACGTGAAGGGAAAGATGCCAACCCGTTTTTCTCTTGTTCTGTGACACACAGCTCACAAATATTTCTGTGCTGGAATGATAATTTATCTGGGTGACCAGCGTTGCTCTGCACAGAGGATACCAGCAAAATACATTGTTTCCTAGAGTTCCCCATCAGTAATTTCACTGTTTCTCTTGGACCCTGTCAGGAAGACAGGACCTTGTGTTTTGCTGCTCTTTTCTGTAGAAGGGAGTTGAAGTAGGTGACTTCTGAAAGGTTCCTTCCCACTCAAACTTCTGTGTCTTTGTGTTCACTGAACTAAAATTTGCCTCCTCTGATAGTGTGGAAAAAGAAGGGAGTCAAAATCTTTAGAGATTTTAGAGGTTGAAGTTGGAAAATTCTTTCTGTAACTTGGCTTCTATTAGGTTTATTTTCTCCTTTATTGGATGTTGTCCTATTATTAGTTTGTGTGGGTGTCTCGTGGTAAGGAAAGGTATTCCAGCATTCTTGACATGTTTTCTCTCACTGTGTGCCATGATGGATTCATGACACTGCCTAGAGCAGAATAAATTACTGCAACCCTCATCTTCCTAAAATACACTTGATATCACCAGCTACGTCATTTTTTCCAGTTCTCTACTAGATTTCCAGAACCATGCTCCTAAACTTTGGGAATTTGTTCTTGATGGATTGGTTGTGAAACTAGAAAACAAGAGATTATCATCACACAGACAATGTTGATATTTCCAATTTTAATTTGTACATGTGTCTGACAAAGCAACACAAATAACACATGCAATGTATTTTTCTACTTGTCACTATGTGAATGCTAAAAGAGGTTTGTAACTTAAATAATGTAGTAGAAAGTAAACAAGATGTGGCCAAAAATACATGTTCAATGCATTTTCTAACATGGATTTATTAACAATGTTATGTTTAAGGAGAATGGCTTAGTTTAGAACAGATGAATCAATAAATACAGAGCACTGCAACTGTTGGGAAGTCACCATGGGTCTGCCTTTAGTATCCAGTAAAAATGAACAAAAGCTTTTAGACAAAACTTTGACTTTTGACAAGGAATGTTCATATCTGTGCTTCAAAAATCAGACTAAAGAAATTGTTGGAATATTAAAAGACTATACATAAAGAGCTTCCTTTTTCATATCCATCAAGTTAATGTGACTCTAATAACTACTCACCAAAAGGCAGGTATGAAATGAGAGGAGGAAATAATATTTACAGGGTGCTGTCCCCAGAATACATCCAGTTGAATGTGATAATCAGGAACATCTCTGACTAACTTTGAATTTTGCTGCTCTCCAGAAAAGTGAAGAACTCATCCTGCTAAGATTTGGAGACACAGTTATCAAGGGTATTCAGGGAATGAAAAGGGTATGAAAAATATGTCTTATTAAAAAAAAAAATCACCTCTCACTTTTATGCTTCCTACACAGGGAAGTTGATATGCCCCAACAGTTCTTCCCTATTCTCCTGAGTGGCTCTTCTTGACCTTGCAGTATTAAATAACATTGAAAACTCTGCTTTTTCACCCTGCCTGCATGTCCAGAGGTGAAGTTTGTCATCCAAATGTGAAACAGAAGTGCACCAGAGTACAACAGTGCTCAGTGTATCTTGCCCGGATCACACAATCAACAACACAGAGGCAGAGGTCTGCAGTGAAAAGCTGCTTCCCAGCAAAAAGGGACCCGACCTGTTTATTTCTTTTCCTTTTATCATTTTGTGGGTCTGCTAGTGGATTGGCTTCTGGGGTTACTACTCCTTCACCCCACTGGCCAGACCAGCTGTCAACCAACATTATTTTCAGGCTGGAAATATGTAAGCAAGGACAGGGAACAAAAACAAGAAAGGTTGTTTATGTTCCAAAGCATGAGAAAGTGAAAAACTGACCCTTAATATTATACAGTAACTAAAGAACTGACTCCATCTTATAAGCAAATAGAAGGCTTTGAAAAATCTCAGAAAAACCGGGGCAACAAGTGTACTTCCTGCAGCCAGAGCTATCCACAAGCTCCGGGGAGCAGGGATAATACCAGAGCACACCTTGTCCAGGAAGCAGGAATGCCCCCGTGGGAGCAAGAGGAACAGCCTGCTTGCTGCCTCTGGAAAAGCGGCTGCTCAGCAGGGGAGCTGGCGCAGAAGGAACAAGCCTGGAGCCTGCAGGGCAGCCTGTTCCTCGTGCAATGCCTCTCTGTTGGCACCTTCCCTCTCTCCCAAGGTTCCGAGGGGAGGGAGAGGAAGGCATTGCCAAGCTTTATGTAACCTCCAGCCCTGTGAAGAGGAGCATGCTGGGGCTCCCTCCTCACACAGCGCCCCGGCATGCAGGCACGCCTCCACACCCTGCACAAGGCAAGAGAGACCTCCCACAAGATCCTCTCCCACCTCTACTGTGCATCTGTTCGTTTTCTGCCTGTCAAGCCTTTACAGAATTTAAAAGATCTTACAAGAGACAGCAGAACAAGCTTTCAAGTTTGAGCGTATCAGATCTGATATCAAACCTGATTTTTTATCGTTTTGGCTTATTTTTCTTACCTTTTCTTTTTCAAAGTGGAAAAGAGAGAACTGCTGTGTAAGGAATTGTTGCTTGCAATATGTTTTTCTCAGCAATAAAAATACCTTCAAGACAGCAGTACAATTCTCTTTTTAGGCTTGACACCTCCAAAGCCTGATAGATGTGGCTGAGTTAGATGGAAAGGTATTATTAGGTTTTTATGAGATTCTGATGCAAGCTCAAACTGGCTAGGCTCATCAGGCAGTAAATCCAGTGCCAGCAGCTGTGGCCAAATTCTGTTCCTGTACCTGTTACTGCTTGTGATCAGTTTTCCTCTAGTTTTCTGTCAGCTGTGAGAAGGGCATGCATGTACCAGGGCAGGATTTACACTATAACCTGTCCTTGACAGGGTAGTGATGATTGTGCTCCCAAATTGAGTCAGGAATAATTCTATTAAAGGAAGAAGAGTTATTCTTCCTTACACAATACAGGAGTCCAAAATCCAGGCCTTAATCACACAACTAAGACTTGTTAGATGTGTCATGGGCATTATTTAGACATGGCTTTTACCATCGGGGACTTCTGTGAACAATAACCTTGTTTCAGCTCCTGTCTGGCAGCCACATGTTGTGTTAAAAAAGTGAATCAACCTGTGCTAGTCAGGCAGACCTGGAGATCTCAGCAGGGACTGCCCAAGGATTGTGTATCCAAAAGCTGCTCTGAGTCCTGTGAGCACAGCAAGGGCTGTTTCCATTCCAGGCAGTGCCACAGTCCCACTTCAGGAATGCCAAGCTCATTTTAAGGCTGCTCTGACTGCTGCAGGAGCTCAGCAGTGAAGCAAAGGTGCAGATGGAAACCCAGGCCAAGCTCACAGATGTCCTGCGGTAGAGGAGCTGCTGTGCACTCTGTAACACACAGGACAGATGCTGTGATTTTAAAAGTTGCCATACATCAAAGCTTCCTGCAGAAAGAATAAAAGCTCACCTGACAGGATGGCAGGTTTGAGAGAATGAAAGCTGTTGTGTCATAAGCCAAATTCTTGCTTGCAGTCAGTTTTTGGATAAGCACCTCAGAGACATAGTGCAGCAGAGCCATAAATCCAGATACCTCTGCATGTAGTTCTCAAGTAAAGATTCTAAAAATCCCAACCTCTGCAAATATCCTTATTTATTAATCTGCATCTGTGCTGAATTAAGCAACTTCTGATGAAAGCAGCAGGATATACATGAATCAATATTTTCTGATGTTTTGCTGTATCCACACTACCTTTTCAGTGTTTGTAGCCAGTCTCTCCCACACTAAGCAAATGTCTTCACCTAAAAGCAGTGAAAAATAATATTTCTGGCCCCATCCAAACAGCTAATGGATATTCTGCCTTGATATTTAGTCCAGTCTTCTGAGGTTCCTATGCAATCAATCTTTTCTAATAATTTTCAAGTTTTGGAAAGTAATGTTCATTTCCAGGTATTTCAAGACAGGTATAAAATCCTTATCCTGGACCTCGTGTTTAACCAGATCTCCTGTTCCTTTCCCGGTGGATGATGTGGACCAAGGACAAGTAAATGCTCAGCCTCTTTTTTTCTTTTTCCCTGGCAATCATTTAAACAGAATACTGCAAAGTCCTGGAAAAACCTACCTGTACAGAGAAAGTTGTTGAAGTCCCCACTGAATGTGATAAATGCAATTATGTAACTATATTGTGCCATAGCTTTGCTACTGTAATTCTCCTCCCTCTCGCTTTCCCAGAGACTGTTGAAAATAACTTATTTGGAAGAAGAATTACATGCAATATGAGCTGAGTTTAACTCAACACTTATCTTGAATCAGTGGTGTCCAATAGACATTTCAGGCCATTTATTCTTGGGACAATGATCTCAAATTGTTCCTGGAATTTTAGGAACAAGATCACTTGCAGTTAGGGTCGAAGATCAGTGGGGTGATTTTATGATAAGTTAGTTGAATGAAAATTGGAGTCAATCCAAGAAGTTTTCTATACTGCTGTGTAAAGCAGGTGGAGTTCAAAACTCTTGGTGCAGAAAAAAATCTTTTTCATAACCAAAAATCCAAGTGAATGATGAGCCAGCTGAACAAAGGTGATTTTATTACCAGGCTGCAGAATTCCTACAAAATGGAATGTAAAGATGGCTTACATGTTGTAGTTGTTTTTGTGGTCAGAGAAATAGCTCTGCTGCAAAAAGAAGTGGAGTACAGGTTAATAATCCTGGGCAAGGGTGCATTTCTGAGTCCCCTCTGCTGTTGGCAAATGCCTCTCTACGGGTGCCAAGGAAAATGGGCCACTCAGACAACTGCTGGCAGCCCAGGCTCCATCTGGCACAGAACATTCCCAGAGCCCACGGTGCTGCTGCCGGGGCTGACACTTGCCAGAGGCCCAAACACTGCTGCTGCCCAAAGAGCCTTTTAGGCTCTTTGTCACCTGGGGTGACACTCGTCTTTCAGGTAGGAGGACAGTGATCTCGGGCCTGCTGTGGCAGTCCCTGTTCCTGCAGAGCTGCTCGATTTGGCAGGAGTCTGGCTTCAGGAGTCACTGCTAGATTAGGCTGCAGATTGGTCAGTGGAGAAATTGTATCTTGTTGCTGAGCCACATGAAAGCAGAAGTCTTTTAAAATGCAAATTGTCTGCAAAAAAAGAGAAAAGGCTACTCCAGGAAGAAAACTTCCAGTAAGCTGAAATTCTAGTCTTTTGTTTGCCAAGGCCACAGAAATCTTCACATATACAATCAGCAACTCGTAATTAAATGCAACTTCCAGAGTGTCCATAAATATTTCAGCCTATTGCAACTTTCAGACATATGGTTTGATAGTTAAGGTAATTCCCACAAGGCAAATGATCGATTTTGATTTGTGGGGGGTTTCTGAGCAGAGCACTTGTGATCCAGCCCGAGACCACAAGGGTCTCAGGCACAAAGCCAAGATACTTTCCTTTCCAAAGAAAAGGAAAATTGTAGAGGGTGTGCATTTATTTGAAGTGTGGGCTGATGATATGGGCTGATCTAAAAGTTTCTTTCAAAGCTACCCTTTTGCCAAAGAATGCATTAGCAGATACCTAGAAATAGCAGGCTTTATATGGAATATGTTGAAGCTGGTAAGTGCTCAGAAGCTCGTTTGCCATCCTTCTCCTGTTCAGCTCCAGAAGTGGACAATGCAAAGCAGTTCGAATAACTGGATTATGTATGGTAACAACCTAATGGATGTAAATACATAGTTTTATATGGTTTATTCCAGAAAAACCCTGTACTTAAAGTGATAGATATCCTTTAAGCTGATATTTTATGTTTTATTGTCCCATTTCTGTGACTTTTTCCATGATGAATGAATAGGAAAATATGGGAAACATAAGACAATGACAGCATTCACTGTTTGTGTCTCAAATTCCACAGAGAGATGTTTTGCTTCTGTTTTGGAGATGCCCTTGTGAAAGAAAACCACCAGGAGTGTAAACCTGAAGACAAAGGTATCTTGAAACAAGCCATGTTCAGTGGCTGAGCAGACACTGACACTTGTAACACTGACAGAGCTTTGGCCACAGAGATGGGGGAAGATTCCTTCCTGATTTGGTTTCATAGGGAATTGTACTTTTGGCAAACTGTTAGGGTATAACTATAATTTTATAGTTTCTTTCTGATTTAAACACAGATCCATACACAAGAAACACATCCTGCTAAATCACAGCACTACTGGTCCTCCTTTCACACATGCTTGGGAAGAAGCTGAATCAAATTCCTAATTGAGGTAGAAGAAAAGGATACTCTGTTGCAGTTTAGAGAACAGTAAAAAGTATTTTAAAATTAATGAACCCTCCAAGCAATTTCTGAAATGCAACCTTGTGATTTCTGTTGCAAAAAGAAGAAAAAAAGCCTTAAGAACGTGCAGGGAGTCAAGCAAGTCCCACCACACCCTAAGAAAAAAGCTCTGCTGTCATTCTTTAAAACAGAGGGCTGTCATTGGGAAATATAACAGACATTTTTGTAAGACTTCCTGTCTGCCTGCCATTTGCTGTTCCTTGTGGTCAGCATTTCCCAGTAAAATTTAGGCTGTGAACAAAAGGCCAGACAATTACAACTTTTTTTTTGGCTGGTAACAGGTACTGGTTACTTCTGCCTAAGGAGAACTGTGGATTTTATGCCCAGAATTTCTTTTGGGGCTCAGCACTATCCCTTAGCATAAATATCAAAAAAATATCATATCATGGAGGACTGTAATGAAAGTATAACCCCCCTCTTGGGGTTACTGCAGCATCAATCTGCCATTTTCACACTGCATTCCTATTTTCTAAGAGTCTCTAGTAAAAGCACAGATAGCTTTTAAACAGCTGTTTCTCAGCAAAATAACTAGAACCTTCCTTGGAGAAAAAAAAAAAAGTATGCTGCAGAGGGGGCTTAAAAAGAAACAGCTGCACCAGAGCCCTGAGAGCACCAATCAGCTCTGTTGGTGCTGAACAGCTTCACCTGGGCCCCCTGCCCACCACACCCATTCCACAGGGCTTGGGCCCTATTTAAGCTCAAGCTTGGGGCCTCTGTGCTGATTGTAGCTGTGTTGGTCTCTGGCTGTTCCTTGTGTGCTTAGTCTGCTGTTTCATCTCCTAGCAAGGTGGCCCTGGCTCATTCTCTGGCTGTGTTGGAGGTAGGTAATGAGTTTTGTTATTTGTAACTGGTTTTGTTTCTGTGAGGTGTTGCTCTGGTGAGGTCTCTGCTGGGGTCCTCCTCAGGTCCTGCCTGAGCCCTGCTCAAGCTTTTGCTGCTGTCTGATATAAGGAGATGGATAGACAAAAGCTGAGTGGAACTCTGGGAGATGAGAGTGGAAACTTTAACATGTAAACTTATTTTCTGATGTTTTAGTAACACTGGGAAGCATCTACATTTTCTTTAAAATCTCTAAATATGGGCAATTTGCAAATTTTGGCACTAAGTTGTTTTGTTGGGTTTTTTTAGTTTAATTGGCCTAATCCAAGGGAGAAAGCTTTCTCAGATGGCAACTGCTCCATTCTGTTCCACTGGGATGTGTGCTTGTCTCAGGCTGCTGTCACTGAAACCGACATAATTAGAGGGTGGGCTTCTGTACTTCAGACTAGGCTGTTCAGAGGAACAGATTACTGGATGCCAAACTCATCTTCTGAAAGAGTTGTTCCTCAGCCTGCAGAGGAATGGAGATTTCTGGTGGTTCCTCACGAGAAGGGAGGTGTTTAATGCTGTCAACAGCCAGAGCTTTTTGTGTATCTGCATGTTTGTCCTGAAAGCATGAATACTGGTGTCATATTCAGCTCAAACACCCACTTGCAAAGTATCTGATTTCTGTCATCAGCAGGATTGTCATCAGCCACTTATCCTTTGAATCAGATAAGGAATGTATTAGTACACCTGGGCCAGATGCAGTTAAAGCTTTTGGAAATGTTGCAGTTTCAGTGCTCATCGGATTCACCCAGCTGCTTGTGGTTGGATTCCAATTAGCATCACTTGGTGTTGTTCTGCAGGGTAGCATAGCAAACCTGGCATGTTTATTAAGATTGCCATGCTGCTTTCACAGCTTTAGCTGTCAACCTGCTTTTGTTCTGAGGAAGTGGAAAGATTATGAAAATCCAAGCCAGAAGGAACAAAGAAGTTAGGATGTTTGGACTTCTGAGCTTTCATGAGGCATGAGAAAACAATGAGTGTGTAACTCTACTTCATATAGATTGCTGCCCAGTAAAAATATTTCTTCAGATCAAAAATTTCCTTTCTTTCTGACTGAAAACTATCATATTTCCCTCTGTCAGTGCTTCTTGCTGTTCTGTAGCAGTTTGCAATATGTCTTGCTATCTTTGAATTGCTTTGCAGTCTCACTTTAATTTTTGGTTTCTTAAAGCATCCAGAGGGATCATATTGTTGTGAGGGGTTTAATGAAGCTGATGGGGAAATCAGTTTCTTTTGCAGCATCTGGTTTTCAAAAGCTTGAAAAGGTCTGTGTAGGCCTTTTTATACAAAATACTGTGCACACACCCCAAATATATTGTCCTGAATACCTCACTAAAGGTAGTGAAGCTGATGCAAATAGAGAATGACTGATGTAGCCCAAGGCCTTCAAGCTCCTCTGAGTAGAGCAGAGTTAAATGTGCTTCCTTCACTGGACTGTTCTAACAACTCAGTTGTGTTTTCTGCATTTCATCTTGGTGCTTTATTCATTTGGACATAGCAAATGCCTCCTGTTCTTCCATTTCCAGTGGGCCAATCCTCACAGGAGGACAAATGTTATATTGTTGTGTTTGCTGCTAGGAATCTTACAGTCTATTTTTTTATTTGGAAAGATTTCTCTGTCAGAGGCAAGGGGCTGGTTGAAAACGCTCTGACTTTCTTTGAATTCTGTTTTTGTGTTCAGATGTACTTGACTAACCATAGGCCGAGGGATTTTCCCAATGTCTTTTCTTTATTCCTACTGGTCATGAGTGCTGTACACACCACTAGTGTTTTGTAGAGGTGACTGCCTTTGAAAACATGTATGCATGAGAATACCTTAGTGAGGAATGTTAATATTATTGCTGTTCTAATTAAAAATCATAGCAAATAACCTGTGCTAACTCATCCTGAATTAATGGAGTTGAAAGAAAAAAGTTGCTAAGATTAAGTGAGTTTGCAAAATTTCCCCCAGTTCCCTGTTAGGACTGTCAGACTAGGCTCGTCCTTCTCATCTGACTAAACTTCAATATAGGGATTGGAAGGCTACATCAGACAAATTTCTGTCAAACTAAGGGTCCTGTCTCAACACAGGTTAATAACAATTTCCTGAGGAAAGGGTACTAGTTGGGGCTGTGTGAATATTTTATGTTGAAAACACCTGGCACCAATAGGGGTTTCTGAAACATTTAATTTATCTTTAATTATCAGCAATGGACTTGTATGAATTTATGTCTTGGAGCTTGTTCACAGTTCTTGGATCCTTTAGCAGGAGCTTCCAGGACTGAGTTATGCTTTGTTTTACATTAGTTCCTGCTTTTGCTTAAGATCTGTGGCCTCTTAGATCTAGCACTGTAAGAACTAGTTAACTTTCTTCTTCTTCTCTCTTGGTGTTTTGTAGATCAAGTGCTGCTCCACTGGCTATGGTGGAAGCTGGGCCGATGATTTATGAAGTGGAAGTAAATTCCTGCTCTCCACTTATTTCCTACCCCTCTGGTTAGCTGGCACTGCAGTATGTTAATGACAGCTTGGAGCAGGTGTGATTTCCAGTTGTGCACTTATCCTTTGCAAATGTGATGACAGATTGGGAATGCATCCACTTAGACAACCCATGTCCTCCTCAACACTTGCTTGTGTTGGTGGATGCTGAGCTCCAGTCAATTAACAGTTTGTCAACAGCTGATTACAGGATGGCAAATTTAAGATAGGACCTCCTGCCAAGTGGATTTTGCCTCCCTGAGGGTATCAGTCCCCTGGTAATGATGCTGTTTTCAGGCTGAGCTTGGTTTCCTTTCTGCTGCTGCTACAGAGCCTGAACAGCAATTTTGTTGAAGTCTCAGGGATTCTGAAGGCCTTATCAACTTTTTGTCAAAAAAAGATAGGGAAAGCAACACTAGCATTGAAATGTCTTGGTGACAAATCAAGCCTGAAGTCACTGTGGAAAAATACTGTTTCACAAAAAGTGAAGGAACTATTTTAGTAACTGAGTCATAGGAGAGATGAGGTTGGAAAGGGCCTCAAAAGATCCTGTGGTCCAGCCTGTAATGGCAAAGGGAGGAGAGACAAGACCCTCAAGCCCCTGTCCAGCTGCAGCTTGGAAACCTCCAGTGATGGTGTCTGCACCTCCCTGGGGGAAGATGAGCTCTCTTGTGAGGTGTGTAAGCTTATATGTGAGCATTGCATTTCCTCTTTAGCAGGACTGCAGGCTTTGAGGACTCGCTTGTCCTACTCTTCCCAAGGCTTTATTCCCAAATGTGCAGCTGCCTCTTTAACCTGAGGCACATCTATAGCAGCAAGAAGAGTGGCTGGCTTTTTCTTCTTTCATTGAGTGTTTGCTTCCAAATGTCTGTTTAGCCATGTCCATATTTCTAGAGACACTTTACATTTTCCTTCAGCTCTCTTCTGATGCTAAGGGGATGCCTGGGTTGTTTTTGTTTTTTGTTTTCCCAATGTGTGCAGCATCCTGTGTTTGTTTGTAGCATTTTAGGATGTATCCTTACAGATTCAGTTCTCTGCAAGGTACAGGTGCCAGGCAACTCATGCATTTCCTTAGCTTGTAAGAGAGACAGATAGAGGCACAGAGTGCTTCAAGGATAAATAGATAAATAGTAATAAGTTGTCTTGACACTTCCATTTCTGCACTTAACAGAAGACACTGAGAGGTGTATGGGCTAATGCTATGGCAAATGTTTCTATCAATGTACAGTGGGAGGAAAAACACCACCAGATCAGAAAGGCAGCACTCAATGCTCACTTTTTCCAGGAATGCTTAAGTGTCCAGGCTTCCTGGGAGGATAGTCAGAGAGATCATCATTATCTGACTGTGTGTACAAGGTAAAGATGGTTTTCTCAAGTTGCTTTTCTCTTGAAATTGTAGGTCACCAGCACAAATGGAGTGCACAGGCTCAAAATGAGATCACTGCTTTTCTGCTCTGCTTTTTCCATATTGCCTAAGTAGAAGTGGGAAAACTTTAAGCCTGGAACTGGGAGGGCAGGGGAAGACTCTCCATGGAGATTTCCTCACTGTAAAAGGAAGGATCATAGGTTGGAGGTAGAATGCTGGACTTCAGGCATCACTCTAAATCACTGTGGCTTGGAGGCACTGCTGGAGCTCAGGCAGCCTCTCAAGGCCAGGTTGCCTAGAGAGCATCCATGCTTCCATTGCTGCATGGCTGAGGCAAGAACTGGGAATTACCATCTGTGTGAATGCTTCCTCTCAATATTCATGCTGCTTATCACCTTTACCTGTCTTGCTTGGTACAGTTTGTGCTCTGCTTTTGTTTGGGAGTAGCACAGGGAACGGAGTCTAGAAGAATTGTTGATGGGAAATAGGCAAAGAAATAATTTATAACTGTTCATCAAATATGACCCAAAATGTTTTAAGATTTGTTCAGAAAGCTGAACATGAAACAATTAAAAATATAAGTTTGGGATGCTCACATGAAAGTGCATTAAACAGATTAAAGTGTACAGTCCTTCAGGGATGAAAAGCCTAAATATGGGGCTAAACCTCTTTCAAGATCCATCAGTTCCAGAAAATACATTATCATTCTAAGCATTCTGAGATGTGACTCGAGTTTTTTAAAATGTTGGGAAATTTTTCTGCCTTGACTTTGCTTTAGTAAGAGAAATGTGTGTGGTGGTGACGCTTATTTCAAGTCACTTGATAAGGGTGCAGCCAATGATCTCTTTATTGGGTGCTTGACTGATGTCTCCCCCCTGCTCTCCCTCTCTCCCCCAGTTCCTTATGGCAGAAATCACTTCTGCAATTTAATGGGACTTTTCCAGGCCGGAGACAATTGCTGTAGGACAGGTGTAAATTTGAATGATCTGTCATGCTGAGTACTTGATGGACTCTGTTCAGAGACACTTTACTTTGACAGAGCTTCACTGATTGCTGTGGACTGGTTTCTAACATTCCCATTTTTAGTGGCATCAAAGGCGTGGGCTCAGTATCGTTACATACTTGTGTCCGGTCATATGAAAACTTAGATCTCTTTTCCTTGCCTTTTTCTCTTTTTCTTTTTTACCACACGTGTTTTGAGGAGTTGGAAGTTTAAGGGACAATTCCTTGTAGGTCTTGAATTGCAGTTGAACTTTGACTTCAACCACAAAGAATGTAAGAATCTTACTAAACTAAATAGTGTGTTAGTAACCTGCTGTTTTCCTCTTGGGATATACTTGAGCTCAGTACTGGACTCTTGGTGGCTGTTGCTTCAGTGCATATTGAGAATTTCTCTTGCTGCCTCTACAGAAGCCATCAACTTGTCACCTTGTGCCCTTGTATGTATTATAAATGACAAAACCGACTAAAAGTGAAACTATTAAAATCACAAACTAAATTATCTGCCTGCCTCTTCAGCAACATTTTTAGTTAGTTTTGAAAACAAGGGGAATAAATCAAATATAACAAAATGTGCTGTGTCTGGATTTTGGAAGTGACAGCTTTTGACAGTCAGTCTGTTCTCTGCCCAAGAGAAAATTCAGCTGCACATAAATATGGGAAATAAAATTACTTCTTAGAGGTTCTGGTGTTAAACAGTCTATGTTGGCTGAAACTTGGCAGTATCAGCCTCTTCACCTCATTTATGGAAACAAGATCTGTCATTGTACCATATGAAAAACGAGCTCCCTTTCTGGAATCAGCTCCATTAACTACCAGGTTAAAGATCAGATTTCCTTGCGAAAATGAATTTGGACTTCGCTAATTACTTTAAAAGGAACAGTTCTACGGTCTTGACTTTTCTTGACAAAACACTGCTTCCTAATGCATTTTATTACAGCAAATTGAAGGAAGAAAATGCTAATAAAGGATGTAGAAATTGTGTAAGGCATGGTGACAGGTTGAGATTTGAGTTATTGTACTTTGCTTGGAAGGAGTGAAAATGCCTGTGTCACTCTCTGTGTGTCACCAGTCCCTTCCAAGATGTGCCTTCAAGCATGGAAAATGCATTCCTGCCTGTTTCTTTTCCTTTGAGGTGACCAGCCAAGGGTGTGGAGAGAATAGGAGTAGTCAGATCTTCAAATTGCTCTTCCACTCTCTGGCCCAAAAGTGGGGGAGCAACCAGGAAGCTCCTGTGGGAATAAACTGTGGTTTTAAATTGTCCTGTGAATAATGAGCACTTTGTATCCTGCACCTCCTTGAAACCCAAGAGAATTAGGCTCTTTGCCAGGTTTGAAAAGGTAATCAGGCTCAGCATTGGAAATCAGACATTTTCCTGTGTGAATTTGGCTTCTGTATGTTATTTTTACATCAAGCACTGTTGACCTTGAGTCTGTTACACAAGGACACAAAGGAGAGGTAAACACATAAAAAATACTGGAGACTTCAATAAGTTCTGAGCTGTAAAGCTTCTGCAGGCTACTTGTCAGGCACATTCCAGCTGTAAAATGAGTGTTACTGAAAATATCTTAAGATCACTGTATAATTTAGTCAGCTTTGAATGTCAGATCATACAATGCAGCACATGTGCATATTTTAAAAGAAGAGGACTGCTAAAATTATCCTGTTTCTGCTGAGAAGCTGCTTGAAGAGATGCTTACTTTGAGCTGGCATTGCCTCAGGTGTGTGGCAGGGTGGATGGAGCTGTGTGAGGAGAAAGGGCTCTGCTCCTTTCTGGCACTGAACAATTCCCCTCATGTTCACTTCCCTGTCTGTAAATGGATGGAGCAGCACTGATAAAAAGCTTTCTCTAAAGAAGAGAACAATTCTACATTCCTGAGGGTTTTACTGTTGTACTTGAATCTTTTTTTTTCATGATGAAAGAGTATTATTGGTTAGCAATGATGTGGCCACCTAGCATTAAGGTAGATATATATTATGTTTTTTCAGTAGTTGTGATTCTGTGGGAACCATAATAATTCACCTCTCATTGTTCTTGAAACAGCTCTATAAAAATTATTTTTAAAAGCTTTGATACAGAGTAAGTTTATTTCAACACTTGAAAAACTATGTTCTTCCGTTCTGTTTTATTGATAATCCAAATTCTCAAAGTATCCTGTGGAAATTCATCATTTCCTGAAAGTGGCTTTCTCCAAAAACTGATCAATTTTTAGGTAAATGTAATGGCATGTTTGCTGAATGACATTGTTAGATCCCACATTTTCTGACTACTAGAAACTCTTTGGAAGGAACAGTGAGTTTTCTACTGCTTCTCTCCTGCAAATGGGTGGCACAATTCATCTCGGATCGCTCCAAGTGATCCAATTTTCATTGTTACTGAAGACAGAGTCACCAGTTCCCTTCGTGGTGTGCTCCTAGATGAGCAATCTGGGACTGATAGTCATGCTGATATGCTGAACTCATGGGAGGGAAGGGAAATATCCACTCCAGTGAAATACTGTGTGCAGATGTTGAAATGAAAGGAGTGTTGAAAAATGCCAATTCTTTCCTTTTAGTCTACTTCTTGCATATTCTATCAGTTCTGCTTGATTTGCTGATGAAAACAAGTTCCTGCATTACACACTGTGGATAAGTACTTAAAAATGAATAAAAAATGGAAAGAGGGATGTCGCTTCTGAACACCCAAGGAGAAATGAAAGCCAGAGATGCAAACCTGTCCAGTCAGAGGCCTTGCTGATGAAACAATACTTGTTTTTAATAGGTCACATTATCTTCAGAAGGGTAGTGGAACTTAGGAAACTATTTTTTAGCTGTGACTATATTAATTATGTGCACAAAGTGGTTACTTAAATAGAAATAACAAAGTATTTTTGCCAAACTGAAGTGAATAAATGCTTGTTTTTAGTTAAGGGATTTGATCCCAATTCCATTCTGCCAGGACTGCCATGTATTTTAGGAAAAGGAGAAAAGGACTCGACTGGTGTAAGAAAAACAGTCCCCCCTGAGCACATGGGAATATATTTTATTTAATTCTTTGGATCTTGGACGCTTTTGAAGATTTGTGTGGGAGAAATAGGGGAATGAATTTTAAATGATCTACAAATCTCAAGAATCAGAGAGAAAGAGGAGCCAGGAGTGGAGCG
Source organism: Cisticola juncidis (assembly GCA_013400215.1). NCBI lineage: Eukaryota > Metazoa > Chordata > Aves > Passeriformes > Cisticolidae > Cisticola > Cisticola juncidis. The sequence continues at coordinate 211,727 of VXBR01000360.1, forward strand.
TGAGGATAATGCAGGCAGGAGGGATCAGAGTCAGATGAGATTCAGAATTGTGGGTTCTAAATAGGAAATATGTTTAAATGGATGCTTTTATTCCTGACTTCTCTCTGTGTATCCACAAACACCAATTCAAATTCTTAGCAATTGTTAAGTTAGTATGAGTTTCCAAGTGTTTTAATATTTTGGATATGATTGACAAACCGTGGGTCATAGTTGCAGCTCTGCTAGATTGGCCACAGCCCTGCCAGTGTTTCAGATTGTGAATATTTAGGTGAACTGCTGTCTGCAAAGATTGACATCTCAAATGCTGTTTATTTAAAGCTTTGAACTTGTAATCAAATAGACCTACAAAAAGAAGATTATGGAATTATTATAAAGTACTGTGAAGTTCAAAAGTGAGTTTTATTGGGTTTTTTTGGCTCAAGCAGAGATGATAATGATGAACTTCTCAAAACTTAAAAATCCCTTTATAGAAAATGTGCCAGTCCAAACTATATTTATTGATTGGAATTAGTGCTTTGACAGTCAGTAAATTAGGCCTATCTTCACTATCTTCACAAAGGAAGTGAAGATTTGATAAAAGCATTTCATCCCTAGATGACTTTATTTCAGCAGTGAATTGTCATCAAAGGGCCTCAAAGTCATTTCTTTCTGGTCTTTTACACAATCAAGGGTGTGTAGTGGAACTTTCTCTTGTATTTTCATTTTAGGCTAATAGTTATCATGTTTCAGGCATTCGGTGCTTACTCAGAAAGTGACATTTCTGTCAAAAAGTCTCCATGGAAGATTTCAGTTAAATATCCGGCTTTTCTGTGAAAAATTCACTTTCTGGTGGATTTTGTCCCAGCTCATGAGTCACAGCAGCTCTTAGTTCTGGGTAGTGACACTATTCCATTTTTTTTGTGATAGTATGGTTTGTTTAAACTACTTAGGCCACTGCAGCTGGAATTGAAGGACTGTCATAGCTAAAAATAGGAGGATGTTGATTCCATAAGTATGAATAACAATTAGGAATTGTTGTATCTCACCTGCTCACAGCTACACACACAGAAATGCAGTTCAGCATTGGACCTAAATGCTTAGAACAGCACAGATTGAAAGGACTGGAGGCAGGGCAGCTCTGTGTGCATGAAAAGAAGAGAGGCCACTGAAAGATGTCTTTTAGTGGGAGCTTCCCAGAAGGAAAACCTGTTCCCACAGATGTGTTTGTAGCAAACCCAAAGGACAGTAAGCTGTTCAAGCAGGCCAAGAACACAACAAAAGGGAATTAGGACTGGAAGCAGGCTGGCAGAATGATGGATAGCTACTGGATTAGTCAGTACGTGGAAATTTTATTTGGCACTTGAGTAGTCTTGAGCCTCAGAGAAGAACCACAATGTTCCCTTGGGAGATTATTTTAAGATCCCAAAGAATGTATGTGCTTATCCTCGGTATCGAGCGATTTCGTCATGTGCTCATACAGCCTGGGTTTTTTTAATTTAGGAGTGAAAGTGCAGAGCAGCCCCTGGATGCAGAGCTACTGCTGCTATATGGGGGGAGAAGAAGGAAAAAGTATCTTGTTTCCACATCCACAGTAAGTTACTTTCCCTCAGGATCCATTTTGCAGCAAACTACAGCCTTTGGATCTTTCACTTATTTTATAGTCATGAGCACTCTGCCACTAGAGAACGGAATAGAGATCACACTTGGCATAATGCCATTTAGAGGAAATTTTTTAGCTGCTAATTAAAAATTCAGTTCAAATTAAATGTAAAACTGGTTTCAAGGTTAACTTTCAAATCAATTTCTTGAGGCTTACCTTTAAATAGTGGGTATTTTGCAGGTTTTGTTGTTTTAGGAATAAATTGCTTACATAATCAAATCAAAATGAGGTTTGAAGTGCAGCTCTATGTAATTGGCATTTGGGCATGAATATCCAGATATTTACTGTATATGAAATGTCCCTTTCTTGGGCAATACACTTTCAACAACGGCTAAATTCATTATGCCAACAATAGCTTGCTGTTAGTGTATCAAAACTATAGATTGTTGTGGAGATGATGTGAAAAATAAATGAAAGATTCTCTAACCAACATGCAGACAAGTTTTTTCACCTTCTTGCAGGAGTCAGATGTAGAAGCAAGCATCAAGTGTTCCTCTGAGCCATGCATGTTCTAAGTGTTATTTTACCTTCCAATACACCTGATTCTCCCAAAAAGAGGAGCAAAACTTTCAGTCCCCACAGTGTGAAGAACTTCAGTTTTGGCATTTTGCTTTTAAGTTAAAATTTGGCATATGTGCACACTGCTCCCTTTGTCCACTTTTTCTTCTGCAGATTCAATAACTCCCTCTGCCTTCCCCAGCAAGGGAGGTTTGCAGAGTTTGTGGTGATTCTCTAAGTGTCTGTATTTCTAACTTTGTGCTGCTGTGGGTGTCAGTGGCTTGAGCAGAGGAATGCTGTTGTTCTAGGCAGGCACTGTGCAATGTGTGATAGAGATATGTGCATGTTATGATTCCAGGACAGCTGTGCTAATTTCCAGGTGCTGAATAAACTTCCCTCTTTACATTTCAGTAGGTGAAGGCTGTCTATGCAGGACAGGTACCCAGTGGAGACAGACTGTTCTAATTTTTGGAGTCATGGAAGGCTTTTGACACTTGCTCTATTAATTTTCCACTAAGGACAGTGAGTCCTTAAAATAACTATTTAGCTAACCTCTGTATGAAAGGGCTCTGCCTGTCACTGCCAAAATTGGAAGCACTCATTGTTCTAATGGATTTTGGCTCTTCTCTGCAGCTTCACCTTTATCTCTTAAGCAGAGATGTTATTGTTCGAACAGGGTTTTCTGAGTAAAAAGATAAAATGCACATTTTAAATTAATCCTTCTTATCTTCTTTGCTGCCCTCTTCCCTTAAAATTTCCTCTTGGAAGCTCAGAACTGCTGAATGACAGTGCAGTTGCTATTGTGAAGTCCTGTCAGCTGAACCACCACCACAGAGGCTCTGCCTGACTTTTCCAACACACCCGTCCCTGGGCTGGGGCATATTTTAGTTTGACTTCTCTGAGTCTTTGCTGTCAGGTCCTAACTGTTAACCCTGCTGGCAGTCCTCTATTGTGAATTACAGAGAGGTGCATGGGCTCAAAGTTTTGTGCTGTCAGTGTATTACCAATTATTTCTCTGTGTCAAGTATTTTATCCTATTTTGATTTTTTTCCCTTCCACAAATTGAAAAGCTCAGCGTGAAGGCTCAGGGCTGTTTTGATGGACAAAGTTAATCACTTGGTGAGTCAAAGCCTTCGTGCCTGATACATCAAGCTCCAAAGACATATTTACTTCTCAGCCTCAAATCCTAAAATCCCAACTGGAGTATTAGCAGCAGACTTCAGAGTAATTCCTGACTACCTTGGAGGGGACAAAAATCAGCTGCAGCTGTATACGAGGAGGGTGAGCTGAATCCTGGAATTGTTACACATTTGCATGCAATTAACTTCAATCTGATTTAACATCTCAAAGACTTTGAAAAGCAAAAATATTGCCCTTTAGAATTTTTTTCATAAAATTGCTAATCTTTCACATGCCTCTATGAGGGGAGAACAGGTGTTCTACAACAATCTAAGTGTATTCTGTGAAAAACCTGTATGAAGCCACCCCAGCATGACATCATTCTGTTCTCAAGTAAAGTTAGGTAAAAATACAGAGGATGAATCTGTAGGATTTGAATTAATGGTTAATTAATCTGAGCTTTATTTTAACATCATCCATTTGGAATTGAATGAATTCCCAACTGATGAAAAATCTGAACCAAAGTTATACCTGCAGTTCCTGGTGAATACTCTGGGACTGTCTCAAATGGGTTTTTTTCTCCAATATATCCAGTTTGAAGATGCTCTCACAGTATTAGGTCTGACAAACATCTTTTTCCTCCTTTTTAATGAATCTTTAGTGCAAACATTACTGTGAAAAGTGTTGCTGGTCCATGTTGAGGCCCCACTTTTTCATTTCTGTTATGTCACTCTGGAATTTTTCTTCTGTACCTGGTAGTGCTTAGACAATCAACACATGGCTGCTGCCTGGTGGTGTTCAAAGTGTTGATATTAAACTTCTGAGCCTTCTGGGCCTATTTCTAGCAGCACTGCCTGGCTTTTACATGGTGCTTATGTATTGTACCTGGAACATCCCTAGATATTGCATCCAGGACATTGCCAGTTTCTGTGCGGATGGTGGTGTGATGGCCCAGGAACTGAGGAATTTGCCTTCCTCTTTTGGTATCCATGGTGATTGACAGCACAGCTTTCACCTCTGTGCATTCAGGTCTGTAACAGATCTGAGGTGACAGGACACTGAGCACTTGTTGAGACTCATGAAGGCCTTTCCATGAGTTTCAGTGGAGGTGATGCTGAAATCTAATGGATGCCAGTACATGATTTAGTGACAGCTCCTCTGTGATTCCAGGAGGATCAGTGCTTGGAAACAGAACTTGCCAAGCTGACTTTAGCTGGATTGCCACTGATAAAAATGTAAATTCTGAAGTGGCTGCAGTGTCTGGAAGGGGCAAAGGCTCATGGCTGACTTATGGAGGCACTGACAGCAACCCAGAGATCCCTGTGTAGAGGCAGCAGGGAGCAGTGCTGGGATAACCTGGGCCCTCTGGAGAGCAGGTGCCTCTGCCATCAGTTGCTATCAGGATGAAGAGAGTTGGAAAAGCAGATTCCTGAGCAAACTCCCCACTGGCTGCTGTAAGGTGCTTGTCATCAAATCCTGCTCTGTGTGACCAGAACTGATGCATGAACCGCAATTGAGCTGGCTGTGAGGATATTGACTGCTGTAGGTGTGGGATGAGCACCTGGTGTCCAAAGTGAATTAAAGTGCATTGCAGCAGTGGTAGGCAGTCCCTTAGACACCATTTACAAAGCCTGCAGCTTCTGTGATACTCTCCACTGTTGAGCCCTCCTTTTAATTATGTTTTCCCAGCTCTTGTGTGATAAAAGAGCACTGAATAGCCACTGTTCTTCTTGCAGCAGAAATCATTTGGAAAGGTGGCAGGCAAACTGCCTAAATGTGTGAGCAGGAGAAAAAAATACTATTGGCATTGAGTAAAGAACTGCTTGACTTTTCTTGTGCAGAATGTGTTTTCAAAAACCCTTTCTGTTAGAAAGGCAAACAGAAGTGGCCCCATTATAGTGCTGTTCATTCTGGAAAAACTCTGCTGTGACCCTGCTGCCCCAGGAAGAGCAGCTATTCAGAGTGCCTTGCCCACACAACTGAAGCTGATAGAAATATGACTTGCTTAAGAATAGAAGTGTTCCTGCCTGCAGTTCAGATGGTTGATGGAGTGGATGTCATGTTTTGACTGCCAGTCACAATAGGTTTCATCTGGAAACAAACCCAGCCTCCATGGGTTTGTGGTGATGGGAAATAAGCTTGAGTTTTCTAGTTGGATGTGTTAAGATGCTAAGAGTAGCAATTGAGCTACTATTTGATTCTTTAAGTTTAAAATCCCAATTAAGAGGTACATGCCCTTTCCCCTTGAGTAACTGCATGTCTGTATAGGATGCTTTTTAGTTTTCTTTGAGGTTATTTTCTGAGACATTTAGGAAATGTGCATCTATAAGTCCTCACACAGTTATTAAATCTAAATATCAAGGTGCAATATGGGCTGATGGCTGGCTGGGGAAGGTGCAGTATGGGCTGATGGCTGGCTGGGGAACCTGGAGCAGCAGGCTTTGGGTGTTCCTTGTCAGCCAGGTGCTGTCCCACTCCCTCTGGGGATATCAGGTCCCTCTGGGGACAGGCCATGCTCAGCTGGGATGTCAGTCTGGAGCAGGGTTTGGATCCAGGGGCTGCACAGCCAGGAATGGGCATGGCTGTGTCACAGCTGAGACAGACCCCAGGCAGGGGATGAGGGTGAGAACCTCAGCTTGGAAGGGAGCTGAGGGCAGGGAGGGGGGAGCCTCTCCCCAGAATAACTTAGCAGAGGTAACTGTTGAGGCAGCTCCCAGCTTTACTCAGAGCCTATCAGCCTTTGGGAGTTGACAGGGAGGGAGATACTCCAGGTACTGCCATCAAGGACCTGTGTAAACAGGCAGAAAATAAAAAGCAGGAAGATCCCCGGGATTCCATTGTGCTTGTTTCTTGCACATTGTGCAGAGCAGATATTAAACCAGAACACAGGCACTTGGGATGCAGAACTTGGCTTTGCTAGTACTTAGTGTACACAAACGATTGTAGTTGCACTGATGAGCTGCTTAGTTCATTAGTGCAGCTAAATGCATTAATTAGCTGCCCAGTTGATGGTGGCAGTTTATGGCCTGGGTAGCACAATGGCTTCCAGGATGAAAACCCTGTTTCCTTCAGGGATTGCCACAGTCAGAGAGGCTGCAGGGGGGCTCAGAGTGGCAGTGACTCATGACTGACAGCAGTGGGGATGAGCAGGGTGAGAGGATGAGGATGGGCTGGAATTGGCACACCTGGCTGCTGATCCAGGTGCTGGATGGGCTGAATGGCCCATTTCAGTGCCACTGTGCTGGAGCCAGGAAAGGAGCTGGAGCCTGGCTGCACTTTATCCACACTTCCCACCTTATTAAGACGATTTTGTGTTTGTAGACCACACAATTGTTTGACAAGTGTGTTCTCAGGCAGTACATCTCAAAGTACACCACTTTATAAATAAAATTATAAATAAAAGTGCCATATGGTTAGTCAGGAAGGTCTCTGCTGCCTCTCACACACGCTGAGTCAGAAGGAGATTGCCTGCAACCCTTGGCACGTGACAGGAGAAGCATCTGCTTTGTGACATGAAGATGTGTGAAATGTAAGGAAATCACTTGGGTTTGTATTGCTGGAATACCCACCGGCCCTGTCTGCATTGGAGCTGCACTCTGCCAGGCTCTGCACAAACAGAAGAGGGTCCCAGATCCAAGTGCTCAAAAGCCTCTCCATGCTGGATTGGAAAACGTACCAGTATGAAATTCTGTGTGTAAGGAAGAGCCCCTTGCATTTCTGCATTGAGATCAGCTCAGGGTTCTGTGAAACACTCAAATATTCTCATCTGCTGCAAACCTAGCTTAACTCAATTGAAATCAAAGCTATCACAGCAAGGTTGAACACATTAAAATCAATGCTGTATTCTACTGTCCAACCTCCTCTATGTTGCAGTCAGCAAGTCTGCAAAAAAAAAAAAAAATTTGAGTATCAACTTTTCCTTAGTAAGTTTTAAGAAAGCAGTACAGTTGTTTTAGATGTTATTTATTAAATATGGCTTAATTAAAAACTGGTTTAGCTGAGTTTGGAGCCTGAAACAATTCCCATTAATTCCTTTGAGAATATTTTATTCAGCTTTATTAGCAATTAAATCTAGCCCTTAACCCTTTGGAGACTGCCAACAAATTGCATATTTGGGGAAGGCAGCTAAGTATTCATTGGTCAGCTGTCTGGAGACTGCAAGTGTTCAAAGGATTAAATAGATACTTATATTTTTTGCCACTGGGCAAAGTTGTCTGCCAAGTTTTCACCAGATGCCTGTTAAGCTGGGATTTATAAGCAGTTCTGATGCAGGGATCAGGGCAATCTGAGTGGCTCAGCTGCTCCTCTTAGCTCTCATTTGAGCTGAGATGCAAGCTGTAAGCAAATTGAAGTATGTATGACTTGATAGTATTCCCTGAACATAGTGAGGCTGAAACCCATTGTCATAGCTGACAAGGGGCACATCTCAGAGGAGCTGTGTGGTTGGCATTCCCTGCCTTGTTTTGGGAATGCTCAGAGGAGCCAAGGAGCACATAGTGATGAAGGATTCATTGCTGCTGTGGCGTCAGCAGTGCCCAGCTCAGGCTGCCATGCATTGGAAGAGGTGCTGTTCCTGTCTGTGGAGGGTGTTCTGGGCACTTGGGGTGAACATTGCCTTCTGAGGCTGGAGTGGTGCTTGCTTTGCCAACAGCTGCAGACTCGGAAAGCCCTGCGAGGAGCACCAGTCCAGCTGAAGTTTAGCAAAAGTCTGAGAAAGATGAGCCTAAATCATTCCTGCTCTTAAGGTTTGCTACCCTGAGGCTGAGCATGTAGCAGCTGTGAACTACAGATACAAATGGAGGGGAGCAGGGAAATTTAGGAGGTGCTCAGATTCCTTTCCAGCCCATTTCTCCTGACAGGACAGCAAACAGGCAGGTGTGGGAGGGGTATGGAAGTTAAGGGTGGGAGGAGGATTTGTGTGTCCTGTTCTTCCCTTCCAGTACTCAAAATGCCTGAAATTCAAGAGATGTCAAGCTGCAGTGGCAAAGACAAGAGCCTTCTGTGACTCTGTGCTGTTTTTTACTAGTGGTGTGAATGAGGGTCCTAGAGAACTCATGGGAAGTAGTCCAGAGCTGAAGAGAAGTCAAGAAAATCTACCCCCAAAATTTCCTGCCAGTGATAGCTGCCCAGGAAGAGAAATTTGAGTTGCTAGAGGAAATATTGCTCCCCTGTGGCCCCACAAATGTTTATGGTCTTATTTTAGAAATGGAGTCTCTCCCAGCAGCCAGAGCCCTTATTGTCTGCAGTTATAAACACAAGTTACTGTGCATGATTGAGGCACCAGATCATCTTGTATTATTGTGCAAGTGAAATAAAATCAGAGCTTCCAAGACTATGCTTCTTTTCTTCCAGAGTTGTTATTTTTTTATTGGCCTTGATAGTCCAGGGAGCCTACTGCTAAAGGCTTCTTCCCACAAACATTTGTGTTCCTATTACAAATTTATTCTGGTGTGTTTTGTCTTGTTTGCTGCTCTTCCACTAAGTTGTCTGAATTTTTAATATTAATAGCTACTTCCTTCAGAGCTGTCTCTCCATGTGACCATTGTGGAGATGTTAATTTTCTTGACGAGTAACAAGATACAACAATAGCTGTATCAGAAAGGAAATCCTTTTGATAAGAGAGAGCTGGAGGTGTAACTGCTAACCACAAGTTTTGAGGCTGAGTGTGTTTCTAGCTCAGTCTGGCCCTTTATTTCATCTTGGGCAATTTAACTCACTTCATCCTTTCTTTCTGCTCCTTGCAAATGTGGGGATAAAGCCCAGTCATGTGGGAATTTGTTAACTCCTATAAGGTTCTCAAGCTGTGTTGTTGCATGGCACTGAAGTAGAACTTATATAATCAGAACAGCATTATTACTCCTGTTACTAACTGGTTTTGCACTTTGTCTAAACTGAATGAAAGCCAATTTAGTCTTGCTGCATGTAAGCCTTTCACAGTTCATACTCATCTATAATACATAATTCATATATTAAAGAAAAAACTTCTATTACCATGCTAAGTGCAAGCAAAGATAGGGGAGAACAAAGATACATATTTTACAATCTATTAATTCTGGGCCATTGTAGAGACAGCAAAATACTGAGTGGATTACTTAGGCTAATACCCCTTCTCCAGGCTGCTCAAGGTCATGTATAATGGATGATGGACCTTTCTGTGTATGATATGCATTATGCATAGTTTTTGGACAAGTTGTAATCAAGTCTAGGAATTATGCCAATTCATTATTGGAGAAATTTATGGCATTTAGCACTTACATAGCATTTTTACATTTTTCAAGGGGAAATTACAACTAATTAACCCTTGCATGTCTGCAGAATGCAATGATCACAGGTGTGAAATGTAGTTACAAGAAGCCATTTTTTGAAAGTTATTATAAAAATCAGAATTAAACCTCAAATTGTTTACTTTTTTGTAATGTGATCCATTTTATAGAAAGGAGTTCCTAAAATATGGAGTGGCTTAGTTGAATCCAAGTATATTCTGCCTTATTGGAGGCCTTGACTCCCTGGATATTAATATGATACTAGAGATGAGCAAGTAAACTTTGAATGGATGCATCCTGTCCTTGGCTCCTACACTGAGAACACCCTGCTTAGCAAGGACCTACAGCTGCCAGGAGAGTGGAGGTTTGGTTTTTATAGATTTACCCCTTTTGATTGCCTTGTGGACTCCAAACACATGAAACCATGAACTGCAGGAGGCAGTGCAAAGTTGGAGGCTGCGCAGTGTAACAGAAAGGAGGGATGAGAGACGTATAGAAAGTTCCTTGGCTGAAAAAGTTATGAGTCATTATTGCCTGGGCTTGCCAAAATCTTCTGACAGTTCTCTGTTTGCTAATTACCTATGACTCTTGGAATGCAGCTCTTATGAAGCCAGTTTCTCTTCTCTTTCTTGGGAAAATAACAATTATGGATTTTCTGAACTATCTTGTAGTGTTGTACTACCAAAGTGAGAAAGAACAGCTTTGGAATGAGGATCCTTGATGCTCTATTTTTCCTGTGCTCAGTACCAGCAGCTGTGCCTCTTTAAAGGAGTGCACACAGTGTTCTGAAAATCCTCTGGTGCTTCTTGCTTAGCTCAGTTCTCCAAAATGCCCTGCTGTAGGCTCAGGACTGGCATGGGTGTAGAAGTCTGACTTTTTCCTCTTTGTGTGGTTTTACTGTATGATTGCACTTGCCAGTGGGATTAAATTCTTTGTCACCTTCGACTTCTACTTGTTCATAAATACTGATAAACGTTGTATCATTTGTGACTGCTCTGATTCTTCTTTTCATTTGTGAAACTGTTGGAGGAAAGAGCTTTTTGAGACGTCTCTCACATTCTGTATTTTACTTATAAGTCGATGTATCACTGGAAAATTGAGGCAGCACAAACCAACTGTATTGGGATCTATTTCAGTGTTTTATTTAGACAGTCACTTCTTCTCTCTGGGTGAATGGCTTTCCTTCATGAAATGCTATTCATTCTAGTCAACATGGCTGTGGCTGTTCCTATTCCCATTCAAGTCTAATTCCTGTTTTCTTACAGATGAGGTTTTAGGGTAAATTGTATGGGCAGAATAAAGGAAGTTGTAATGAAAGCTAAAAGGCTGAGGTTCGGATGTGCATTTGAGGTCAACCTAACCCGAGGTGCTGATTTCAAGTTTGAACAATGAGAGAATGACAGGATAATGTTACAGTGAAAGCATAATTCATCTGGCTATCTTTCAGTTCCCCACAGTATTAGGCCTATTAAGAATCTGAAACACTGTGAAGAGGCATTAAACACTGTTGATGAGAGAAGTTCCCATCAAAGTCCATTAGCATAAGTGAGTGGTCAGAGTAGCTGGGCCTGACATATTTAATATTCTTTTGCTACAAGAGGAAGTCTGAATTTCTGAAGAGCTTTCAGGCTCAATCTTATTCAAGATGATCTCACATGGCACTTAGCATTCCCATCGCTGTTCAGGCACTTTTGTGAGGAGCAAGCATTCGGAGAACAAGGCATGCATTGTAGATAAAAGGAAGGTGAAAGGAGGGAAAAGACCTGAAGCATGGCTGCAGGGGAAAACAGATTGCTGGGTGATCAGCTTTGCATACAAAGGGACCTCAAAATGGTCACCAGAGGTTCTACAGAAAGGAAAGAAAAGCCCCCTTTCTGCTGTCAGAACTAGTAATGGATCCTTGGACATAGAAACACCACATGGATGCAGGGAACATCAGAACTTTGTGGTTTAATAAACCTGATATTAGGCATGGTGATACTTAGCAGCTCAAAGCAGGCTGAGCTGCACATGTCACTGGGGAAAATCTGTAGCTTTTCAAAGGAAACACAGAGTAACCAATCATAATATCCCACATTCTTGCCTGCAATATAACTCACCTCAACCAATTCAGCAATATAACTCACCTCAACCAATTCAGGTTTGTTTATAAATGTCGGTGTCCACCAGAAGTTACAAGAACCTGGTGTTCTGGCTGAGCCTGCCCATGGCAGAGAACCTGGATGTTCCACCTGTCAAGCTAGGAGCAGCACCATCAGTGGGTGTATGGCTGGGCTTCCCAAAAGGGCTCAGAGCACATTGGTCCCAAACTGTTTGTCTGGATGTGAGGCAGCCTGCAGTCAGAATGACCGGGAGACTTCTGAAACAAAGGCTGGAAAAGCAGTGTCTAAAAAAAAAAAAAAACACCATTAAAAACTTGCAACAGTGGGGAGGAGACCGGAACTGGATTTGGCACTGTCAGAAGTTTCCTGTGGCATCCAAGACCTTCCCACCTGTCCCTGGCCAAGCATCCTCTGTGGTGGGCCCCAGGGGTAGCTTCCAGCAAGGCAGGGCACTGCTAGTTCAGGGTGTGATCAGTAGGGCTCCCCTGCCCCGTGAGGTGTTTGCATGTTGGGATGAGTTCAAGTCCTTCATTGTGATGTTCTGGATTATCACCAGTGAGAATACAGCCAGTGGAATGTGGAAATCAGGAGAGGGATTTTAGAACTTGGTGTTTTAAAGCAAATTTCAGTTGAATTATAGCTGCTTGTTCTCGTCTTTGAGGTGGGTAGGATGGTAAATCAGATGTTGAATAGTTTATTTAGCTCAATTTCAAAGAGTAGCTCTGCATGCAAAGCAGAGGCTAAATTTCTCCATGCAGTCCAGGCAGTTAAATACCTGGCTGTGTTTTCCTTTAGATATTTTGGCACTGAGTGTTCAATGTCCTGAAGACATGGACCCTCCTAGGGTATCCTGAACTGAGTTGTCAGAGGTCTTAGGAAAGTCTTGGTCAAATCACAAGCACAGGGCATGTGCTGATGTAGTCCAGTGCTTACTTAATCCCACTTAGCTACAACAGGCAGATCATTATTTTGATCTGTTTTACAGTGATTACAGCAGGTTTTGTGCTTATTTATACCATGCCATGTGAACAAATTCTGTGGGAAAACTGTCTCTTCAAATTAATGGATTAGGAAATCAAATTTTTACTTTTCTGATATAAATTCATTAGCATCTAACATTAAAAAAAAATTCAACATTTTAACTGTGTATTTAAAGTGTTTATGCTCTAAGCAAACATTAAATGCTTACTTGTAATTATGTATTAAAGTTATTTGCTTAAGGAAGAGAAAAGTTAAATCACTGGTATATTAGAATACATTGCTTATTCATGTCAGCATAAACATGTAAAGTAGGGAATAAAACTGTGACCTTGACAGCTGAGAGTAGAACAGGAATACCTGTTATCAGGCTCCCATTTCTCTGCCAGTTGGCCATATCATTCTGATAAATGACATTAAACAGGAATGCTATCTTCTATGGATTAGCCACTGGCTGGTGTCTCAATATTTCATACGAGCATGGCTCCTTGAGAGATGCATCCTGCATTCCTGAAGGGATGTCACAAAGATGACAAAAAGCAGTATCAGTTACCAAATGTTGTTCTAAACTAAAATGTTCATCAGTACAGATAATTTTTCTTACTCCCTGCTAACATATAAGTTCATAGATTTGTTATCACAGAAATGGTCCCTTCAATGATTATATATGTTTTGGTGTTGTTCTTCCAAATGTAATAAATGAGTAAAAGGTGGGCTAGAATTTGCCTTTTCCTCATCCCTGGTCACTGCTTCCCCTTGCATCCAGCAATGGTTTAAGAGTCTCCTTTAGTGTTGCTCTGTTGCTTTGTACCAGTTTGTATCACTTGGTTGGATCTTGGTTTACTCCTAAGTAGCAAATTAATGGTGGAAAGTCTCTATATTACAGGAGAAAGCCTTGTGGGAGATGCTCATCCTTTCACCTCTTGCTTTCTTCTCTAAGAAATTCTGAAGGCTGTACATGCAGGCATTTCCCAGACATACTTTCGCCACCTCACAATCCTGCAAATTGTGGAAGTTACTGTCCTGAAGGAGCTCCTTTTGCACAAGTTCTGTCTCCACAAACAATGTTTTTTGTACTTCTCAAAATAGATGTGTCAGGAGTTTGTCGTGTGAAGCCACTTGGGGTACAGCCTGATTAAACAGTTAGGAAATGTGTACTGTTAATGGAATCAAGCTCTGGTTATCTATAACTTATTTCTAATTTCATGTTTCTTCTGTGTAAGACTTGTCTGCTGTAAATGCCTGTTTACTGACAAGGTATCTGCAGCAGATCTGCATTAGTTTCTGACTTCTTTGCCCTTAAGGAAGCTTTCAGGTGGAAGTGATTTATGAAAAATATCGGGTCTGAACCTGGAGTAAAGCAAATGCATTTTAAGTCCAACCTAAAAATAATATGCTAGAATTACCCTACAAAGACTTTGACTGGAGAAGAAGCTTGACTGAAATGCAGGTGCCATTGTTAGGAGCCTTATTTCTGAAATACCCTAGTAATAATTCCTTTCATATTTTAGGAGTATACTGTAACTAGTAAGGATCTTTTTCTTTTAATCTGATCTATTGTGCCTGACCAGTTATATTTGTAATACAATACTTGATGAATATTCACATGTGACTGCTCATAAAGTTCTCTTAAAATCAATACTAAAAAGCTGAAATTGTTTGAGAGGTGGCAATTACCGACTGCAAGGAAATTATTCTCCACTGAGCACTTGCAGCAAGAATCACTGCCAAAATGCTGCTGATGGAAAGAGTATTAAATAGTGAATGTAAATCACAAAGCTATTAAGGTAGTTTATACAAAATAGTTCACCAATGGATCGCAAACCGTGGCAGTTACATTTATAACAAGCAGACTCCTGAATTTAGACAAATAATGGGGTGTTTTATTGCATGAGGACTTGAAGATCACTATATTCCTATATTATTGGGCTATTTAACAGTTACTAGTAAGCCTGTGAATTGTCTTCACTGGGTGAATACTCCCTTGCTTGGACACTATATTTGACTACGTTGTTAAATCAGGCACATCTTTGAGACTGAACTCTTGGGGGTTGGATGCAGCAATTTCAGCTGGATATATTTTTAGGAGTGCACCAGAGCTGTTTGGGCACAGTCAGCCAGAATGGTTTAGAGGACCTGTGGGGAAGAGTTTCCAAATGCAGCCTCTCCTTTACCTGTGGGCATCCAAGCAGTTTCTGTGTGCTGTGGTGGGTTAAACTGGTACAAAAGAACATAAACTTTTCTCTTGCTCACTGAGTGAGGTATTACAGTTTCCTTTAGAGCTTCTGGCAGCATTCCACATGGTCTTTGTTTCATACCCTCTCTTTGTTCCATGTGGGATTTAGCTGTGTCAGAATGATTGGCTTTTAAATTACAAATGGAGGGACAATTGGAGTGTGTTTTGCAGCTTTTAGCCACAAAGCTGCTTACCTGAAATATGAAACAAATTTTTGACTCAAATGTGTGATCCAGGTAAAGGAAGCAGCGCTAATCAAGAATGAGCAGTAATGCCATGGGAAATGAAATTGTTATATTGCATTTGTGACCTAGGTGTGTCTGGGCAAATTAATTTGTATGCCATGGCACAGACAAAGCACCCCTGTTTTGCCCCTGTGTCAAACCTTGTTAGCCCTTGAGAGCCTTCACACATTAAATGCTGCAGTAGAACAAATCCATGGAGTGCAGCATGGTCTTTATGCATGTAGCACACCCATTTCTGAAAGTCTGCCTTCAGGAAAGGTACAGAAATGTTTATTGCACACAACTAAGCACCTAAGATCAGGCAGTTAGAAAGAAAACATGTCCAAAGACATGAGGACAGCCTCTCCATTATTTCCACATTACCTTCAATAGATAGTTCCCTTTGCTAACGTCATTATTTTTCATGCACAGCTGACCTTGCATCATTTGGCATTAGGGGACACATAATAGCTCTTTAAATATTAAACAGTATTTTCATATACTGAAACCTGTTGGTGATATTATATATTATGCATAAGCAACCTTTCCTTTTTCATTTCCCACCTATAAGAACGTGTTGTATGTTTTCCCCTCTCGAATTTGAGATGACAGGTTTTTTCTGAGTAGCTGTAGATATAAAATACCTAGCAGCAAGATGGCTTTTAACTCATTTTTATAGCACTGCAAGGCAGTATCTTCCTAATAGCCTTTTCTCAGACATAGAAATGCTGCCATTAAAGGAGGGCTGTGGCTGTCTCCCTTTTAGGAAGGATGTTGTCTTTCACAGGGGTTAAGACTCTCTATTACAACTTTATATATTCAAGCAAAAATGAAATCCTGTCTTTTTTCTAAGCTGTGAGATGTTTTAAAGAAAAAAAAGTTATGCAGAAAACCCTCTTGAAGCTAAACTGTTGGAAGCAGTATGGACCAAATTCAAATAGCTCTTCCATGTGGTAGGTGCTACCCAAGCATGAATCTTCCACTCATGCCAAAATGTCAAATAACTCCTAATACATTTCCCAGTTATCTTAACAGACAGCCTCTCACTGAGACTTTAACTTGATTGATGAGACAATAATAATACCTTTATTTGGGAATGCAGGCAAAACTTTGCAAATACAACAGCTGTGCTTTGCCAGGGTGAAAACACAACCTCCTGGTGACTTGGAGAGGAGCCTGGGAAAGGGATAGGTCACAGGGAAGAGGGGGCCATGGCAAAGGGTCAGTTGATGACCAGTGGGGAGGAAATGAAGAACTGATGGGTTTTGTTTCATTTGGGAAGTGGTGGCTGGTGGTTTCCTGAACTAACAGCCTCAGAAGCTGCTCTCAGCTGTGATTTATCCACTGGTCTGTGCTGCAGTGTAGCTGGCTGGTTCTTTAATGGCAGAAATGAGTTTTAAGAGGTTGGCAAAAGCAGCTGTAATTGGGCTTGAGCATTTAAGTGTTGCAGTGAGGAAAATAAGTGTTCCGTCTGTTGAAAAGGGATAATGTTGCAAATAGCTTGATTTAGAAAAGGAAAAAAAAATTCAGTGAGATGCCTAGGAGGAATGCTTGTATGTTGTGCTGGCAAACAATGTTTTTAGTTAAATCTAAGTAGGAAATGTGTTCATGCACAGATGACATACATGTAACACTTATTTTATCCACATAAAGGGGGAAAAGGCCTACCAGTTCCTTTTCTCATACCTCAGAAAATTCCATGCCCAATGTTCTTGTTAAATACCGAACAACACAGTATGCTGAGAAAACACTATCCCAAAATGCTAATTCTTGCAAAATATGTGTGCCTGAGAACAGCAAACTTAAAAAAAAGTTCAACCACCAGCAGGGGCTAGTTTTATTTGAAATGATTTTTTTTAATGGAGGAATAAACTGTATTTGTCAGATAATGAAACTTTTAGCTTTGGTGGAACTAGATGGTCTCAATGGTCCCTTCCAAGCCATTTTATGAATCACAAACACACAAAAGTAGCTGCGAGCACAGAATAAATACACTGCCTTGCCAGAAACAAGCCATGGATCACACAGGAGTCCTGCTGCCCAGGCCACTTGGTGCCTGCAAACCAGTGATTCCTAAAGCTCCTCAAATTCAATGCCCACCCTCCCAGAGAGACAAAACCTGAACAGGAGATGGGAGTAAGAAGTTGCTCAGGCTGGTGCAGTACTGAAGAACAGTGATCTGTTCACCATGTGAGAATGGAAGGTTTTAAAGGTCTTCTGGCTGAAGTCTGTGGAAATCTATGTATTCCAAAGAGCTCTGGAAGGAAATGAAGAAGGTTGACACCCCAGTGGTATATTGGAAGTCAGCCATTTCCTGCCAGTGAGTGATAGGATGTTAGAGCACTGCTGGATTATTCTCCTGGGGCTCTGAGCAATTTCTGTAGTCTTGGAATTTTACAGTTTGGTTTGAACTTGGTAAGTGACTCCAAAGGTTTTCTCTGCTCCCAAAAAACTGGAATTATTCCCCTCTATTAACAATCTGGTATTAAAACACTTCTAGCATGAAGTGAAATGATCTTATGCCAGGTACTGGGGCATGGGCTGAGGTGTGCATGGGCTTCCCAAGTGTAGGAAGGTGATGAAAAATTGAGTAGGGGGGTCTTGGTTGCAGAGACTTCACCCACAGTAGAGACAATTCCACAGAGCTGATTCTGAGGGCATGGAATCTGGGGATTGAGTTCCTCACCTTCACACTTTGTCAATGAAAGGCCTGATTATTTCCACAAAATGATTAGAGGGAAACAGTTTTCTATCAGGGAATAAAACTGCTCCCAAACCAATGCCTGTGCCTCCAGTGCCCAAACCTGGTATGTTTTAATATTGTTCTACAATAAAGCTGGCATTTTTAGCAATATTCCCTGGTACAATTAGATACTCATTATAGCTTGCAAGACCCTTATCAGATAAGTCATGTCCATTTTTAGATGTTTTCACTGATGAACTGTGGTAGAGGAAGGCAAGGAGCTCTGACTCTGAAATGGCTGTTTCACAGATTGTAAAACCTAACTTTGTGAGGATACAGTCATATGGCAGCATTTTGCATCTCCTGAAAAAATGGATTCCAGTCATTAATTTGCATGTGAGAAGGCCCATGTTAAGGGTCTCTTGAGTTCCTGTGTGCCGTTTCTGTCTGTGAAAATCACTTTTCCTGAACTGATCCTGAAAGGAAATCAGTGCCAAGGAGGATCAGTGCTGTGTGTGATCAGGCACTTGGATTTGAAGCGGGACTGCATTGCTCTGGCTTTGTGGTGATGAGCTCACATTACTGAATTTGTGGTGACTTTGTTTGAAATGCCAAGCTGAAGTCACATTGCTGTTTGCCTTCTATTTTAGGTGGTGTTTCTGAGCTACTCTGCAAGGCAGCTATGCTTTAATTTAAATCCTTCTTCAATAATAGCTCCTATTGTGCCAGCTTTGAGATGGCATCAATGACTAGAATTCTATTGACAGACTTGGTACCAGTATATATTAAACACTACTCATTGATTGATATTTATATAATCCTAGTCACAAGATCCTTTCTCTACACTGCTCTGTTGGTTCTTGCTATTGTATCATATCTAAAACATCTATTTTTTTTTTATCAGTGTTGTGAGGCATGTGGGAGAACAGAGAAACACTGCTTGATTAGGTTTCTTGGAAATCTGGACTTGGGTCTCAGCTTATCTAAGACTTCTTGTAAGATCATGGTCTCTTAGGGCAGTGATAATCCTTGCTCTGAATACACTTCCTTTGTGTCACTGAGAAGGCAACAAACAGTCCAAACTGCTAAAAATGTGTGTGTGCACTCCTGCTTGAATTCCTGGTGTACTACAAGTTTAGAAATCATTTCACATATTATTGGCACTGTAAAAGTAAATAACATCTATTATCCTTGTTTTCTTAAATAAATAAAAATATATTTTCTTTAATTGGCATCTACATTCAGATTGATTTTTATAAGCAGACAACCTGCTGGTAGATGATCTGAGGTTTCACTGTAGTAACACTGGTGGGGGAATGTTAATTCAAATGAGCACCTGTGCCAAGTATTCCTAATGACTGCTGCAAATCTCATTGTGTAGAGAAGTCAAGAGGTGCTTTTTATTAAGCCTGTGACGTTCACTCAGCTTTGTTTTTCTCTTAGTTCTTTAGCTGCTGGCTGCTCCGAAACAAGAGGTTTCCTTACAGTAATTGCTTTTCCTTATTTGAAATTGTATGTCGTGATCTTTTATGTGTTTACACGACCACTGGGAAAATGAATGTTGAAACTTAAATTCGTCTTGAGCTGTTTCATCAAAACCGTTGCATAATCTCAGAAAAAAGATAATTTATTTGCTTTCAGAGCGCCTTTTTGAACTTGTGCCAAAGCTCATGGAATTACTTCAACCAAAGTATGACTGGAGCCTTTCAGTTCAACCTATTAGTCCTTTTCTTCTCTCTTTTCCTGGAACAAGAGGACTTTTGGGTATTGTGGAGCTGGATATCATCTGATACAAAATGTGAGTAAGGCAACCAGCACTTTAGTGATTTTGCAGTGCTATGGAATAGAGACAGTGGCTATTTCTCCCTCTCCTCCTGGCTGCGTTTTGCTGATACATATCAAAAAACAGCCCATGGTGGCCTCGTAAAAGGCATTTTTCCTCCCCTGTTCAACCTCCTCCCTTTCTCTGACAATGTCTCAGTGTCTCCTGGTCGGGAGGTTGGTAAATGATGTTTCTGATTGCTCAGCAGGCATCCTGTTAGAGCAGATTGCCTCCCAGACAGCCAAGAGCTGTAGTTAGTGCTTTTCCTCACCACACAGTGACAGGACCATCAGCAGAGCCATCCCTGAACCTGCATTTCAGGCTTTGTAGCTTTCACCTGAAATCCTAGAAAACTGTTAATTCCTGGTGAAGAGTGCTCTGGTTTTTTCACATTGGAAAAAGCTTATTGTGGATATTAATAAAAGCATAAGAGTTTGGATAGGCCATAATAGCTTTCAGCTTTGTGATTATGGAGGACACTGTTGTGTTTAGTTAGACACTGGAAGCTGGGCTGGGACGGCTCACAGATTGTAGAAGACTGAGTCCTTCCATTAGATGAGCTTTATTCAGATTAGCAATATTAAGAACTGCATTAGATTTAAACCAGCTTCTCTGAAGTGTGACTGGGAATTGGTTTTATTTTTTCTTGCCGTTAAGAGTTTCAATTCACTCCAGGAGATGTGGCTCAAAGACCTGTATCACAAGAAAATTGCTCTAAGTTTTAGAAACATAGCTGAAAGCGAGTGTTTTCAGCTACATAAATGGTGTTCTATTGCTTTCTGACTAATGTTTTGTCAGTTGTGGAACTTCACCCTTTGTAACTGCAGGTTCTGTAAAATAGCTGGAATGACAATGGAAGTCTGATGATTCAGGAGAGGGTATCAGAAGAATATTTCTGAAATGAGCTTAGAGAAAAGTGTTAGTGGGAAAGGCATAAAGTTCCAAATGACCTGTTTCGAGAGATGGTATGCCATCAAAATCTTTTTGTATGAATTTGGGAGCTTCATGAGATAAAAAAGCAATTGGGTAATCTAAGAATTGAAAATATGTCCAATTCTCCTGGCAAGAACTTTGACAAAAATTTTCTCCTTAACTTTTTAGCATCTGAAAGAGTTGTAAACATTTTTTTCTTTAAATGTTTAATGGACATGATATACTCCTGCTGGTGTACTGGCCCTTAATTTTAGGGTACTTAAACCAAGCCCTGGTGATTTCCAGAATCCAGGGTGTGTATGCTGGGCTATTTGCCTTTAGGAATGAAATGGGCACGAACCATCTAGAACTACCTGAGAGATGAATTGATTTGAGTTTAAGGAAAGAGGATTGGGCCAAATCTGTCAACAAATTTTCAGACTCGTAATCTCCCATCTTTCTAAAGACAAACCATCCTTCCACCAGCTCTAAATATATATATATGTATATTTTAACTGTAACAAACTTGTGAGCTAGGCCTAAATGAGTTAGCTACCATGGGATATGACTCCACCATGGTGATGGGAAATACAGCTGAGAGCTGTTAAATATTGCTCTGTCACAGCAATACATGCAAAAGCTTTGTGGGAATTACAGATGGGAATCCAGAGCAAGTGTATGCTGACTCATTATGTGCATGCTGGGCATATACGTCATATAGAAGTATTTTTGTGCCTCTAAGGGATACCATGAGATTTCTGTAATTGTCAGACACTGCAAGAAAGGCCCAAACCAGCTTTCTTCTCTTTGCATGAAGCACAGAGGTCCCATTCATGCAGCAGCTACCTCATCCAGAGCATGTAATTTCTGCCCTACAAAAGGGCTGGGGATTTTCAAGGCATTTTCTGCCTTGCAGCCCATTTCATATTTTTGTCTGTTAACTCATCTCACAGGTCAGCTTCAATGTAAATTAAAGCAGGTGAGAGAATCTGATTTTGAGAGGGTTCTAATCTGCCTATACAGCTGGGACAGAAGTTAAGAGCTAGAAGAGGAAAAAAGAGATCCCAGAAGACTGGGACCAACAAATGCACAGCTTTGAAGTCAGTGGACCTTTGGCAGTTTACTCCACCCGTGACTTAACAAATCTGGTAGGCCATGAAATCTTTCATAAATTAACTTCAGTGTTCTTAAATGTGTTGTATGTTTGATGGTTGTATGTTTGATGGACTGGTTTTAACAATCTGGAAGAAAATGTATTATGCTGTAAATTTCACAGGGAAGCAAGAACCGATTGTAGTACCTAAAAGGTGAATTAACACTTCCTAGGGAATGCATTAGCTGAATTTTTAACTTGCCATTTTAACTGTTGTGAGAACAGCAATAATTTTGGGTTCTTTGGGTAATAATTTGGGGTGGGTTTTTTTTTGGCAAAGGTTAAGTAGGCAGCAGTGTCAGGGCTCACTGGGGGACATGGAGAGAGGGGCCCATGGGATGGAGCAGCATCAGGAAAGGCTCTCTCCAACCAGGGCCCATCCCCAGTGAAAGAGCAGGGTAAGAGGTCACAGTGGGTGAGGAATCCTGTTAGCAGCATCTTCTGTCCAAACTGTCCAGGGTTCATTCTTCACACAGGGTGTTTTCTGGAGGACTGTGGACTGTTTCTGGTGACATGGAGTGTCACAGGTGCCAGGTCAAAATCCATTCAAAATAAAACATGGTCCCAGTGAGTGTAGCAGCGACCCAGCCACTTCGTTTTTCACAAAGACACTATTTGTGTTATGAATTCCATCACTGTGCATTGATCTTTATTCTCCCGGTGTTTTAAAGGCATTTGTGATTCTGATGTGAGGGGGAAACGAAAATTATTTCAACAGGAAATGGACTCTTGTACAAGATTCCCCTCCCCTTCCAATTTCTGTGTAGCAGCTGCTGTTGCCAGGCTGTCTTTGTTGCTATGGTGGTGGTTTGTGTGCCAGAATTTCATATTCACTCTTCAAGAGTCACCTGATTTGAGTAGCTGTGCCACAAAAGTTATCAGGCTCACTCATAAAGATAAAGGCTGTATCTGGCTGCTGCTCTGTCTGCATGGCATCTTGTAAAGGAGCAGGTTAAACATAAACAGATTCCAATGGCCCCGGGCCATGAGCTTACGGAAGAATTAGCAGATGAATTCTCTGTTAATGAGTCAGTTCTGCATTTGGAAGGTGTCATTTCTTAGCACACAAGGCAGCTTCACCACACCTTGTGGCACTTGTGTCTCCTTGGTCAGGTGTCAGCTTTGCTGTCTGCATGACTTGAAAGGAGCTTTTTATCAGAAGGACTGAACTTTAATCAGAGAGGTTTGTATTTTCTGTATTTCTTTTCTAGACAGTTCCATAGAACTTAATGATCCTGCTCCCACTGATAATTAGAGTATCATTTGACCCAATTTAGGATGCAGTTAGGATGGTATACTTCTGGGGAAGCTGAGTTTATCTTTAATCCCAAATCCTGCAAACACTTGTGTTTATCTCTTAGTATGCTCAAGGCTGAGGCACTTGCTTCTCTTCCAAATCTGGAATGACACCAATACAATCAGGATAGCAAGTGAAATTTGATGGAAGAGATTTAATATATATTTCTCCAAATCCAAATTTAAAATAGTAACTTTAGGTTTTAATGCATTTCTCATATCACTTCACATACGATCTTGCTATGTCTTGATTTGACCTGACCTTGGTCAAAGCCATCTGTTATTTAAATCAGTTATTGCTCCTTTCCTAATTTGTTTACACACATTTCCAGATGTGCATCTAAAACACTGTGTATTCAGTTATTCCCCTGGAAATGAAATATTGGTACCTAAGCCCCTTATATAAAAAAATAATACTTTATGGGTATATTGCATTCAAACAACTTGTATCATCTATGCAAGGCAATCGCTTTGTCTAGGCTGAGATTTTTGAACCTAGAGAAATGAAAATATCCTGAAATAGTTCTTGCAGCAACATGAGACCAGCAGGTATCACATCTGATTTGTGTGATTTGGAATAACCATTTGAATAAGCCTATTGCTGAGTGGGTTTTTTCTTACAACTACATCTTTCCTTCACTCTTGGAACTGAAAGGGGCTGAGTGAAGAAGAAACAGAAGAGATAAGCATTTGGATGTTTAGCTGAGGCTTTGGAGGAAGGTGTCTGGTTCTTCTTTTGCGAGGTTTGGTCCATTCATTTAGCGACAAGGTCTTCATACTCTTCCTAGGTGTAACAATCCTGAGTGTAGTTGGTTTCCAGGCCACTGATCCCAAGCTTTGTGGAAAAGGAACTAGATTGAAACACACTCTGAATTTGTGTTGGCAATATGGACTAGGTACCAACAAATGTGCTCCTTGCTGGAGCAGATGCCAGTTAAGCAGTAGCAGTAACACATGAGCCAGCTATCTGGGTTGAAACTAAAATTCCCACTGATTTCACAGAGCCCAGGATTTCAGCACAGGCTGAATCATAAGCACTTTGCAGAGCTTTTGTTTAAAAGGCCCAGGCATAATGCCATTTCCTTTTGTGCTGCTTCTCCCTTTTGATTGAAAATTCAGTAGATACCTGCCATATAAAAGGCATGTTTCTCTTCAGACAAATACTATCAGATTCAAGTACTCAAATCTGAAAAACTACAGAATTGCTCCAGACAAAACTTTGTATCTGTCCTGACAGACACCAGTATCAGAGCCTATCCTAATCCATAGGCCCATGTTGTTCAGATCAGTGACTGCTGGGAGCCTATGGCATCATCATGAATCCTGAGGTATCACAAATTGTGGTTTGTCTTTCCCTAACAAAGACTGTAAATGAGGCCAGGCCAAGTGAAAGTGGATTGTGGAGTCTGGAGAAAACTGCCACAGAAGTGCCACCAGCCCTGTCAGGTTTGCGTCTTCCTAAGATCTGATTTCAGTAGATGACTGGGAATGCAAGAGCTTAAGGGTTTGTGAGTAAGTACTGCAGCATCAGTACTCTCTTCTCTTATTTTCTGGGGATTTTAGTAGTATTTCCATTCTTTTGTATGCTATATGGAATGAGATGAAGAGAAAATGGTGAAAATGGCCCTGAAAATTTCTCCCTTTTGCCCCATCATGGAGCAACCCCATACGTCAGTGCAGCCCAACGCAGATTGGTTATTGTTTCTTTAAGTCATGGCAAATGGCTGGGAATTAAAGCACAGCAGGGGGAGAGCAGGCGCTCATCCTGACTGATGCTACACTCGTGTTTGCACGGAAGGTTAATAAGAACAAAAAGAAGATCAAATGGGTTAATTGGCCTTGAAATGCAGATGCTGCGTGCCTGGGCTATCGTAAAGGAGCAGATTCACCTCCCACTAAAGGCAATCTAAAGTTTTTCAGTGAAGGGGAAGAAACTGGAAAAGGCCCGGAGGAAAAGCTTTAGCAACTCTTTATAGTAAGAGCAAATCAGCACTCCAATATGCCAGTTTTGCAGCTTTTTAATTAAAAGAAACATAACCAACATCTCTACACTCAGATTGAAGAAAAAATACTTAGCTAGGAGGAATGATATATCAAAATAGTACTAAGTTAAAAATATATTCAAAGACTTTTTTCTATGTCATTTGCTTTGTCTGTGGTAGAAGTTTGGCCTGCTGCCCTTAAATCCCAAGGGTGAGTTAGAAATCCTTACAGGATGAGTTAGAAATCTCATGTGTCATGTCATCTCTGCAACTGCACAGGTGCTCAGACAGAGAGAAGGACATTGGGTGGAGCACGTGCAGCTTTGTTCTTGAAAAACATTTCCTTAAAACCTCTGGATTTGAAATATTGCTGAGTGAGAGGGTGTTTTGATGTTTTGCCATCTTTATGCCTTTTGAGTTGAAGGTATACCTCAAACTTAAGTTAAAGTCACATGCTTTTGTTCTGAGGAAGCCTCTTCATCTTATGAGATCAAAAAGCTGCGGTAAAGCAATTTCTGTGTATTTAAAGCATGAAGCTTTGGGAATTGTTTGTGCCCCTCTTTCAATTAAAAGCTGTTCCTCTTTTGGCATCAGTGTGCAGGCTCAGTGCTGTCCCTCTGCTTTTGCCATAACTGTTCCCTCAAAACTAAAAGACGAGAAGTTTCAATTTGAGGGAGAACTTCTGTATTGAAAGCGGCAGAGCACTGGAACAGCTGCCCAGGGAGGCTGTGGGGTCTCCCTCTCTGGAGACATCCCAAACCCACCTGGACACATCCCTGTGTCACCTGCTCCAGGTGCCTCTGCCTTGGCAGGGGCGTGGGGCCGGATGATCTCCGGCGGTCCCTTCCAACACCAACCACAGGGTGATTCAGTGCTCAGCCCGCGGGAGCTCTCCTGCCCGCATCTCTCAGCAGGGCGAGACGCACGGACACTCACCCTCGCTCCCTCGCTGGGCGTTTCGGTGCAGTACCGGAGCCCCACGGGTGCTTCCCGCGGCGGGAGATGGATCTGCCATTCCCGGCGTCTCCTGCCGTCCTCCTGCCTTCCGGAGGAGCCGCGGCGCTGCCCGGGACCGCACTCGGCGGAATGGAGGGGAACGGAGCGCC